>CM063502.1:96936645-96949145 GCA_032207245.1 Pardosa pseudoannulata
GATAACTGGCTGGGGTATCCAATATTTGACAACTAGAGAGTCAAACAGAAAAAAAATGATTACAAAAATACTAAGCACTTTTTAATACAGGATAAAACATATATTAATTTACAACAATAAAAGGAAATGCCTATTTTTGATTGGAAAAGCAAAAAAAGAATCTGACAAAGAATGGGTTGAATAAATTGAGTACTATCAAAAGGCATTGAGAAGTTTACTATCTGAAAATACTTTAAATATTTTCAGATGAATTAAGTTAGTCAAAAGATTTTAATTATTTTAATAGGCGATTAAAAGAAAAATATGCCAAATGATGCTAAAACAGTTGTAAAACACAATAGAGTTGTTTTTAATATCTCAAAAATGGCAATTGAAAATTTAAAATTCTAGAACATTATTTATGACATGACATAACCTTATATTAAATTTGGTATAGATTAATGCTAGTGTGTGCATTTTAGTAGCCATAATGTGTATAAAAAAAGTTTAAAAACTGCTTAAAAATAAAAATTATTAATGGTTAAAATATTTTGTTGGATTAAGAAAATGTTTGTCTGGATGAAACTTGTACATACATTTCCTGATAGAATTTGAGATTTTATTCCATAATAAAAATTAATCAAATAATAAATTTAAAATAAATATGACTTAAATAGTTAAATATTGTGAAAACAAAATATTTCGATGATTCACAGCATGTACATCATGTAATTAATCATGAAATATCTAGTTTGACAAGAAACAGATTTAAAAGTAATAAACATATGAAATATTTCAGGGAACCATGGAGGTAATGTAACTAGGTGATGTCATTCATAATTCTAATAAAACCTTTGCCCATTTAATTTTCATAAACTATCAACAAATTTATTGGTGTGGCTGATTGAGAACAACACAATGATTGACATAAAATGAAATATCTAATAAACATGGCTTTAAGAAGTTTTGCATAGTATTATAAGGAAAGTCTGTACCAATTTTCATGAATGTAGCCCTTACCATTTAAATGCAACACTACTCTCAGACACTTGTCATTATTAACATAAAAGAAAATAGAAGATAATAATCGCAAATACACCATAGATAATAAATTTGTTGATAACTAATAAAAATTAAATAGCCAGCAACATATAATTAATTTTTAAATCTGTTTTTCTTCAAATTAGATTTCTGCAATGAATAACATGTACAAGGCACAACTCATTCTTACATTTTATATTTCACTCTATTTAACTATATAATTTATTCTTTGATTAAATTACATTGATTAAATTTTTGTTACATAACAAAAGTTGTAACTCTAACAAAAAGTTTTGTACATAAAATACAAATTCTATACAGACCAAATAATTTTCTTAATCTAACTATTTTTGTTTTACATTCAAGCAGTTTTTTTATTCATAACATTTTACCTGCATTTATTGGTACCAAATATGATATACATTTACATCATGTCACAGAAATTCAATTTTGAGCAACTGTTTGATATACTAATGATAATTGATTTGGTTTGGTGAATATTTTCCAATCATCTGATATATTTTCTTTATAAATGCATATTAAAATAATTAAAATGCTTTGATTACCTTTAAATCTGATAATATTTGAAAAACACTTTCAGAAAAAAATTTCTAGCTTTTTGACTGACTAGACTTTATTTTATTAAAATATTTCTTCCATTTTCCTTTTATTTATGCCATTTTTGATTATCAAATATTTAGATGCCACCCATAGTTTAATAATCCTATATGAGGGCTTAACAATACTGTGTTTCCTTCATTGTAATAAGTTGATAGACACAGGTTATACTTATTCTCAAAATTCAAATTAGTTTTCTTATTAATTATCTTATTTTAATAAAGACATCAAATTTTTGGAAATACTTTAAAAAATTTTAGTTTGAATCTGGGTGACTAAAATTCATTTCAACATATAATTATTAACAAAAAAATCAAGTTGACCTTACTGTAATATATTCATTTATCTGAAATCAAAAGACTATCTTATGCTTTTAAATTTGATTGATACAATAATTTATCAGAAAATATCTTAGTTGCAAATGTACTTTTAAATTCTTTTAACTCATCACAAAAGTAAGAAAATTTACTTTGGTTTGGATACAGTCATATTTAATAGTTGTCAAAAAAACAAAGAACATAATTTTGTAAAAAAAAAAAAAAAAAAAAGAAGTAGGGTTTATTCTAGCATCACCTCCAGAAGGCTTCTGGGGTGAAAAACCTGTACATGATATTTTATAGGTGTATGAGCCAGCCAATCAGAAATTTAGTGGTTAGTCATTTGGTAATGCAGGATAATGTCACTAAATAATATAAAGAATTATATGAAAAGGGCTGATAGAAGCAGGAATTAATTTGGGTGCATTCATACTCACAAATAATAAAGAACAAAAGATATTCGCTGAGGTTTGCCATTAAAGGATAAATTGCCAAAAATTTATTTAAGATACTTATAAAATGCCAGTTAGTTTTAGGTTACAAAAAACATTACACACACAAGCATATATATATATATATATATATATATATATATATATTACCCTTTAGATGAAGTCATCATAATTATTCTTGCTTTCCCACCATATTTACTTGATTTTTATTTTATCAATTGAAATTTTGAATATTTATTTCATTTTTAATTCAGTTGTACCATTTTTATTTATCTAATTTTTAGAAGTCAATCTTATTTTATTTATCCAAAATTGGGCTTGTTGATTATATTGCAATACCTTTTATTTCAATTATGAGCAAAAATAATAGTCCATCTTAAGTAAATTTCTCTGATAGAGTTTAAAATCCATTTTCAAATGCCACTAGTGAGCATTTGCAGAAAGTATGGCATGGGTTTAATTTGTCAACTAGTGTGTGTATATATAGATGTATAAAGATATACATGTGTAAATATGTGTATATATGTGTGTGTACACCTCCCCCCCACACACTACTTAGCAAATGTCATAGGACACATTAGTGGCAAAGCTTAAAAGGGGAGAATATTAAAGGAGCATCTGACTGGGGTGAAATTTTGTTACAGGTGGCAAAAACCCTATTAATGAATTCATAATAAGGAGACAAAATATATACTTTTATTTTAACACATTTTACCACTTATCAAAAATTTTTATTTCTCTCTTAAAATCTAAGAACTAAAGGTAAAAGGTCTGACACAGGCAAGGGACAACCATGCATCTGTTGATTTGTGAAAATTCTGTCCTCGAAAATAAATAATCATGAGCTTAATTTTTTCAGAAAAGACAGTTTGATCTGTTATAGTCAGAATATGGTGGAAAAAAGTTAATACAATAACAATAATTATCAGTTTTCCCAAGGAACATCTTGCTTATGAAGGAGTAAGGAGGCTACACAAAGGGATTATTCAATCTTTACTTTTGAAAAGTGTTGAAGGAATGCAATCTTAAAAAATCACATGCTTGAGTGAATTTGAAAGATTGAGAAAAGGAGAAAGAGAATTGAAAATTTTGAACTTAAGCAATGATAAATTTTATGTATTACATATATATATACATTTTTCTACATAACAAATTTCAAAATTCTTACTTGAATGGAAACCACAGCCAATCTTACTGCTTCTGCGCAGGCTGCGCACCCTCTTATTTTCTTGAGACATTGTTGGATACTTGAGAAAGCTGATCCAGCTATTAAAGATTACATAGTGAATAGATATACATACACACATTCATAAAGGATTTTATGTACACACATTGTTTCTGGTTAACTATAATATGCAGTACATTTGTTATTTTCACATTTCTCTTTCAAATGAAAAAAAACTAATTAAAAAAAATAACTTTAATGAGAATAAGATTCCTAACATTATGTTTAATAATTTTTTTATTATATAAAAAAGGAAAAATTATGTTTATTAGCCTAGTATATGTGTAGAATAATGAAAATCATGCTAAACTAACAGCTTAAATGGAATTTTTCATAACTATTGCCACCTTTGAGTACCTTTAATCTAGAAATACTTTTATACCTTATAAATTTACACTGAGCTTTGTTACACTGTTCTAATAAACACTAGTACTAATAAAAAGAGACTGGAGAAATATTTAATAAAAAGGAAATAATTCAGAAACAACTTAATTCTTCTGTTCTGTACATATATAAATGCAGTTTTTATACAACTATAAAATCCATTAATAAACAGTTATAATATATCTCCTGATAATAGAAATAAAATTTAACATGAAACATACATTTAAAAATACATAAATTCTTAAAATTTATTATTTGAAGATATGAAATATTTTTTCTACAGAATATGTTTTATGTAGAAATTGAATTCTTGTCAGATAACTGACGTATAACTCATAATTTTAATTGACATATGTTAAGGGATAAAAATGTGAATATATATTAAACACATTTTATCACATGAAATAAACTTTCTCTCCCCCAAGAATTACTATAAACTCTGATACAAGATTTAATACTCTGAACAAATATCCATTACATTATATTCAAATAGTTTATAATTCTAAAATAAAATATTTAAAACTATTTATATATTATATTAAAAAAAAGTGTCATTATCATTACGATTGGATGGGAGTGCTACAATGAATTTTTTCCTACAGAATGTCTCCATATTTATATAAATATATATGTGTGTGTGTGTGTATGTGTGTGTATACAGTCGGCTGCAAAATTGGTTGAGTACCGGTACCCATTTAAAAATTTATAACATTGTAAAGAAACTACATTTTTATAAAAAGATAATAAATTTCTTATAAATAGCGTATATTTAAGTATTTTTAGAGAAATATGAACTCTAATCAATATTTTAAAAGGTCGTTCCGATACAGTCGGCTGCAAAATTTGTTGAGTACCGGTACCCATTTAAAAATTTATAAGATTGTAAAGAAACTACATTTTTATAAAAAGAATATATATCTTTTTATTGTTAATTTAAAAATAAAAGGGCTATATTAAAACACTCTATTTAAGAAACAAAATTACAAGTTTATTATGGTTAAAAACATTTGCAAATATAGATATGAATATATATATATACATGCTATTTACACATAGTGGTTTCGTTGCACCTATAAAAAAGAGAAGAGACTAATATATTATTTACTCTTTAATATATTTATCATAAAACTCTTGCAAAAAAAATTATCCATTATAGAGTCTTATTATTTTAATAATGACGTACGTGGTATTTTCCTTTAAATAGTACATTTTGTTTTCTTTGAGTTTGTAAAGAGTAAAATGAGATTGATTTACGGAGTTAATTGTAAACAGTCCCGCATTGGATCTCGCCACATACAATGCCAAAGGCACCGTGGTCATTTGAAAAATATGGTACTGATTTTTAGAGACGGTTCTGATCCCAAAAGTAAAAAATCTTTTTACCAAAGAATGATTATCGTAAACAAAACAAGTTCTCACATCGATATTCAGTTTCTCGGTATCGATGCTTTTTTGCAGTCGATGTTGAATTATCGACCACGGTGACGTCTCTAGTAAAAGTAATTTAAAATTCTGACGTGAGCTACCGATCAGACCAGAAAATCTCCGTTAAGCTAAACGGGGCCGCAATTTCATTGGTGAGACAGGACGGTTGCTAAACTCAGAAGGATTAACTAAGCGGAGCTTTAAACGACTTTGGTGGGATCGGCCCTATCCCACCAAAGCCGTTAGTTGGTCTTGCAATTTCGTGTGCATTTTTAAAGAATTAAAATAAATTTTGTTTGATTTGGGGTCGAGATAGCAAACGGCCGCTTCTACGTCTTGATTGCAGATCTGGATGAGGATAGACTGCAATGTCATGACTTATCGTGGCAAGGAAAATGTCCACTAAAAAAAATAATTAAAAAATATTGAATAAGGACGAAAAAAAATATTGTATAATAATTATAAAAGTAATGAATTGCTATTTAAAAAAATATTGTAAAATGTCTATTAAAAAAAGTAACAGCATGGCTATTCAATAATGATAAAAGCAATTGGGTTAAAAAAAAAAAGAGAGAGAGAAATTATAACATTATCGTTATTCAATAATGATAAGAAAAACATTTGGGTAGAATAATTTCAACGCATTATTTGTTATTCAATAATGAAAAATAAAAACAATTACAAAATTATAACATTATTGTTATTCAATAATGATAAAAACAATAATAACATGTTCATTATTAAAATAATTAAAGCATTATAACATGATTACTATTAAAATAATGATAAATCAAGTAAAATCATTACGAAACAGTTATAACATGATTACTATTTAATAATAGATCAATTATAAAATAATTACAGCATTATACTTACTTCTGTTCAGATCGGTTTTCAAATGATTTGTCGAATTTGTGTGTCCTGATACTTTTCTCATCGCCTTTAAATACTCGAGCAAATCTGAAAATAATATTCAGTTTATCAAAGAAAATAATCAAGTAATCAGATAGAGTGAGCAAAGGTCGAACTCTAGATTAGATGACCTTGATTAGAAGAAATATTAAATAAGACGTTATCATGATAGGAATCTACATTTTAAACGATATCATGGTTGGGATTTATTTTTAAATAACATTTAAACATTATCATGGATGATATCTAAGTTCAAGGCCGTAGGCAGGGGGAGGGATTTGGGGGACTGTTCCCCCCCCCCGAAATTTTGAAAGACCATTTGTAGATAGACAATGTCTCAAGTTTTGTGTGTGTGTGTGCTATCTGCCTAGCTGTTCATGAACATAAACAGTTATTCTCTTAAAAAAAATAAATAAATAACAGCTCCCCACACAGCACATACGTTCGTATTTCGTCCCATTCTTGTTTCGTTCGTCCAAAATTCGTTCCACACTCGGAAGTGAAGTCCCATTATTGTCATTGACTAACGTAAATTTAACCAACATGTTCAAAATCGGCAATTTCAGCAACGAAATCTGAACATAAAACATAAGGTAATGTATGAACATAAATTCAGCGTTTTTTGGACGAAATTCCTACCAAAATTGTACGTAGATTATACGTAAATTCTAAGAACATTTGCGCATGCGTTATTAAGAAAATCATTCCACTCCATTTTATTTAACTTATCGAACACATAATTTTGTTTGAACGCATAATCTTTCTTTTAAGGAGTTAAGGTGAGTGAATTGGTTAATCATGTTTTCTAAAAATGTATGTAAACAACAAGAATCCCGTAATTTGAATAATGTTGTCGAGGTGAGGAGTGTGAGGTGTCAGAGTCGAGGTGACCAAGAATAATAGCCAAACACGATAACCCTATAACGTTTATATATAATAGCCCTAAAGATAAACTTATATTTTGTAGAAAAATCTTAACTAATTTTTATTAAATAATTATTATTATTACATTAATAAAACTTAATTTATAATTTAAGAAAAAACCAGAATAATATACTTATACATTTACCCCCCTATTAAGCTTGCTTGTTTTGAGTTTCCTTGACGAACAGAAAGGAAATTCACTTGCAGAGGCATTTCTTGGTTTTTCTTAATTGGTAGCTCAGCGGATCCATGACTTTCCATGACTTTTACTCATTTTACTTAGAAAATCATGAATTTCCATGACAAAATTAATCCATTGTCTAAATCAGTGATTCTCAACCTGTGGGGCGCGCCCCCTAGGGGGCGCGAGCATATCCAAGAGAAAATGTTATTTAAAAAAATTGATTAAGTGACTGAAAGGAAAGAACACACACACATACAAAACAAAATACATTTCGACATATTTAATAATTAACTTATTAAATTAAAACAACTTACTAAATTAAAAACAAATTTAATAATTATTAGTGACTTCCTTGGGCCTGTCTTTCAGAGCAAAGTTTTTCGAAGGAGGGTTTAATATTAGAAATAGACACTCTCAGTTCTTTTTCTATACTTAGCTGAGATCTATATTTTGTCTTCAAAGAAGCCACCGCAGAAAATCCAGTTTCACAAAGGTAAGATGTTGAAAATGGTAGTAGAATGCGAAATGCCCTTGTTTTTAGTGCAGAAAACTCATCATCCACTCCTGCCCAAAATTCAAAGAGTGATTTATTACTAAATTGTCTTTTGGTTTCGCCGCTTGCCGTGAAGTCTATGAAGGTTTCTTCCTCTTCAACTGAGAGTCCTTCGGGAGTATTTTGAAATGGATCCCTCACCCACTTGTAACTTGATATCAGTTTGTCGTCAGCAAGAAAGTACTTTTTAAAATTCTTTGCTGGCATTGCTAAATGATTTTCAATGGTTGCAAAAACAACTTTTACATGTTGTTCTTCAGCCTTGTAAGTTTTAATACAATCATTCAAATTTGCAAACATTGTTAAGTTTTCTTGCTTTAAATTTCTGCTCCACAATTCCAATTTCCTACAAAAAGCATTAACTTTATCACTCGTATCCAATATATGTGTATTTGCTCCTTGCAGATGAAGATTCAAGTTATTTAATTTCTCGAATATGTCGACCATGTAGCTCAATTTCATCACAAATAAACTATCGCGAAAATTCTCAGCTTCCGGTCTGTTTTCCTCTTCTAGGAAAACGGCGATTTCTTCTTTTAATTCATAAACACGTTGCAAAAATTTCCCTCGTGATAACCATCTTGCCTCGCAATAAAATAGTAACGCTGAATGTACTGCACCCATGTCTTTACAAAGTGCGGAAAAGATTCTTGATTTCAGGGGTCTCATTTTTATATAATTTACTACGGTTACAACCGTAGTTAACACAATATTCAAACCAGGACTCATTTCTTTGGAAGCCAAAGCTTCTCTGTGGATCATGCAATGTGTCCAGACGCACTGTGGCGATTTTTGTTTCACAAGTGCTTGAATACTTTGGAATCTTCCGGACATAGAACGAGCACCATCGGTGCATATTCCGACGCAATTTTTTCCATTCTATGTTTGCCTCGTTCATAAAATCATTTAAGATAGCAAATAATGCGAGTGCTGTTGCTTTGAGTTCTATTGGTTTGCAGAAAAGTAATTCTTCTACTACTGACAAATCATCACAAAATCTAACATAGGCAATGAAATGAGCATCTTTATTACTATCTGTTGCCTCATCGAGTTGTATTGAAAACAATTTGTCACGCAACTTCGACAAAAGATGACACTCTACATCTTCAGCTATATCAGCAATTCGACGGGCAACAGTATCATTTGAAACAGGTATAGACTGCAATTGTTTTGCAAAATTATCTCCAAACATAATTTCTACAATCTCAATTGCGGCTGGCAAAATAAGCTCTTCACCAATGGTGTGAAGCTTTTTACATCTGGCTATTTTATATGAAAGTTTGTAAGAGGCAATTAAAGCTTTTTCATTCACAGACAAAGTTTTTTTAAACAATGATTTTTGCTTTTCATATGATTTTAATTTTAATTCGAAGAATTCTCTGGGTTTGTTTACGTACTCACTATGAAGCGTTTCCAAATGTCGTTTAAGTTTATTAGGTTTCATGCTGTCTGCCGCCAACATTTTTGAGCAAATGATACACAGGGGCCTTTCTTCTTCATTTACTTCAGTACTAGTGAACCCAAAATTTAAGTATTCTTGAGAATATTTTCTTGATTTTATTTTCGGAACCACGCTCGTCTGTGTACTTGTTGATGCTTGTCTATCGTCAAATGCTCGCTTACGCCCGCTTAAAAATTTATCCATGATTCTGCATAAGTCTGCTGCCGTGAATATTTAATACCGTGAATTGCAATTACACGAAAATATATATAACATACACATTAAGAATAGATTCAATAGCGATAAGAAGGATCGACTCGAATGAGATTGTCTGGAATTGAAATTGGCGTCATAGAACTTTCTCCTTCTCCCTATGAGAAAACATTTGTTCACATCTGCGCACGCTCCTAACTTAACTTTTAAGCTGACCAGACAAATTCCAGACAAATCGAAACTTCTCGCGAAACCGTGAGAATGCCCGACATGGCGGGACGCAAGAGCAATAAAAAGGCATAGGATTATTGTTTTTTCAATGCTGAGTATCAGTGTTGCAAAATGTCAATAAATTTCCGTATTCTTGGTAATTTGCAAAGTTTAAAATTAAGGTTGTAGTGCAGGTTTAGCGCCATAATGCTCAAAATACATTATTATTGTATACATTTTATTGTACGCGGTGGGGAGGGGGGCGCGATGAAAATTATGATTGAAAATTGGGCCGTGAATACTAAAAGGTTGAGAAACACTGGTCTAAATCCATGATTTTCCATGACTTTCCCTGACTTTCCAGGTGCGCGGAAACCGTGTTTATTACAAGGGGGGGGGGTTGAGGAGGGGTGAACCCCCCTCACATGTTAGATTTTTTATAATATTAGTGCTTATTAAAACTCTATATTTTGTGTTTACTCTGTAGACACATATCTTAAATAATATGTTATTTATTTTTTAAATAACGTAAAAAATGATAATTATTATGATAATTTTATTTTAATAATGCTTTAAATTGTGAATCTGTTTTTTTTTTTATCTTTTAAAGTTTAGTTTTGTTAATGTTGTGTTTCAAATGCCACTTTTTTTTTTTTTTTTTTTTTTTTTTTAGGGGGGGAGGGAATTTTTTAAAAACGCTTACCGCCGCCATTTTTTTTTCTACTTGGCGATTTTTCAAAACACGCATTTTTCTGTTGGTCACCATAGGGAAAACAAAAAAAAAAAAAAAAAAAAAAAACATGGCGGATGGGACCGGCGTCTATAATGCATCTGTTCCTGTCCGGATATGGGTTGCTTAAAAATAAATTCTTCTCGTGAAAAGCTTTTTAGCGAATTAAAAAATATTTGGTATTGAAAAAAAATTAGAATGGCTTTACTTTATTTTCCTTAATTATTTATTATGACTCTCAGTCTAAGCAACCAGGCGAAGATCGAACAGGTAGAAGCTGACTTCCGGTTTCTCATTTTGAATACCGTTACTAGCATGATCGTTTGAATCGAACATCTTGGGACGTTTGTAGGAAAAACAAAACAAATGTTCATATCATAAGTATAAAAAATATGCCTTTGAACTGGAATTTAAATTTTAAAGTATTTTTCAAAAGGAGATCGGTTTATAATCATAAATGCAGACAGAAAATATTCTAATTTGATAAAATTTTTCAAAATTTATTAGAAATATTAGTGTTAAAAAATAATAATTTAGGCTTATTAATATTTTAGAGTAATAAATAAGTTATAATGTGCATATAATTGTGCGTATTTCATACCAGTTATTATTGTTATAGAAATGATGGTGTTCATTTCTTCACCTTTATTTATCCCTTGGTTTCAAAAACTATCCCATGGTTTCAAAGCTATTTTTTTTTCTGTTTTCTCCATCATCCTTATTTTTTTAAAGTAAAACTTAACACAAAGTAAATTTTCACCTTATATAATCTTTTCTATGGATTTGCACCAGTTTCTTCCTATGCATAATGTCAAAAATTAGGGCTTCATGTTGACTTAATAATAGTTAATGTAGCCAAGTAATCATTTAATAAAAAAATGAAAAGAATAGAAGTGAATTTCTGTTATTAATATATACATAAAGATGTATGTTGTAAACATCTTTAAGCATTCTGATACAGCGGCTTCATTTTTCTTATTTAGAATCAGTACGAACCCTTAAAATTTATGTTGTTTCGAATTAAATTCTCAACAATCCTATTTTTCCTTTATTTTAGGAGAATTTTCCACGAGCAGATCAGGACAGCCCTATGCAGCCCTAAAATTTCAAGGAAAATTTACTTGGATCACTATCGCCATCTATTCATTAATATATAAACTAAAACTATTCCAGTAATGTTGTATGATCTTGCGCAGTTTTTGCATAATTTTATTTATGTTTTTGATAATATTTTAAGTTAATTTTCTCTTTTTCCCTGTTATTTTTTGTTACTTTAATTATAGAAATTTTATTACCATTTTTGTTAGCTTTTGGTGCTTTAAATTCTTAAAATTAGTTTTTACCATGAAATGAGCTCGGCAATTCTTTTGTTGCTTAAAACAGGCAATTTACTGTCATTAAAATAAATTGAGAATAAACATAATCGCTTGAATAATTCAATTTGATTGCATATTTAACCAATAAATAAATGTTGATGATTTAAAACTGTAAAAGACCATACAAATAAAAACAAATAAATTTTATTTATCTCTCCTTCTTTTAAGTGTTGATGATTGTGTATATTATTTTTTAAATGCATTTTCAGATTGAAGACGCGAGAAAAACTTTGTCACAAAATGTGAAGCTTAAATCTGTGCTAGCCAAATTCACTCCACCCTCCATTATGTAATATTAAAAAAAAACTAACAATGAGGAATTTGCACATGTGGGGGATTCGAACAACTTAGTGTTTTTCTGGTAATTTCAGACTCGTAGATTCCAAAAATGTTCTCAAAAATGTAAAAAACTGGGTCCATCATTTAAAAAATTAATTTTAAAGTTAAGCGAAAATCACGTGACATCAAAAAGCTCCGTGATTGGTTGTGATGTCATCGTTCATGCAGACCAATATT
>CM063502.1:96954145-97016645 GCA_032207245.1 Pardosa pseudoannulata
CCATTTATTTTTTATTTAAAAAAACTTGTTTCATTTTACAATTCTTACATATTCCTAATTAAAATCGACTTTTTACATAGTGTTAAATAATATCAGAAAAGGTATAATTAAGAAAATATCAAAGCAAAACATTAATGAGGTATACAGATAATAGTCTTCAAGATAGTGGTACTTTTCTAAACAAGGTGCAAAGGAATACTGAATTGTTTACACCGCTAGGGAGTCTCACTTCTAATTTGATTCTTGTAACACACACGGCATTTCTTATTAGGTTTTCTTTTATTCTGACTCATCAATTTGGCAGTGACTTGTACCAAGAAATTCTAAATAAACAATATGTAATAGTGACCTGGTATTTCCACAAGTAACAAGTCTTGCTAAATTCAGTATACTAGAAATTATAAACTAAATTAATTCTCATATTTAACATTACTTTAGTCGCATGACGAGTGTAGCTCGTCATTGTGCGGTATGGAATGAAACACCAATGACGAGCTAGACTCGTCATTTTACCGGAAGGGGTTAATTGTGATTATGGGTGCATTGTGTTGCTTTTATTTTGATAGGATATCAATTTTAATAAACTTAATATATGATACATAAGAAACCCATTATGTAGAAGCCTCTTATGTATCATATATTAACCCCTTGACATACATGTATAATGGAATCTGACGTGTTCGAAAATTACTATTTAGTTCTGGCTCATTTGAACAATTTTGTGCAAGTTGAAAAAGACTCTGTTTTATTTTGAAATTTACATTGGTATGTAACATTTAATGAGGTTTATATGGCATGCAAATGTACAATAATTAAATAGCAGTATAAAATTATAATTTAATACAATGCTGCATGACGTCTGTCGAAGACAGCTATTAACGCCTGGGAGACGTCAAAGACTACTTTGGCACATGAGAAGAATGACGTCTCCCAGACGTCATTATATGTCAATGGGTTAAGGTATATTAAGGTTATTTAAGGGTAGCAATTCGAGCTCTCACGACACATGTCTGAGGTTCGATCCCCTTGCTGGGCACGGTTGATCCAGCCTTTCATCCTTTCAGTGGGTAGCTAAACTGAGGACCAAGCATGCCTGGGAACTAAACACTGGGTGTGTCCGGTTAGGTTAACTTCCTAACTGGAACATATGCCTCGCACCCCAGGACCCTTGGTCTCGGAAACGGAGATTGGAACCATAGGTCCTGGCCCCCTAGGGGCTGTTGCGCCCAGGAGTTTTATATGATATATGAATTGAAACTTTTTATCCTTAGTCAATTATATGGAGCTATAATGTAAACATAATATTAAACTTCTATGGACTAAGTTACAATTTTACTTAGAATCCACATTGGTAGGGGACGGCAGGAGGCAAATAGACCAGAACCATCCCTGTATATATAAACACACACACACACACACACACACACACACACACACACACATATATATATATATATATATATATGTACGTATACATATATATATATGTATATATGTATATACATATATATATGTATATATATATATATACATAGGTATGTATATATAAGTATATATGTATATATATATATGTATATATATATATATATATATATAATATATATATATATATATATCAGTGGCGTGCGGTCCATATGTGCAGGGTGTGCACTGTACACCCTGGCAAAATTATGAGGGACAATAGTTTTTTGCACTTATGTCTACCTATCTTTATATGGTATGTAATAAATATTATTTATATTCAAATATTATATTGATTTGCTTGCTTGTATTCTCACAGTGCGTGCGGTACTAAGTGCTGCACCACGTAGCGCGTTCAAAAGCATACAAACATAAGAAATTTTTATGTGTACGCACTGCGCACTAATAGAAAATCACGCTTTATATGTATGGGCTACTGGAGAAGCACAGCATACTATGGCACTGAGGCAAGTGCAGCTATTTTTCCTGCACTTGGCATTCAGAATCATCCGAAGGTACGGTTTATTAAGCGTTGTATTAGAGCGGAGACTTACGTGCTGAAGCAATTTTGGTTTTTTAAATGACTAACTGACCATACGATTATGCAGACGGTTAATGTTTAAATTTATATATTGTAAGATTTTGTTTTCATGGAAATATAAAAGAAGTATTTCATCAATATAAAGTGAAATGTTTTAGTGTGGTAAAGTAATTTCGGTGATGTATTATATATATAGAAATAATTCTCTGAAAAACAATTTTGTTTTGTTAGACAAAAAAGAAATGAATTCTAACAGAACAGTCCAAATTTTACCATTCATTATGTTTTACAGACAGTATATATGTTATATCTGTAACACCATATCCCTGGTTTTGTTTTTAAAAATTGTGAAGATGTTTTTCGCAGAATATATGATTTCCAAATGTTAAAAACAATTAATAAATATAATTTAATCCACTGACCGAACGAGAAACAGTTCGTTCTATTGCGCCAGCGTGCAGCGAAATTCTCTGCATGTAGACTAGACTTTCGGTTTGTCGGCACCAATGAGCATCCGGATGAGGCACCGCAGCGGCAGGCGCCATGTGGCGCTACATTTGCTGAAAATATAAGTTTTTCGAGGAAATATCAGCTTTTTGTTATTTTATTAGTAATACGGATAGACGTATGGATTTTGTGTACAAATGAATAATAAACGTTAAAGAAGTGTTTAATGTACATTTTTATGGTTTTATTATTATTGTTGTTGTTGTTCTCTGCACACCCTGCATGAACACCTACCGTACGCCACTGATATATATATATATATATATATATATATATATATATATATATATATATATATATATATATATGTATATATGTATATATATGTATATATGTATATATATGTATATATGTATATATATGTATATATGTATATACATGTATATATATATATATGTGTGTGTGTGTGTGTGTGTGTGTGTGTAATCCACTGAACCAGTGAGTGTGTGAAGCACTGAAGCCGCAAAACATGATGCAAGAAGTGGAGAGGGAACACTGTAAAGCCCAGTGTTGCCGATTGGCTACAAACCATATTTTTAAACTGTAAACTACAATTAAAACAAAATATGATTTATTAAAGTATTTTCCCCAATATTTATATAAGAAAGGAAAGTCAAAATAAATTTTATTAATTTTTAAAAAAATCGGATATTTAAGGGTGTTAAGCCAATTTCGAATGGCTACGAGCATTCATGCCAACAGCGTGTTTCATACCCGGAAATTTAGATACCGAAAAGTAGTGCCCTATTAATCGGCCATCTGCCTAATGTTCGACTAAAATCTTTTACGGTGGAATAACTTGTTTTAAGTCTCTGGTTTTGTAGACTATTTGGCTCAAAATCACATTTTATGGTCACTTGAATTATAAATTATTTCAGTTGGACTTCACCCATGTAGCTGAAAATTAGATAAGCTTTATTTTAAATATGTCGATGGCATTGCATTATAAGAAAGAAAGATTGATGAGTTTTGTGTTGGGAATTCGGTTGCCATGAAGATCTGCTGCTACAAACAATCCCATGCAATGGTATTATATTCGACATTTTATTTATTTTTTAATTGTTACCTGAGTTGTTTAAATAATGAGTTATAAAACCCCTAAGGTCACATCAAGTATAATTTTTCTGCGCTTAACTGCGCTTGTGGCAATATAATACTATTTTTGCTGTAAATCAAAAAGGAAATTTGTAATTAAATAAATAACTGCAACGTTAACAGTTATAAAAATGATAGAAGAAAATGTGATTTTTTTAGATTGTAAAACAATAAACACCATAATATTGGAAACGTTAAATAAATGTATAATCCGAAAGCTACAAATGATATTGAATTCTTAAAAAATTCAAATAATTTGCTGAGAAGAATAAATCGCATTGGATTGGCCGGAAGAACTACGATAAGTTTTTTCCAGGGAGAACTAGACCGGTACTGAATTGTTTAAATAATGAACTATAAAACCCCTAAGGTCACTTCAGGTATAATATTTCAAACTATGCTTGTAGCAATATAATACTATTTTTGCTGTAAATGATAAAGAAAATAGTGTAATTAATATAGCTGCAACGCTAGCAGTTATAAAAATGATATTCAAGAAAAAAATGAGATTTTTTTTTAATTGTAAAAAAATAAGCGCCATAATATTGGAAACGTTAAATAAATGTATAATCCGAAAGCTACAAATGAATATTGAATTCTTAAAAAATTCAAATAATTTGATGAGAAGAATAAATCGCATTGGATTGGCCGGAAGAACTACGATAAGTTTTTTCCAGGGAGAACTAGACCGGTACTGAATTGTTTAAATAATGAACTATAAAACCCCTAAGGTCACTTCAGGTATAATATTTCAAACTATGCTTGTAGCAATATAATACTATTTTTGCTGTAAATGATAAAGAAAATAGTGTAATTAATATAGCTGCAACGCTAGCAGTTATAAAAATGATATTCAAGAAGAAAATGTGATATTTTAATTGTAAAACGATAAAAGCCATAATTTTGGAAACGTTAAATAAAGGCATAATCCGAAAGCTACAACTAAATATTGAATTCTTAAAAAATTCAAATAATTTGCTGAGAAGAATAAATCGGATTGGATTGGTCGGAAGAACTACGATAAGTTTTTTTCAGGGAGAACTAGACCGGTACTGAATTGTTACTTGAATTGTTTAAATAATGAACTATAAAACCCCTAAGGTCACTTCAGGTAAAATATTTCAAACTTTGCTTGTAGCAATGTAATACTATTTTTGCTGTAAATGATAAAGAAAATAGTGTAATTAAATAACTCCACCACAAGCAGTTATAAAAATGATATTCAAGAAAAAAAATGAGATTTTTTTAAATTATAAAAAATAAGAGCCATAATATTGGAAACGTTAAATAAATGTATAATCCGAAAGCTACAACTTTATATTGTATTCTTAAAAAATTCAAATAATTTGCTGAGAATAATAAATCGGATTGGATTGACCGGATTGGTTTGGAGCGCTACGGTTTACTTTTTGCAACACGAGGGCTAATGTGACCGGGACCTACTGCTTAAAGCCGATTCCAAACGGCTACGAACACTCATGCCACTGTGGGATTCGAACCCACGAACTCAGGTTCTGAAGGTCAGCACCCTAACCATTCGGCCATGGAAGAACTACGATAAGTTTTTTTCCAATTAGAACTAGACCGGTACTGAATTGTTATCTGAATTGTTTAAATAATGAACTATAAAACCCCTAAGGTCCCTTCAGGTATAATTTTTCAAATTGTGCTTGTAGCAATATAATACTATTTTTGCTGTAAATCAAACAGGAAATCTTGTAATTAAATAACTGCAACGCTAGCAGTTATAAAAATGATATTCAAGAAAAAAAATGAGATTTTTTTAATTATAAAAAAAATAAGAGCCATAATATTGGAAACGTTAAATAAATGTATAATCCGAAAGCTACAACTGAATATTGAATTCTTAAAAAATTCAAATAATTTGCCGAGAAGAATAAATCGGATTGGATTAACCGGAAGAACTACGATAAGTTTTTTCCACTTAAAACTAGACCGGTACTGAATTGTTATCTGAATTGTTTAAATAATGAACTATAAAACCCCTAAGGTCCCTTCAGGTATAATTTTTCAAATTGTGCTTGTAGCAATATAATACTATTTTTGCTGTAAATTAAAAAGAAAATATTGTAATTAATATAGCTGCAACGCTAGCAGTTATAAAAATGATATTCAAGAAGAAAATGTGATTTTTTTAATTGTAAAATAAAGCGCCATAATTTTTGAAACGTTAAATAAATGTATAATCCGAAAGCTACAACTAAATATTGAATTCTTAAAAAATTCAAATAATTTGCTGAGAAGAATAAATCGGATTGGATTGGTCGGAAGAACTACGATAAGTTTTTTTCAGGGAGAACTAGACCGGTACTGAATTGTTACTTGAATTGTTTAAATAATGAACTATAAAACCCCTAAGGTCACTTCAGGTATAATTTTTCAAACTGTGCTTGTAGCAATATAATACTATTTTTGCTGTAAATGATAAAGAAAATAGTGTAATTAAATAACTCCAACACAAGCAGTTATAAAAATGATATTCAAGAAAAAAAATGAGATTTTTTTAATTATAAAAAAAATAAGAGCCATAATATTGGAAACGTTAAATAAATGTATAATCCGAAAGCTACAACTGAATATTGAATTCTTAAAAAATTCAAATAATTTGCCGAGAAGAATAAATCGGATTGGATTGACCGGATTGGTTTGGAGCGCTACGGTTTACTTTTTGCAACACGAGGGCTAATGAGACCGGGACCTACAGCTTAAAGCCGATTCCGAACGGCTACGAACACTCATGCCACTGTGGGATTCGAACCCACGAACTCAGGTTCTGAAGGTCAGCACCCTAACCATTCGGCCATGGAAGAACTACGATAAGTTTTTTTCCAATTAGAACTAGACCGGTACTGAATTGTTATCTGAATTGTTTAAATAATGAACTATAAAACCCCTAAGGTCCCTTCAGGTATAATTTTTCAAACTGTACTTGTAGCAATATAATACTATTTCTACCGTAAATCAAACAGGAAATCTTGTAATTAAATAACTGCAACGCTAGCAGTTATAAAAATGATATTCAAGA
This sequence comes from Pardosa pseudoannulata, assembly GCA_032207245.1. Classification (NCBI taxonomy): domain Eukaryota; kingdom Metazoa; phylum Arthropoda; class Arachnida; order Araneae; family Lycosidae; genus Pardosa; species Pardosa pseudoannulata. The sequence continues at coordinate 96,960,796 of CM063502.1, forward strand.
AGTAAATGTGATATTTTAATTGTAAAACGATAAAAGCCATAATTTTGGAAACGTTAAATAAAGGCATAATCCGAAAGCTACAACTGAATATTGAATTCTTAAAAAATTCAAATAATTTGCTGAGAAGAATAAATCGGATTGGATTGGCCGGAAGAACTACGATAAGTTTTTTCCACTTAAAACTAGACCGGTACTGAATTGTTATCTGAATTGTTTAAATAATGAACTATAAAACCCCTAAGGTCACTTCAGGTATAATTTTTCAAATTGTGCTTGTAGCAATATAATACTATTTTTGCTGTAAATTAAAAAGAAAATATTGTAATTAATATAGCTGCAACGCTAGCAGTTATAAAAATGATATTCAAGAAGAAATGTGATTTTTTTTAATTGTAAAATAAAGCGCCATAATTTTTGAAACGTTAAATAAATGTATAATCCGAAAGCTACAACTGAATATTGAATTCTTAAAAAATTCAAATAATTTGCTGAGAAGAATAAATCGGGTTGGATTGGCCGGAAGAACTACGATAAGTTTTTTCCAGGGAGAACTAGACCGGTACTGAATTGTTATCTGAATTGTTTAAATAATGAACTATAAAACCCCTAAGGTCACTTCAGGTATAATATTTCAAACTATGCTTGTAGCAATATAATACTATTTTTGCTGTAAATCATAAAGGAAATGGTGTAATTAAATAACTCCAACGCAAGCAGTTATAAAAATGATATTCAAGAAAAAAAAATGAGATTTTTTTAAATTATAAAAAATAAGAGCCATAATATTGGAAACGTTAAATAAATGTATAATCCGAAAGCTACAACTTTATATTGTATTCTTAAAAAATTCAAATAATTTGCTGAGAATAATAAATCGGATTGGATTGACCGGATTGGTTTGGAGCGCTACGGTTTACTTTTTGCAACACGAGGGCTAATGTGACCGGGACCTACTGCTTAAAGCCGATTCCAAACGGCTACGAACACTCATGCCACTGTGGGATTCGAACCCACGAACTCAGGTTCTGAAGGTCAGCACCCTAACCATTCGGCCATGGAAGAACTACGATAAGTTTTTTTCCAATTAGAACTAGACCGGTACTGAATTGTTATCTGAATTGTTTAAATAATGAACTATAAAACCCCTAAGGTCCCTTCAGGTATAATTTTTCAAATTGTGCTTGTAGCAATATAATACTATTTTTGCTGTAAATTAAAAAGAAAATATTGTAATTAATATAGCTGCAACGCTAGCAGTTATAAAAATGATATTCAAGAAAAAAAATGAGATTTTTTTAATTATAAAAAAAATAAGAGCCATAATATTGGAAACGTTAAATAAATGTATAATCCGAAAGCTACAACTGAATATTGAATTCTTAAAAAATTCAAATAATTTGCCGAGAAGAATAAATCGGATTGGATTAACCGGAAGAACTACGATAAGTTTTTTCCACTTAAAACTAGACCGGTACTGAATTGTTATCTGAATTGTTTAAATAATGAACTATAAAACCCCTAAGGTCACTTCAGGTATAATTTTTTCAAATTGTGCTTGTAGCAATATAATACTATTTTTGCTGTAAATTAAAAAGAAAATATTGTAATTAATATAGCTGCAACGCTAGCAGTTATAAAAATGATATTCAAGAAGAAAATGTGATTTTTTTAATTGTAAAACAAAGCGCCATAATTTTTGGAAACGTTAAATAAATGTATAATCCGAAAGCTACAACTGAATATTGAATTCTTAAAAAATTCAAATAATTTGCTGAGAAGAATAAATCGGGTTGGATTGGCCGGAAGAACTACGATAAGTTTTTTCCAGGGAGAACTAGACCGGTACTGAATTGTTATCTGAATTGTTTAAATAATGAACTATAAAACCCCTAAGGTCACTTCAGGTATAATATTTCAAACTATGCTTGTAGCAATATAATACTATTTTTGCTGTAAATGATAAAGAAAATAGTGTAATTAAATAACTCCAACACAAGCAGTTATAAAAATGATATTCAAGAAAAAAAATGAGATTTTTTTAATTATAAAAAAAATAAGAGCCATAATATTGGAAACGTTAAATAAATGTATAATCCGAAAGCTACAACTGAATATTGAATTCTTAAAAAATTCAAATAATTTGCTGAGAATAATAAATCGGATTGGATTGACCGGATTGGTTTGGAGCGCTACGGTTTACTTTTTGCAACACGAGGGCTAATGTGACCGGGACCTACTGCTTAAAGCCGATTCCAAACGGCTACGAACACTCATGCCACTGTGGGATTCGAACCCACGAACTCAGGTTCTGAAGGTCAGCACCCTAACCATTCGGCCATGGAAGAACTACGATAAGTTTTTTTCCAATTAGAACTAGACCGGTACTGAATTGTTATCTGAATTGTTTAAATAATGAACTATAAAACCCCTAAGGTCACTTCAGGTATAATTTTTCAAATTGTGCTTGTAGCAATATAATACTATTTCTACCGTAAATCAAACAGGAAATCTTGTAATTAAATAACTGCAACGCTAGCAGTTATAAAAATGATATTCAAGAAGTAAATGTGATATTTTAATTGTAAAACGATAAAAGCCATAATTTTGGAAACGTTAAATAAAGGCATAATCCGAAAGCTACAACTGAATATTGAATTCTTAAAAAATTCAAATAATTTGCTGAGAAGAATAAATCGGATTGGATTGGCCGGAAGAACTACGATAAGTTTTTTCCAGGGAGAACTAGACCAGTACTGAATTGTTATCTAAATTGTTTAAATAATGAACTATAAAACCCCTAAGGTCATTTCAGGTATAATTTTTCAAACTGTGCTTGTAGCAATATAATACTATTTTTACTGTAAATCAGAAATGAAATTTTGTAATTAAATAACTGCAACGTTAGCAGTTATAAAAATGATAGAAGAAAATGTGATTTTTTTTAATTGTAAAACAATAAGCGCCATAATTTTGGAAACGTTAAATAACTGTATAATCCGAAAGCTACAACTGAATACTGAATTCTTAAAAGAATTCAAATAATTTGCTGAGACGAATGAATCGGATTGGATAGGCCGGGAGCACTACGATAAGTTTTTTCCATGGAGAATTAGACCGGTACTGAATTGTTACCTGAAGTGTTTAAATAATGAACTATAAAACCCCTAAGGTCATTTCAGGTATAATTTTTCAAACTGTCCTTGTAGCAATATAATACTATTTTTGCTGTAAATCAAAAAGGAAATATTGTAATTAAATAACTGCAATTCAAGCAGTTATAAAAATGATATTCAAGATGAAAATGTGAGTTTTTTTAATTGTGAAAAAATAAATGCCATAATTTTGGCATTTTTTGGTTAAATAAATGTATAATCCGAAAGCTACAACTAAATATTGAATTCTTAAAAAAATCAAATAATTTGCTGAAAAGAATAAATTAGATTGGATAGGCCGGAAGCACTACGATAAGTTTTTTCCAGGGATAATTAGACCGGTACTTAGGGTTGAAAGCCATGGCTATGAACTTCCACGACGACAGTTATAACGTCTCGCACATCCCCGGCTGCACTTTCTGAAGTCTGCAAGCCTCGTTTCTGTACCTGCTCGCCTATTTTGTCTGGAGCAGGTATCTTGGGTTCGATTAAAGCCTAAATGGCCGACAATTAATCACAGCAGCGACAAAACTCTTAACTAAACATTTATTATTAAGAAGATTTGTTAAAAAACATATGTACACTTCAATTCATACTCAAACAGGGCTCAAATAAGACCGAGGACAAAAATAAACTGTGCCGAGCGGAAAACACCTCCTCCGGTCTCAGCTCCGTTCCCAAGAAAATGGCCCTTCTCTGTCCATCCGAGCGGGCATCCCTCCTCTCCTCTTCGCGAGGGGCCGGGCTGGCATCCCCCCCTCGGTCAAGTTTTCGCCTCCACGGGAAAATGTCCTTCTCCGCAGCTGGCGCGGGCGGGGTCGCATCTCTCGCCCCCTCCTGTAGAACCTGCATGGAACAGGGCTTTGCCCACCCCCTCTCGGGGTGTCCGTCTTCGGCAGCCGAAAAAAACCCAGGGGCCCATGTAACACCAACTCGAGTCTTGAGTCTAGTATTACAACAGTGAAATTCGAATCAGCAGACTCTGGATCAAAAAGACAGAACATTACCTACCCACCCGAAAGGAATGAAAAGCAATAAATTATACTTTATAATCGTAAATTTTGAGGGATGGACATATTTATAGTTGTAAAATAGAGAATAACGTCTTTTATGATAAAAATATAAATTTATTAAGACTGTTGTTATTGTTTACAAAATATTATCTAAGAGATCGTTCTCGACACTCGGAAAATGTTTAAAGGTGGGAGAGTAGTGGAAAATTCAAAAAATAGATTTTGTATTTACTGGAGCTATAATGCAATTAAAAAATGTTTTTCGGAGAAAAAGATCTTAATACGTTTTTTAACTCGAAAATATTAAGAATTCACGAGTCGTGTTCACAGGTAACAGGGCCGTAACTAGGTCCTTTAGCTCCCGTGGCAAAAAAAATGATCTGCGCCCCTACCACACAATATAGTGAGATGTATGAATATATGAATTTCTTTTTCTATATCATATATTTAGAATGAACTCACAATATAATGCTGGTTCTCAAAATGTTCCTAATATATTAATTTTTAATTTTTTCTTCTGTATTTATTTCATTAATACTTAAAAATATTTTCGAACACTCTAGAGGTATTATTTTGCTGATAAACTGAATAGTTTATTTGAGGGGAAAATTTTTTAATTTGTACGTTGAATTTTATAATAAATTGATGATTTTCTAAATTAAAATTCAGTTTTAATAACTTTATTAATTTCAAAATTCAAAACGAATACCCGGATTTATATAAAGGCATATTAAGAGTGTTTGGTAAACATTTTGTAAGAATCTATAACAAGTTTAGTCCCTAGAAACCATTTTAAAAAATAAGAAAATTTATAAAACAGTAATTTTAAAACACACTGGATTTAAAAAATAAAACCTGATTCTATAATTAACAAAAAATATTTTTCAACGCTTCTTAATTTCTACTTGAGGCGAATCTTCTTCTTTCGGACCCCATTTTCCTCACGGTGCGGCTCCCCTTTAACTGATGCGCCCGCGGCAAATGCCACCTTTGCCACGCCCTAGTTATGGCCCTGACAGGTAATGATAAAAATTTTTCTATTGATATTTTCAGTATTGTATAAGTTTTGGTATCTTTTACGTATTTTTGAAGCTTTTGAAAACGACCAAAACAACTCTATGCACGAAGATTCAATAAATATTTACTTAAATAGGTAATATACGATTTATACGGATATATCACCTATTTCGTGACATGGTAGTTGTTCCGATGCATCCGGAACAAAACAACTCAGCATTATTGTGATTCATTTTCGACGCTATTTAGAACTTTCTAGTAGTCGCACTTCGCATCCGCACGGCAGCTGGAATGCTGTCCATTTTTCATTTTGTTTTGCACATTCAAATTTTTTAATGTCATTTACTTTCTTTTGTGTTGTATATAACGGCGTAATATAAGTTTTTTTTTGTGTGTGTTTGAAAAAGAGTATTTTTCTTCATTCAATTCTTTACATCGCAACAGTAGTTGTCCGAAACTTTTTACTGCTCCTTTCGTGTTATATACACATTGACACCAAAATAGGCAATAAACCAGGGTTGGAAAAAAATCATGATTTTTTTAAAAAAATAAAAAAAATCAGATTTATTTGATTTAAATCAGATTTTTTCGATTTAAATTAGATTTGATTTTTTCCTAAATTCTAATTTTAATTATTGTTGTGTTTTTATATTTTTTGCAATATACATAGAATAGTTTGTTATAAGTAACAACTTATCTATCTAGTATATTCTACACACTGATTACCTAAAATTAAATACATAAATTTTAATCTAAATACATTTCATTATTTTATAATTGGATGGTGCAAACTAAATAAGATGTAAATTTAAAGAACAAATTAAATATACATTTAATGCAAACTATTTATTAAAAAACAAAAAATTCACAATTATTTCAATACTTTTTAAGCAACGAATTATGGATTTAACTGTTTCAATAAAAATACTAGTTTCGATGTCGTATCCACTCCTAATTGGTTACGAAGGTTAGAATGAAAAATACCAAAAGAAGAAAACTGTCTTTCCATTCTAGCAGATAATGTGACGGCTGTTGTTATTTGGTAGACAAACTGGATTTCGAGTTCTGTAATACACTCTTTACCCCCCAATTACATAAAATGAATTCCACTAGTCATAACTAGTCGTACCTACCTCTACTACATATTTTCTGATAACAACCCCTAAATTCTTAGAAAACATGCTATCTATTTACACTTATTTACTTATTGGTATTTCTGTGCTGACTGATTCCCAATTCTCCTGTCTTTCGAATGTAAGTTTTAAGAGAAGTGAAAAAAAAATGATTTAAATCATTGATTTTTTTAAAAAAATCAACTGATTTAAATCAAGATTCAAATTATGATTTAAATCAACTGATTTAAATCATGCCAACCCTGCAATAAACGTTTCATTCTAACTTCTTAACATTAAATTAATTCAGTGGCCTTCAAACTTTATAATTCTACAGTTTCTGTTAGTTGACAAAGTTGCTTTTTTTTTCGGAAAACACCATCCCACCCTAGAAGATTATAAATTAGTTGTAAGAATTTAACCTTTATAATTGATCACTTTGTAGCTTCAAATTGGTTTCGTTCATTTCAGAAAATAAGCAAGTCTTATATGTAAATTTTCGAATTTATTAAACTCAGTCGCAAATCAGTGTCTTTATTGCTGAGGAATTCTAACACCAAATCATAGAGCACAAAAAGATGGTCCAAACATGCACTTTGAAACCATAAACGAACATCCGTATTTAAGTAATAAATTCTTAAGTGATTATAATTTCCCCCCTTTCCCAAAGAAAGATCATCAAATAATCTCTCATTTATGGGTTTTACTGTACTTGGAAAAATAAAACCAAAGTATGCAGAAACACATTATCATATACTGCAAAATGTTTTCAATGTTGTACCTTTTGTGTACTTCCTGTTCAGAACCACCTGCAGTTATTTTTCCATATGTGCCAACAGATGCAAAAATGACAACTCTATTTAACCCCTTAATGCACAGTTTTTTTGAAAAAGGCCGGCTAAAAAAATCAATTTTTTTTAATGTAAAAAACACAAGGAAGAGATAAGTCGTATGTGATAAGTAGAGAAAAAAATATTTTATACTTGAATAAGTGTTTTATAATCTCATGTAGATGATAAATATCAATAAAACGATTTTTTTTCTTTCACATTGTTATTTTCAAATCTCGATTGCATTCGAGTGTGAAAAATTATAGCAACATAAAGTACAACGATGCTCGAATTATCTCCAGTGTGCACAGTTTGGCCAGCTTAGTGCTTTCAAGTTCACTCGAGCATGCACGTTAAAATGCATTCAAAACAATTGCATAGAAGTCATAAAATGCTAGTTATTATTTTTGTGTTGCCTTGGTTTCCGATCACAAAATGGAAAACCAAGGGTCTTTAATTTTTGCACTAATTTGAATCGGACTGATTACAATTGGAAATAATGTTTTCAAATTTTGTTTGGAGAATTTATTAAAGGTTTCATATCAACTATCGTTAGTGTTAGATTAGAAAAAATACACATGCAGAAGATAGATAGGATATTAGAAGCAGAAAATGAAGCTAGGAATTTAAAAGCAGAAAGTTACGAAATTAGAAGGAAAGAAGGAAAAAGATTGAATGCAGAATCGGTTTTCATTTATATAATAAGTAATTTTTGTAATTCTAAATTTGCTTTTAATGCATAGGTAATTTTATATTTAATGTTGTGAAGCACTCTAAGGAATCGTCGTTCATTAATTTTTGACAAGTATAATTGTGCCAGGTATGTACAAGTTTAATTTGTGCCAAGTGCTTTTACGCCAAGACTCATACTCGGCGAGATTATGATGGCGGAAAAAGTAGCGAAGCCTTACCGTCTTCTGCAATTTTTCCTTATTATTATTATCACTAGCATATAGCCCGTCATAAGACGGGATCAGTAAAGTTTTTAATTCTCAAGTACCCTATAACGCAGGTAAAAAAAATGGTTTGTTTTTAGGCTGAGAATTATCTGGTACACGCTCAATAATTTGCTTGTCTTCATACTCCTCTAAAGTCTTCCGATACTTTAAATGCAGTCTAGAATCACGTTCATTTAGAAACATAATTCAAAGTTTTCTTAGCTCCGTCGAAATTATCGTTAAGTTCTTCCCCTTTTTTTGCCACAGTAATTAATGGAAGTAAATGAATGAAACTATCATTTCCACTACACCCTGGAGGTAGATAGAATTTGTTGTTAATACCGGTGATAAAATTTTCATTGCAACAAGAAATAATCGATGATTAAGTTTAAAATTATCACATGTGTACCTAATCTATTATTTAATCCAAATATAAAAAAAAAATCATTTAAGTAACATCTAAGTTCAGTGATAAAACGTATGAAAATAATGCAGACGATATTTAAATAATTTAAAATAAGAAATGATTAAATGAGATGGTTAAGGCAATGACCTCATAAGGCTAGAAAAAAATTATTTTTACCTATTTATTATATGAAAAAATTTAATCGCTTGCTCTTAACCGGAGAAAATAGGGCTTGAGATAGTAGGGTGGATTTCGAGCGTTTTAAAGACGACAGTATTTTTCGCTGTGATATGAAGCATATTTATACCAATTTATTTTAAAATCGGATCGATAGTTTAGGAGAAGATAAACTTTACTCGCTTTGAATTTTGCTAACCCTAACTCATCAAGAATCTAATATGGATGCCTCATCCATTTCCAGGTCCAATTGCTTCATAAATTCGAGGACAGACGGACAGATAACTTAGGCTGTTATTATACAGGGGAATATTATTACTTTTAAATAATATCTAATTATAGAATATAGAATACGAGTTCAACCAGTAACGAGGTAAAGAATATCATTCAAATCTTTATCGGAGGTGAGAATCAAAAGCTGTTAAGTGTTAGGCGTTGACGATAAGCAAGCAAATCTTCAGTTCGTCTTTGTAGTTTTGAGGGACTTAGAAACTGATAGCATTTTCTTCTTTATTTAACTTTCCTTCGTGTTGAAAAAGTTTTGTAACAAACAAAGACGTTTTCTTTTAGTTTGCATTTAATTTAATTGAACACTTTGTTGCTTCAAATTCGTTTTGTTAACTTCAGGAAATAAGCAAGTATTATAAAATATGTAATTTTTTGAATTTGTTAAACTCAGTCTCAAATCAGTGTCTTTATTTCTGAAGAATTCTAACACCAAATCATAGAGCACAAAAAGATGGTCCAAACATGCACTTTGGGGAACAATGGCCGAATGGTTAGGGCTCTGACCTTCGGTGCCGAAGTTTGGGGGTTCGAGTCCCACTCTGGCATGGATGTTCGTAGCCGTTCGGAATCGACTTTAAACAGTAGGTCCCGGTCTCATTAGCCCTCGTGTTGCAAAAAAGTAGACCGTAAAGCTCCAAACCAAACCCAACATGCCCTTTGAAACCATAAACGAACATCCGTATTTAAGTAATAAATTCTTCAGTGATTATAATTTACTCTCTTTTCCAAAGAAAGATCATCAAATTATCTCTCATTTATGGGTTTTACTGTACTTCGAAAAATAAAACTAAAGTATGCAAAAATACATTATCATATACTGCAAAATGTTTTCAATATTGTATCGTTTGTGTACTTGCTGTTCAGAAACACCAGCAGTTATTTTTCCATATGTGCCAACAGATGCAAAAATGACAACTTTATTTAACTCCTTAATGCACAGTTTTTTTTAAAAAGGCCGGCTAAAAAAATCCATTTTTTTTAATTGTAAAAAACACAAGGAACAGTCGTAAGTGATAAGTAGAAAAAAAAATATTTTATACTTGAATAAGTGTTTTACAATCTCATGTAAATGATAAATATCAATAAAACGATTGTTTTTTTTTCTTTCACATTGTTATTTTCAAATCTCGATTGCATTCGAGTGTGAAAAATTATAGCAACATAAAGTACAACGCCGATCGAATTATCTCCAGTGTGCACAGTTTGGCCAGTTTAGCGAGCTTAAGTTAACACAATCGTGCACGTTAAGGGATTAAAATGCATTCGAAACAATTGCATAGAAGTCATAAAATGCTAGTTTTATTATGGTGGCTATCTAATTCTGACGGAATATCGAGTTTGCGGTATTCAATCATAAACAGACAATTAACCCCTTAATGCATAGTTTTTTTTTTTTTAAGGGCGGCAAAAAATCAATTTTTTAATGTAAAAAACACAATTTAGAACTTAAATATATATTGAAAAATGAGAGAATAAGAATCTGAATATGAATACGCCATCGGAAAGCGGCTCACAAGGAAGAGATAAGTCGTAAGTGACAAGTAGAAAAAAAGTATATATTTTATACTTGAATAAGTAAGTGTTATAGCTTACAATCCCATGTAAATGATAAATATCAATAAAACGATTGTTTTTTTCTTTCACATTGTTATTTTCAATTCTCGATTGCATTCGAGTGTGAAAAATTATAGCAGCATAAAGTACAACGCCGCTCGAATTATCTCCAGTGTGCACAGTTTGGCCAGTTTAGTGAGCTGAAGTTAACTCAATCGTGCACGTTAAGGGGTTAAAATGCATTCGAAACAATTGCATAGAAGTCATAAAATGCTAGTTTTATAATTGCGGCTATCTAATTCTGACGGAATATCGAGTTTGAGGTATTCCATCATAAACCGACAATTAAGTAAGGTTCTTGACTCTGATTGGAAGGGGGAGGAGATGAACACCTCAACGAAAGGCGATGTTACAATAGCAGAGCGTTATCAGAAAATGTGTTGTTGTTGTTGTTACTCATCCCTAGTTGGCATGACTAAAACCAAACTCTATAAGTCCAAAAATTTCTAGAAATCTAGAAGACGTCTAGAAATCTTCCTCCTCAAGTCCTGCTATGCTGGCCACAAGGTGGAATGGGTGAAGTACGTCTGTAGCTTTGCTCCTGGTAGTGTCACCCTAGGCGAGAAGGCCATTCCACTGTACAAGGCCGTAGACAAGGGAGGGGATTTAAGGGACCAGTCCCTCCCCGATATTCAAAAATTCAAAAAGACCGTTTCGTGGAAAGAAAAATGACTACGTGTGTGGGTGCGTTTCATACTTTAAGATCGATTAAAATATAAAGTGCATATTCAAAGTCATTAGATGACGATACAAAAAATATAACTATGTTTAGATCATTAGATTTTATAATAATTTCAAAGGTTTAAAAGAGATATGTAAGAGATATGTAACACATGCAACAGCAAGGCCGTAGGCAAGGGAGAGGAATTAGGGGACCGATCTCTCCCCGATATTCAAAAATTCAAAAAGACCGTTTCGTGGAAAGAAAAATGACTACGTGTGTGGGTATGTCATCTGCTTAGCTGTGCATAGACAACAGTGTTCTCCAAAAGATGGCCATAAATGTCTTGCAGGGTCATATGCTTTTATCTACCCCCCACCCCCATCCCCTACGGTCATTCGTCTCAAGATCATTTTCCGTAATCTATTCTATACTATCTTCCTATCTGGGGTGAGTATTTTCAGACAGATTCTATCTTCTAATTCAACTTATCCGTTAGACTAGGTTTTGGTGTATAGCTAAATGATAGAGAAATTTAAACAAATGTATATAAAAACAATTTTAATGTTAATTTTACTATTAAATTCATTGTGCAGATACTTCATTAGTCATTCTAAGCTTCAAATTTCATCATTATATCATTTTTTAATCATTTTGTTATTTTAAAACTGCATTGCGTTATGGTATGTATATATGTATATATAATATATATATATATATATATATATATATATATATATATATATATATATATATATATATATATATATGTATATATATATATATAAATATATATATACATATATATATACACATATACATATATATACATATATATATACATATATACATATATATATACATATATACATATATATATACATATATATATACATATATACATATATATATAAATATATATATACATATATATACATATATATATACATATATACATATATATACATATATATATACATATATACATATATATATACATATATATATACATATATAATATATATATATATACATATACATATATACATATATAAAATATATATACATATATAAATATATATATATATATATACATATATACATATATATGTATATATATGTATACATATATATACATATATATATACATATATACATATATATATACATATATACATATATATACATATATATACATATATACATATATATATATATATATACATATATACATATATATATATATATACATATACATATATATATATACATACATATATATATATATATATATATATATATATATATATATATATATATATACATATACATATATATATACATATACATATATATACATATACATATATATATACATATATATATATATATATATATATATATATATATATATATATATATATATATATATATAGAGAGAGAGAGAGAGAGAGAGAGAGAGAGAGAGAGAGAAAACCTGTTGCTTTACTGAAGGATCATTCACAAAAACCGCCTTTCCCCTTGATCCCCCTCCGAAAATAATTTCTAGCTACGGCCTTGCCACTGTACTCAGCTAAAGCTATCAGGCAAATCTTAGAAGAAAAATCAGTTTTCTACCTCAAGTGGTCCTAGCCTTTTGACCTACAAAAGCTGTAAAAATTCCCCCTTTTATCATGAGTCGTGAAGAAAATGTTAACACATTGCGTGCGGGTACATTTCGCAGTGGAATTATACAGGGAGCAGGCGTTTTGCGCGTAAATTTAGTTATTCAGTTAAATATCAATAGATCGAAAATTATTTAATTTTTAACCAACTTTTCGTATTTTATATTGATATATATATAAACAAATATATAAATAGAAATATAAAAATAACAACTATGAGATTTTTGTAAACAAAAATATATATATTTTTTTAAGTGGATAAATTTATAATAGTATCGTAAATATGAAAAATCAAATAGAAATAGTAGTATATAGTTTTAATTTTTTTCCCGTTCTGTGATTCTGCATCGACTGATGTAAAAACTAAATTTTATTTGTCTAATTTTTTCCAGAATCTATGCAGTAGACAAGAACATTCTGCTTCGTTTTCCTGTATATACAGTTATTTTTGTACCCACAAACAAACCATGTTGTCACACTAACACGTACTAGTACGTGACCCGCGCTCAAGTATCAATCGTCAGAAAACATACTAGTACGTGTCCCGCATGCAATGTGTTAAAGGGGTTGTTATGAAAACAAGAGAGAGGGAGAAAGAGAGAAGAATCCAAATAACAGAACAAATAATGCCAGTTTGTTTAGGTTTTGTCTTGACCCTGTAAGGGGTGGAAGAGAGGAAAAAATTAAATTAAGAGTTGAACGGAGTAAAAATGGAGACTAATTTATTTATTGAAATTCATTTTAGCTTTCATTAAAATCATAACTATTTTATTTTCTATTAAACCTTTCTTGGACCCCCCAAACATTATCCACGTACCCCCAAACTATTTTTTATGTTCTATGGACTCCCTGAGCAATCAGACAAACCTCTGGAGGTCCGTAGGAACCATTACTGTAACTTTAAAAAATGAGAACTGATAGATTTTTTATTGCAATAATGTTAATAATGTGGCAACGCTATATTCCCTCCGCTCAGCATGTACGCGCAGATTTATTCTGCGCATGAGCGAGCTGTACTAGAAGTATGAAAATATCCCAGAGATCAGTTGGAAAAGGAAAATGGCATGTGTTGTGTGAACAAATGTTTGTTAAGTTTAACTCTTCTTGCATCCATCACTATTAGAATTATTTTCACATGGAAATTAATGCCAAGCAATCCTCCATCATTTCTAAACCTTAATAGCCAATTATTGTATAAAAGGGGTTATTTTTCCCCACAATAAAATTAAATAAACGATAGTTATTTTTTATAGAGAAACATTTAAGGTATCCGTCTACGTTCGGAGAACTTTTTTATTTAAACGTAGAAACTAGTTCATGTTTTTACATTTTTAGATTTATTTTTTATATTATCATAGAGAATTGCACTTTAAAAAATTATTCATGGAGAAGTTTTTATAAAATTTCTAATAAATGAAGAAAATTAAGTAAAAAAAAATGGGGTCTTTTCAAAAGGTCTAATTTTTTAGTAAATTAAATTATTTCAATATTTTTTGATGCAACACATTTCTTATACACTGGACTAGAGAATCACGTAAAATCTTTGCTTAATTTACATTTTTAAAAAAATTTTGGTCCTTCAAAATCATACACATCGAATTTTTAACTAATTTTCATTACCTTTATATCTATCTATGAGTGTAACATCATTAAAAATTATCCAAATTTAAAGCTTTTAGGTCATTTACTAGTAAATACTATCAAAAGCATTCATAATAATTTTCAACAAAATATTTTAAGAACTTTTTGAGAAATCACATTTCAAGTTTCAACATTTTATTAAAATACTGTTTTGAAAAAAACACATTTGGAGTTTATAAAAGCAACTTTAACTATTAAAAAATTAAAATGCATGTTTAAAATTCCCCACACTTTCTTGCTTCAAAACTTTCTAATTGCCAAGTTGCTAATTATTAAAAATACTAGAAAAATGTTTAAACTAATCTTCATGAAAATTTAAAGTTTCATCCATAAAATGCTCTTTAAAAGGCTTTAAATTCACAACTTCCGGTTCCGAAGTCTTTACTGCCGTTTTGTTTCGACAGCTGTCTAAACAAAAACAGATTTAAAAGCCTAAAAGTTGAAATTTTACAATAGAGAAATAAAAAAAAATTATGATTTTTAGCAAAAAATGACGTTTTTAACGTAGACGGATACCTTAAAAAAAGATATAATACAGAGCAATCGTCTTGTAATATCATATTATAGAATATTCTTCAGTACTTAGACTTTTTATGTGTCATAATAAGTTTTTGCAAATGCCAGTAAGTCACCTTGCTGACCTTTCCCCGGAAAGTATTTCACGTGGAAAATATTTTGCGTCATTGGGTTTTCCCCGGAGTTGAAGCACTTATATCGGGATTAATTCAGGGTATGACAGGTACTCTCTTTATCCTGCTAATACTTATAGAAGAGTTAGGAGCATCATACTGTTATAGTTTTCTCCAAATAGATGTTGTTAGTCTGGATTTCCTGACAGTCAAAATATCGATTGAAGATTCTGAATGGGTTGTTCTGGCATCATTGCCAGAATCAGCTTATTAAATGAGAAATTCGAGACAGTGAATGATGAGGCGCCAGATAGCTCGAAACAAACAGCTAGAACAAGCAAATGTTACCTTAAAAAATAGAAGAAAGGTCTCAATTAACACCCGGATGACTAATCGTTTTAAAGGAAAATTTATGAATAGGAAAGGCTTTATGTTATTAATTCATTTTATAAAACGTATTTTTGAGATCATTTTAGTTTATGTTGTAGTTTAATACCTAGATTTTACATTCAATTATCATTCGGACTTCAATACAGAACTTTATTTTTTATTTTCTCTGTTCACTGTTTTACTTATTTGATTAAAATTAATTAGGAAGACAAATTATTTCATGATTTTACAAGAGTTGAAACAGATTTTAAATGTCTCTTAATAATTGATTTCTTTAACTATTTAAAGACACACTGTATCGAAACAGGTACACTTTCAGCATTCAATGACTCCTTCAGAAGGCTTAAAATCTCTTAAACATTCATAAAGTGATCATGAAAAATGTGTAAACAAAAATCTGTATATTCTTATCTGAAGCTTAAAAACTCGTTTTTCCTTTTCCCCTGAAAAGATAGAAAACCTTTTTGAATAGAACATAATTAGGCATTCGAACAGAAACTGCTTTAGATGGTTACATTTACACTCGTTCTCTGTTGATTGTTTTACTTATTTGATTAAAATTAATTAGGAAGACAAATTATTTCCTGATTTTACAAGAGTTGAAACAGATTTTAAATATCTCTTAATTTTCTAATTGATTTCTTTTACTATATAAAGACACACTGTATCGAAACAAATACACTTTCAGCATGCAATGACTCCTTCCGAATGTATGAAATCTCTTAAACATTCATAAATTGATCATGAAAAATGTGTAATCAGAAATCTGTAAATTCTTATCTGAAGCTTAAAAACTCGTTTTTTCTTTTCCCCTGAAAAGAGAGAAAACCTTTTTGAATAGACGCATAATTAGGCATTCGAACAGAACGGTTACATTTGAACTCGTTATTGCGTCATTAACGGCAATCCCAACGGCCTAACAGAGAGAGAGAGAGAGAGGAAGAAACAGCGTTCTTGATTTTGTTGCATCCTTGAATATGATTATTTATTTCTTTTCCTGATCTAAAAGAGTTACAGAAGATAACGCTAATATAATTTTTGTTTTTTTACTGTTTCGACCGCAAAAAAATTTTAATTATAACCTAAAGCAGGAACAGTCGGCAAGCCAATCGTCAAGCGAATAGCGGTCGTATCCACCGACAACACATGATGCGAAAGCGAAAGCTCGGACGCTACGAAATCATGACTCATATACACGCATAGGAACAAACATAACTTGATAGTTTAGTCTGTCGTTCCTTAGCTTCTTTTTTATTCAGCATTATACAATATATGCCTATGCAATTTTCGTAATTCGTTGCATTTTTCGTAATATTTACTTCTGCCCTGTTAAATATCAATTTTTCGTAACATTTACTTCTGTGAAAAATCTAAGTATCTTGTCTATGTTTTTGAACCAGAGGTTCTCAACGGGGGCAATCCCCCTCCCTCCGGTGAGAGCTGAAGTCTTCCATCGGGGAGGTAGCGGATTCAGAGGCAAATAGGGACTTTAAGGCAGTCAAGTGGGGCGCCCAATAGATATAATACCTATAAAAATATACTTGATACCTATAAAAGTAATCAGTGAATCAACCGAATAATATTTTATTCACCATAATAAATACAGTATTTATACAATTATACATTTCGTGAATTGCATCATGGGCCGTTTGGTATCCCCTGAGCTAGAGTACTGTAACTTTACATTAAAAATTGCATTTTCTTCCTCGCATTGCATTTGGTTGAAAGTGGGCTCAGTGCAATCGCTAGTTGACTAAGAAAAAACATATCACAGAATGTGGAGATATTCGAATGATGTTAACATAATTGAAACTCGACATTATAAAACTGTTAAAACTCTGCCAGCCGTGACCACTCTATTAATTTTCTTCTATTTCTCATTGATTTTGTACTTTTTTAACTTTTCAATAAATAATTGTTTACTATCCTGTTTGTTTGCCGTTTTAATTAATTTCTACTCTATAATTCTTAATAGATAAATAGGAAGATAAAATATTAGTGCAACAATAGCTCAGTATTTGGTATAATTAACTATTTTGGAAAAGGGGGTGTAACGTCATCTACTGTTCTCTTCGACAGGTCAATATTTGGTATTCTTCAATATTGGACTTGGAGTTCAAAATTTGGTTTCATCTGTTAGTTTCACTCTCCCTAATTGTGGCACTAACTCTTCCATTTTTAAGAAAACAGCAGCTTTAAACTTAACAACGCTTTATTTTCGTGTGAGACTTTAATGACACCTGTAACTCACCAATGTTCACGTAAGCTACTCCTTTTTTCCTCACTCCGATGACTCGTATTTTCTTCTTATTTCAATTTCAAAATTATTTCAAGTCGTGGGATACGCCTTAACACGTTGAATGCCACGGCAATTTTCAGAAATCTGGTCTAAAATGACAATTTGATTTAATCACGTTATATTATTAAAAACTCTAATTTGTGAACAGAAATTCAACAAAGTCCGAAATTATTTATTTTCCAAGAGCATTGATTTTTTGTTCTTTTCCCGGAAGCCATCTATCGATATTAGCACTGATATACTAAGAGTTTATTCGTAGCTGCACAAAAATGGCAAGTAAAGACAGTACGAGATAGCTCGTAGTTGGCGTCCTAGAGAAGAACGCAATCTACCAGTTATCTAGTAGTTGGCAGTCAAACGAAACTTAGAGAGGTATTGGAAAGAATACAATTAATCCATACATAACCACTGGTTATTTAATCATCTGTTCACATACACACAATTAGATCAATTAACTGATATACCTCCTTACAGGGGTTTTGAATATTTTTTTGTAAAGAGGGCGGTGGTTCAGTTGAGAACCTCTGTTTTGAACTAAAGTATGACTTTTGTTTAGTTGTTTGAAAACTAAAATATTAGATTCCAAATACCAAGTTTTAAAATGTTTCTGTTCTGTAGCCTTAATACTTACTCTCATCATTCTAAAAAGTGCCATAACTACGCACGTGAACATAAGTAGATCGAAACACACAACAGTTTCGACACATAACAGTAGATCGAGACACATAATAGTTTCGACACATAACAGTAGATCGAGACACATAACAGTAGATTGAGACATATAACAGTTTCGACACATAACAGTAGATCGAGATACATAACAGTTTCGACACATAACAGTATATCGAGACACATAACAGTTTCGACACATAACAGTAGATTGAGACATATAACAGTTTCGACACATAACAGTAGATCGAGATACATAACAGTTTCGACACATAACAGTATATCGAGACACATAACAGTATATTGAGACATATAACAGTTTCAACACATAACAGTAGATCGAGACATATAACAGTTTCAACACATAACAGTAGATCGAGACACATAACAGTTTCGACACATAATAGTAGATCGAGACACATAACAGTAGATTGAGACATATACCAGTTTCGACACATAACAGTAGATTGAGACTTAACAGTTTTGCCCGAACGTCACTCGGGCAAGATATATTTTTTTTCCCTGACAGTTTATATGTGTAAATGAAACGACTGATTTATCAGAATTTTTCTTTGTTTTCAGTTTCCAGTTCCTTACATATTTCTCAGACACTCCATTAAAGTTTGGATTGCAAAATAAATCTACACAATTATCTATGTCAGGTTTTGGTTATTTTGACGAAAAAAAAAAAGGAAACTGTTAAGTGGTTAAACCATTTTGAGGAAAAATTCTCAACTATATTTTGCGTATACAAAAATAAGTTAAATAAAATATTCTAATTTCTAAGAAAATGTTTGCATATTCAAAAATTTATCTCGCTCTCGAGTGATTTATTTTGAATACTGATACTGAAAATTTCTCAACTATTATTATAAAATCCGGGATAAGCCGGATAGAACCTGTTGTAAGTGGTCCGTAGTTTGCCCAACACTGTCGTAGTTATTTTAAATAAGAATAACCGAAAAATTGACCACCTGCGTGTGATAAGCGATAAAAAGGACAGTGGGCTTTCAAAACTAATTGCTTTTGTTTTTAACCCTTTAATAATTCAATTTTTTTTTTTTCAGAATTCAGTCCAAAACATGTCACATTTTTTTATTGCATTTTTAAATTGGTTTTACAATTTTAACTTTTTCAGAGGGGCTGAGACAGCATATGTTCCACAGATGAATTAGTTCTTCAGAGTGCCCCTTTCAAAAGGTTAAATAGGACAATGTTATTAAAATTAACATTTCTAATAATTTTAAGCATGTAAAATATATTTTATTTCAATGAAAATAATTCTGTTCTCCCTGTAAATTGATTTTTCCCTTGATGACTGCCTAACATGAAAGCTGGTTACATTTAAGAATTATTAAATTAATCTAAAAAAATTGCTTTGCTTAACTGGTCTCTCCTTTACTACTATTAGAAATACTAATATCGGAGCTATACAGAACGCTCTCACTGTTATTATATTCATTTACAGATATTTTTTATTCTGATTACGACTAGCAGTTAGAATCACAGGCAATTAGCTGCATACGCACTAAATCAGCCATTATTTAAAAGTAAAAATAGATTGAATCGATATGATTATTAAGTGACTAGTAAAATACAAGCACAGCATTGAGCACTGAAGGATAAAAACTCAACTAATGATAAAAACATGTGAAAAAGAGCGAACCAATCAGAAGAGAAAACACAATAGAAAGCAAACTATCATTTAGTAGAATTCTATATGATTAATTGAATATTAAAAATAAAAAATGTACGGGGAAAACAGTACCAATCAGAAGAGAAAACACAATAGAAAGCAAACTATCATTTAGTAGAATTCTATATGATTAATTGGATATTAAAAATAAAAAATGTACGGGGAAAACAGTACCAATCAGAAGAGAAAACACAATAGAAAGCAAACTATCATTTAGTAGAATTCTATATGATTAATTGGATGTTAAAAATAAAAAATGTACGGGGAAAACAGTACCAATCAGAAGAGAAAACACAATAGAAAGCAAACTATCATTTAGTAGAATTCTATATGATTAATTGGATATTAAAAATAAAAAATGTACAGGGAAAACAGTACCAATCAGAAGAGAAAACACAATAGAAAGCAAACTATCATTTAATAGAATTCTATATGATTAACTGGATATTAAAAACAAAAATGTACGGGGAAAACAGTAACAATCAGAAAAGAAAACACAATAGAAAGCAAACTATCATTTAGTAGAATTCTATATGATTAATTGGATATTAAAAATAAAAAAGTACGAAAACAGTACATCAGAAAGAAACCATAGAGCAAATCATCATGTTATTCGGATATAAAAACTTAATCAATGCAGATGTACGTTATTAAGAAGGGCATTTAAATGTGGCCAAAACTGCAATGGAAAATATTAATTATTTATGAAATTGCAAATTGTTAATTATTTAAAAATAAACTTTATTAAAAATGTTTGGTACGCATTCATTTTACGTATAATAGGGTAATTTTTATTTAAAGGATACCTTTCAACCTTTGTTATAAAACTTATCATAAGGTTTTATCATTAGCATTCGAGGAAAATACTAAAAGAAAACTATAGTATTAGGGAAAATATTTTTTTCCTCGTGTCAAAATGTCTATAAAAAGCTTTTTAAGCATAGAACTTACATATTTTGCATTTTCAGACATATCTTTTGTTTTATGCGCTCGAAGATAAGCAGTCAATAAATTTCAGAGGGGAAGAACAGTTAGAAATTCGCTAGTAGTGTCTTAATAAAATAGAAACAAATGTTTATTTTGTATACAACGTTTAAAGTTGTTATTAGTAATAATTGTATTGCATTTGGTGGTAATAATTATATTCATTACAGGATACATGATATAATAAATCTATTTTTGCTTCTCATTCTTACTTATATTTTACAGTTCATTGAAATATAAAAATTGAACTTGCAGTCAAATATACTTCAATTGAAAGCATACTGTTCCATTAAGGAAATGCCAAAAAAGAATGAAATTTATCTCATACGTAACTTATCAGAATATGAGTTTCGGACCCATAAAAATAATACAATCAACACATAAAGAGTAATTCTTTTTACGTCGTCAAGTGCGGGAATATGGCCAACATTGTGGCATCGAATTAAATAATTTTGAATTTTTTCCTGTAATACTATCTACATGAAATCAGTTCATTAGTTTTTGAAGTTCCTTGTTTAATTGTTGCAATTTATAGAAGTGGAATATTTAAAAAAAAAAAGTTCCAAATCCATAGCAACAGATTGTCAAACATGTCATAATAGCAATAAAAGCTTTTCTATTGTAATCTTTGTTTTGTATTTCATTCTATTGAAGGAACAATTATTATTCTATGCTAGAATTTTATGGTATGGCTGTATTCTGTATTACATATAACCATATCGAAGTATATCCGATTGGGTAGTATTGTGCACTTTAATAGTGTCGCCTATTTTAGTTATTCATTTTCAAAAAAATGTTATAATTCACAAAATAGATATCTATTTTTTGTGTGAATTGAAGCGGGAATTAATTACTAACCTTAAACTAACATGCACGCATTTTCGGAGTTAAAACTATTTCCATTTGTTCATTTCAATTAATTTTTAACTAGATTACTACTTTGTAATCGATTTTTACAGAGCGCTTACAGGGAGATAGTGAAAAAGGTACGATTAATTCAATTATGATTTAGAGATGAGAAAAAGAGTTAGGGATGAAATCTGAGAGCGCATATCAGCAATTAACCCTTTGCACTCCAATATCAAGTCGTCGAATTATGTCTTAATGATAGAGAGCTGCTCTTCAATAATAAAATTCGCAGGTTCACATCCCATTGCTGGCATGGATGTTCGTAGTCATTTGGAATTGGCTTAAGTAGCAGGTCCCGGTCTCATTAACCCTTGTGTAGCAAAACAGTAGACCGTAGCGCTCGAAACCAAACCAATGTGGAGTCTAAACCGACATCATCTTTCTTTTGCAGCAAGTACATCATTGAGTGTTGCTCGACACGGTTTTTAAATTTAAGAACTACTGTTCACATTTGTTTTACTCATTTAAAGTAGTTAGTTCAGGAATGAATTGATGTAACTCAAGTATTAATTTGAAACAAACTATTGTGAATTAGGAAAGTTAATTTGGAACGAAAGGGGTTAAAGGTTAAATTTCTGTAATTCCATCATTATCTCCACCATTTGGTGCTTAAAAGAAAAAAAGATCACTAAATAAATATGTGGGGTTTATCAATATTTGGCCATCGTGTGTACTGGATGAATAAGTTTAAATATAGAGCTGGAAAAAGTGTTACCACCAACTCGGTGTTTTTCACACTAACATGCATTAAGAATCTGGGGTTTTGAAACAACTCCCGATACTATTTAAAGAAGGTTATTTTAAACCTGCCACTCCTTTCTTTCTTTGCGTTTGTTCTTATCCGTCCAGCTGTCACTGAAGTTGACCGATAATTCGTAGATTTCATTTTGTGTTTTTGAAGTGTTATGATATTTGATCTTTTGTTTTTAATCTTGAATATTTTTATATGTTTATTTGTGCGCCATCACATAATAATTGATGAAATTTTTTTAATTCATATAAATATGTTAAATTATTTAAGAAATTATTATAACATCGCGACCTTTGAAGAAAACAGTCATTAAGATACTGTGTTTTCTTTTTAACTCACTGCATAAATGCATTACAAAAGATGTATATTTTTATGTGAAAAGCTGACACAAATATAACTTCCCGTCACTTGAATGCTCTAATGATAGTTTTTAACTTTTGAAACTTGTTCCACCATTAGTGCAACACTATCAAATTTTCACAATTTTGTTTACAAACACATTTGTTTCACTGCTTGTTAATAAAGCAGCTTTCACTTTCATACCCTATAATAATTTTGGTGTTATTCGTTATCGTCCCCTACTAAATTATATATGTATATATACATATAAAGTCATCTTCTCTAATCAAAGAAATAATAAAAGTACACACTTTAAAAAAGTTCTTTAAAAATTATGTAAATTAAATATAATGGCATCCTTATGATCGAAGTAAAATTTGAACAAAATGCATAAATAATTTTATCTGAAAAAATTTTAATCGGTATATTTAAAAATTTTAACTGTTGTACAGTTCATCAGCGTGCAATTTCTACGTTTCAAATGTTTTGTGTATTTTTGCATACAAGTATAGAGAACTAGCGTAATTTAAAGAAGTGTGCGTACCGGTTCGTACTGGTTGAATCCTTCCTGGTTTCACTGTTGAAAATAATAAAGAATTTGATTTTTTTTAAAACCAAATTAACTTCAAGGAGTTCCTTATATTAAAATTTAAGTTACGCTTATACCATGAGTACTGCTAGCGATTACAGTAATTCATATTTAAATCTGAGAGGAAAAAATATATTGTTTTCTGATTTTTAAACAAGAAAAGTAATATAAAACAAATTTTTTAACTTTATTAGTAGTCTTTTTTAGCACAGTTTTTTGTTTCGTCACTTTCTTGGCGTTGTCGTATCAAGTAAAAACAACAAATCTATCCGACTTTTGTAAGGCGATATATTCATCCTTAAGGTTTTCATTACTTATGTTAATAGATCTGAATGATAAAGTAAAACAACATTTATACTTCCATTTGTGTCTTTAAAATAAAAAGATATTTGTAATCATTTACACCTTCTGACCAGTCTGGAATCAGGACTATACGACAACATATTTTCAATGGATTCTCAAACAGAAATGATTACACAAAATTATTAAATCTCTTTCTGGGATTAATAAGAAAGATGGAGTAATAAAATAATAACCATGAAAGCAGTGATATAACAAGAAAAGAACAATGAATAACATCATGCTATAACTATTGAATGATCAGTTACTTGATATTTTGATTAAGTATATTAACGCATGATAACATAAAACAAACTGGACTTTAATTCATCCTCTACTCCATTAATCTTCATTCTTTTACTACCATTACGTTTTTTTCCCACCTATTTTACTATAAAATATTTATCCTGCATTATGTTAGGAAAGAACTACCTATCAAGATTTATACTACTTAAATTATAAGAAAGGGTGAATTATTTATTTCAAAATATGAATGTTTATGTTAACATATAACTAGGAATTAATTTCCTTGTACTTTTAAAAGAGTTCCATATTTTCACACTTGCAGATGTTGTAGATGTAGAATGTTCTAGTAACACCTGGCAAATGCAAATAGTCATGTTTGGTGCAAGAATATGGGTGAATGACGCGAAAGAGATTCTCTGTAAACATTGAATTCGAATATACAGATTGGAATTTATTTGTATAGGGAAAAGCCACTGATCTAGATAAAGGATATTATTCATAAATTTCAGCGAATGATAGGATTCTCGGTCTGCGGTTAAATTTTGTTTTTAGAATACTGATTTGGAATTTGGACATGTGATAAATTTTCCAGGAAATAATGCCAAAAGTGCATTGTCAACTTGTCAATCTCAAATCCCCCCCCTTCCAAGATACGTTGAGTACTGGTATTCGTTATCAAAACTTCACAGAAATAAGTAAATTCTTATCTTCATGGCATAAGTGCCTTGATTCAATACTGTGACTGTTTAAAGATTTACCTCGTGTTTTCAAAATGAATGCTTTCAAAGCAGCACCAAACATAAATATTATTTTCCTATTCTCATTCTTTTGTTTGTATTTTTAAACACTTTATATTTACCATAGGGTACAATGAAAATATCTTCGAATGTAAAGAGATAGAGAAATCTTGGAAATACAAGTCACATGATGGAAAAAAAGTAGAAATAAAATGGATAGTATATCGCACACTACATTTATCTGAAGTCCCATGTTATAGACTAATATTTTAAATGTCTTCTTCATAATCAAACAATGCTAAAATATTTTTTACAGGCTCGGGTAATTATTCTATATTTTTTTCATGAAGGGGATTATTTTGCATAAAGTTTGAGTGAGCCTCAATTTAGGAATTAATAGTCTTAACTTGATTTGTTAGACTGTTGGAGAAGTTGCCCTGTTAAGAATACATACGTATAAAGAAAAAAACTTCAATATCAAATTTAAGATCCATAGACGCTTTAAGCCCTTAAAAGGGTTCGGCGACTCTGAAAATATATAATTTTAAAAAAATGAAGAGTTATAACCAAAAGTTTTTCTTATTTCTCGAAAGGAAGCAAAAATATGATGAAAAATAATGTATATTTTTTTAAGATTCCTATGAAAAGTTTTCTTTTTTTTTAGTTGCGAAGTTTATCTTATGTAACATATTTGTTTCAAGATTGATCCAGCTATTTGAGAACAAATAGCTAACATATATACATACATATATAACGGATTTTATATATGTATATATTACACGGAATACCAAATTATGGGGATAATTTCACCAATTTGATGGAACAATATTTATTGATTCCAAACCAGGAATAGAAATTATTGAGTTGGCGTCAAAATATGCGATAATGTTAAACGATTTTTTTCGATTTATCCTCAGTATTTTAAAGCTACTAAAAACGAAATGAAATGAATTCTTCGAAGTTTTCTATGATATGACGCAAACGTACGTCCAATTTTGTACCCATTGGTGCAGGTACGTGGGTTTGTGTAGCTATGGTATGAGATAACCTATTAGAAATTGCATAAAAATAGAATAAATTAAAAAATAATTTAAATTTTGAAAAAAGGGCTTTGAGAAGTTTTGCAGGGTGTCACAAATAAACCCTATCCCAAATTGTATGCATGTAGTCACATCGTTTCTGTGCAATCCTATTTAAAGACACAGTTAAGTACACATACATAAACTCTTCTTTTCATTTACATAGAATGCAAGTGCGCATTAAATTATAACTTCACAATATAATACAAGTGATAAAATATAATACAAATAGTATGTTTATGTTAAAATTTAAAAATTTTCTTTTAGTTCATTTATGTCAGGGTATCAATCCCCAAACCCCTTTATTGCGTCATTGCCTTTTTTCTAATACTCACCGAATTGTGAAAAGGATTTCTGATTTTATATATTTAACGTGGATACCATAGTCCAGTGACTCTCAAACTTATTCGAGCCTTGGCGGCTTTTTTATATTATAATTTATAATTCATAATTACTAATCATAAGTAAGAGATATAAATTAATAAAATTTACTTAAATACATTTCTGAACAAATAATTTATTTATTTATTAACATTATATTAATAATTATAATAATAATTTATTAACATTATATTAATATTTTGGAATGTATGAAGGATTTTCCCCTTTTTGTGGAGTTTTATTGTTTTTTACTGCGTTGTTACGTATCTTAAACTATCTTTTTATAACAAAAAGATGAAACTATTTTTTTGTATGCTAGTTTTAGAGTACCTAGTTTACCATTATAGATCAGACTATCGAAAAAGATAATTTATGCTATCAATAGTTTATTCTTATTTAATAGAAATTCCCGAACTGTCAGTTTTAGTTTTATACAGATCGAAAAAAAGTCAAAACACGAAAAAAATAAATAAAAGCTTACATATTTATAAAATTTTTATCTTTTCACTTTGCTTTTTGTTCCGTTATTAATGAAGATTTTACAGGGTCCTAGTGAAAAATCACGGTTTCCTGGAGCATCACTGTGCACAGTTTGGGAATCCTTCTTGTAATAGCCGAATAATGGCCAAATGGGTAGGGCGCTGCACTTTGGTAAGAAATTCACGGATTTGAATCCCGTTGATGTCATGGACATTCGTAGCCGTTCGGAATCTGTTTAAGAGCTTTTGCTTTCGCTCCAAATCAAACCAAACCCTTCTGTAATAGGCTATAAGCAAGGTTCTTGAACGTCACCTTCACGCATCGAGAAACCTGTCGTCGGAGAATGGTTACATACTGATGATTTGTTGAAATGGTTTCATTACATGAATTAACAGAAATTTCGGCCCACCAAAATTAAACATTTAATTTGTAGCAGTATGAATAGTATTATACTATTTTATACACATTTAAAATGAGTATAATTTTTGCCTCTGAGAGTGAAACCAAATTTTTTAATTAGGATTTTGATAATGTAAATATAGCTTGAGCAAAGAGACATTCATCATTTGACAGAGTTTGACAGCTTAAACTATAATGCTGTATAACGCACAGTGGAGTCTAGTAATGTGAGTAGCTAGGAAGACTTAAGAAAAACGTAAATAGTACTTTCAACATATAATAAAAAATAAAATTAAACATTTGCATAAGAAATATCTTTCTCATTGACTACACACCTTCATACCGACGAGCACAAAAAAAAAAAAAAACAGTCTTAAGAGGGAGGGAAAAATAAAAGTACGAGCCTCCAATATATAGCTGCATAAAAACTTTGCATATTCCAGGAAACGGCATTGCCAGATCTCCGATTCAAACATCACAACCGTTTCTGATTCAGCTAAGAGTACGTCGCATTGATAACGACGTGCACCGAAAAAAAAACAATCATAAAAGAGAGGGAAAAATAAAAGTACGAGCTTCCAATATATAGCTGCATATAAACTTTGCATATTCCAGAAAACGGCGTTGCCAGATCTCCGATCCAAACATTACGACCGTTTCTGATTCAGCTAAGAGTACGTCTGAAAACTAAACTTACAACAAGTATGTCGAATCGGCACATTGAGAAAATAAAAATGTGGCTAACATAATTACATATTTCTATAAAAGTGTTTTAGTAAAAAAAGTGAAACACTATAAAAATGTTGTGTATTGTAATATTTTGTCATTATTCCCGATTTCATTTATACTCTTTTTTTTAGAGCTGGGCTGCTAATATTTGGATTAGCAGCCCAAATGCTTCCCAGCACAAACCGTTGCTTGTTGTTGTTCGAGAGAGTCTTAGTGTGATGTCTTTTCAAGTGCCTCAAACTTTCGAAGGAAGGTAAGGCGTTTTATTTTTCTCAGTTTTAACACTAGATTTACGGATGTTGATCATAAACCTATTTTTACTGAAGTGAACCAATTTGACTCATACAAGAAAATTGAAGTTTTTTGCAAAGAAAATAGTTCTAAATTAATTTAAATAAAATGTTTATTATCAAAAAATTCATGGAAATTTTTTACAATTTTTTACAATTTTTCCGCAAACATTTCTATTACATTTAGCACAATGGTTTCTACATCTGTTTCTTTTGTATGATTGTTGAACTTGACAATTCTTCCGTGCGTCAGTATCACGAATTTCTGTCGTTGGAAGGGAAGTGTTCTCGACACAGTGCAGTGAAGCCCATACTGTTGCCCAGGCCTGATAGGATTTTCATGTAATAAATTTCATGTTATGCGATTAACTGTTAAACTATTCTATGAGTCAAATTGGCTCCCAACCGTGAAAATTGATATACCACATTTGATAATGCGAAATGAAGGGGTCTGCGGGGAAGAGGAATGAAAGTTTACATGTATTTTATTAACTAATAACCAACGTATGTTTTTGAAAAATGATATTAAAGTTTTATATATATATAGTGATCAAAGTTTTAACGACTCAAATTGGCTCGGTCCGTAAATTTAGTGTTAATATGATTATCTCAAATATACAAAACTTTATTAACTTATCAACTATGATCAGAATTTCATAATTCAGTTAAATGCTGGATTGGAAAAGGGGTAAAATTCTTAAATTTTGTAAATTAATTTCTTTACTTTTAAACACTAATATTGGTTATTATCGTAATTTAACACTATATTAGTGTTTAAATTACGTTTAAACACTTATATAGGTGTCGTTTTTACTTTTCTATTAAACGTACTTTGTCAAAATATGCAATTGATTAATTAAAATGTTTTTCCAAAATTTAACAATTTTGCAGTAAAACAGTTTTTATCATTTTTCAAACTCAAGCAAAACTGGAATGTTAGATTGTAAACATAATCCTATCACCCACTCAATTGTTATGCTTTGAAGATTCTTTTAAAAGTTTCTGAGAACAGCAATCTCAAACTTATATTCTTGTGTAGCAAAACAGTAAACTGTAGAGCTCCAATTCAAACTAAATTAATGTTCTTCAAACCTTTAGAAGACGATTGCCAATTTCTGATGAATTAATTCCTCTTTTTTTAGACATTAATGTCTAGTTATTTAATAAATGGATGAAATTTTTACTTTGGTATTAAACGTACTTTGTCAAAATATGCAATTGATTAATTAAAATGTTTTTCCAAAATTTAACAATTTTGTAGTGAAACAGTTTCAATCATTTTTTAATCACAAGCTAAGCTGGAATGTTGTATTGTAAAAAAAATCATATCACCCATTTAGTTGTTATGCTTTGGAGATTCTTTTGAAAGTTTCTGAGAATAGCAATCTCAAACTTATATTCTTGTGTAGCAAAACAGTAGACCGTAGCGCTCCAATTCAAACAAAATTAATGTTCTTCAAACTTTTAGAAGACGATTGCCGATTTCTGTTGAATTAATTCTTCCTCTTTTAGACACTAATATCTAGTTATTTTTAATAAATGGATGAATTTTTTACTTTGGTATTAAACGTACTTTGTCAAAATATGCAATTGATTAATTAAAATGTTTTTCCACAATTTAACAATTTTGTAGTGAAACAGTTTTTATCATTTTTCAATCACAAGCTAAGCTGGAATGTTGTATTGTAAAAAAATCATATCACGCATTCAGTTGTTATGCTTTAGAGATTCTTTTGAAAGTTTCTGAGAATAGCAATCTCAAACTTATATTATTGTGTAGCAAAACAGTAGACCGTAGCGCTTCAATCCAAACTAAATTAATGTTCCTCAAACCTTTAGAAGACGATTGCCGATTTCTGATGAATTAATTCCTCTTTTTTTAGACACTAATATCAAAGTTATATAATAAATGGAGGAATTTTTTACTTTGGTATTAAACGTACTTTGTCAAAATATTCAATTGATTAATTAAAATGTTTCTCCAAAATTTAACAATTTCGTAGTAAAATTCAAACACAAGCTTGACTGGAGTGATATGATTGGACTGTTGGATTGGAAAAAATTCAGTCACACATTCCATCTTTATGCTTCGAAGATTCTCTTGAAAATTTCTGACAATAGCTATCTCTAACTTATATTCTTCAAACCTCTAATTATGATCAGAAAATGATTGCCTATTTCTAGTTTTGTGACAATACATCGCCAGATGACGGCTCAATGGGTAGTGTGCTGTGAATATTTGAAGCAGTTAGAAGTTAGCATTTAACACATTGTATGCGGGACACGTACTAATACATTTTCTGACGATTGATACTTGAACGCGGGAAACTAGTACGTTTTCTGACGATGGATACTTGAGCGCGGGTCACGTACTAGTACGGGTTAGTGTAACAACATGGTTTGTTTATGGGTACAAAAATAGCGGTATATACAGGAAAACGAAGCCGAATGTTCTTGTCTACTACATAGGTTCTGGAAAAATTTAGACAAATAAAAACTAGTTTTCACATCAGTCGATGCGAAACCACAGAACGGGAAGGTTGATTTCCATTAAAATTAATTTATCCACTAAAATTATATTTTTTGTTTACAAAAATCTTATGGTTGATATTTATATATTTCTATTTATATATTTGTTTATATATTTCAATATAAAATACGAAAAGTTGGTTAAAAAATTAAATAATTTTCAATCGATTGAGATTTAACTGAATAACTAAATTTAAGCTCAAAACGCCCGCTCCCGGTTGGTTCAATTCCGCTGCGAAATGTACCCGCACACAATGTGTTAATTAACTCTCCTGAGGCAAAATACTAACAGCAGTAAATTAAATCAAACTATGGCTCCATACTGTGGTTTAATTAGAAAGAGCAATTGTCCTTGTAATATGCTATTTAAGTTTCAGTAAACCATATTAAACGTCGTTATATTAAATAAATTTTCTTTAAAACAAAGAATTTAATGCATAAATATTTAAACATATTTTATGAGTTCGCTACGAAGCTTTTAATCACTAGGAATGGAAAAATAAATAAATAACGGCATACGCCTCGTATTGCATATCTCACGTTAGACGTAAAACCCCTGCTTTTGGAGTCAGCTTCCTGCTACTTCTTCATTTAAAGTGAAACTCGCTACTGCACACAGTAAAAGCGTGATTAATCAGGCATTTCCTGTCATAACTGTTTGGTTTTCCTCTTCGGATTCAAAGTAATCATGAGATAAATGTTATAACACTAATTAGCACGTGCAAAATTTCTGAGATAAAGGGGACATGCTACCTTTCGATATTTAATAACTGCACATAAGGAAGTTATTAAATATATATAACAGGGGTGGCCAAGCTCCTTGATAGTCCGAGCCATTTTTCAAAATTTGAAATTTTTCGCGAGCCGCAATTAAATAAGTATTTAAAAGGTATGCAAAAATGGTATGCAAAAAAAATTTTTTACGGAAATTATATTTATTGAAGGTCATTTGAAAGTCCTTCGTCCTTTGATTTTTCATGGAAATTTTTGAATTCTCGATGATTTTTTGCATTGATGCGAATGTAATTTACAATGTGTTACACTGTTTTCTGGATATTTTAAATATTTTGTAACGAGATGTTCTCGGGGAATTATGCAGTGAATCGGTATGAATTGGGGAATTTGAGAATCACCTCTTAAAAGCCCAATAAGACCAATTTTTTATTTACCCAGCATTGCCGGAGCTCCATCAGTTGTAATAATTTTTTTAATATAATAACACCAAAATGAAAAGGGAACTCGAGTACATTTATCGAGAGCCACAAATAATCCTTCAAAGAAGCGTTTGGCCACCCCTGAGATAACAATCTGATTTCGAATCATCATGAAACAAAAATTTCTCCTCCTTTTAGAATAAATGCGTTACACATTTTTTAATAACTCTCTAGCCGAAAGATAGCTAATAATTTTTTTGTAATAATTTTTTTTAATATAATAACACGAAAATGAAAAGGGAACTCGAGTACATTTATCGAGAGCCACAAATAATCCTTCAAAGAAGCGTTTGGCCACCCCTGAGATAACAATCTGATTTCGAATCATCATGAAACAAAAATTTCTCCTCCTTTTAGAATAAATGCGTTACACATTTTTTAATAACTCTCTAGCCGAAAGATGGCTAATAATTTTTTTCTAATAATTTTTTTTAATATAATAACACGAAAATGAAAAGGGAACTCGAGTACATTTATCGAGAGCCACAAATAATCCTTCAAAGAAGCGTTTGGCCACCCCTGAGATAACAATCTGATTTCGAATCATCATGAAACAAAAATTTCTCCTCCTTTTAGAATAAATGCGTTACACATTTTTTAATAACTCTCTAGCCGAAAGATGGCTAATAATTTTTTTCTAATAATTTTTTTTAATATAATAACACGAAAATGAAAAGGGAACTCGAGTACATTTATCGAGAGCCACAAATAATCCTTCAAAGAGCCGCAGGTTGGCCACCCCTGAGATAACAATCTGATTTCGAATCATCATGAAACAAAAATTTCTCCTCCTTTTAGAATAAATGCGTTACACATTTTTTAATAACTCTCTAGCCGAAAGATGGCTAATAATTTTTTTCTAATAATTTTTTTTAATATAATAACACGAAAATGAAAAGGGAACTCGAGTACATTTATCGAGAGCCACAAATAATCCTTCAAAGAAGCGTTTGGCCACCCCTGAAATAACAATCTGATTTCGAATCATCATGAAACAAAAATTTCTCCTCCTTTTAGAATAAATGCGTTACACATTTTTTAATAACTCTCTAGCCGAAAGATAGCTAATAATTTTTTTGTAATATTTTTTTTAATATAATAACACGAAAATGAAAAGGGAACTCGAGTACATTTATCGAGAGCCACAAATAATCCTTCAAAGAAGCGTTTGGCCACCCCTGAAATAACAATCTGATTTCGAATCATCATGAAACAAAAATTTCTCCTCCTTTTAGAATAAATGCGTTACACATTTTTTAATAACTCTCTAGCCGAAAGATGGCTAATAATTTTTTTCTAATAATTTTTTTTAATATAATAACACGAAAATGAAAAGGGAACTCGAGTACATTTATCGAGAGCCACAATAATAACACGAAAATGAAAAGGGAACTCGAGTACATTTATCGAGAGCCACAAATAATCCTTCAAAGAAGCGTTTGGCCACCCCTGAAATAACAATCTGATTTCGAATCATCATAAAACAAAAATTTCTCCTCTTTTTAGAATAAATGCGTTACACATTTCTTAATAACACTCTAGCAGAAAGATGGCCGAATGGTTAGGGTGCTGGCTTTCGGAACCGGAGTTCGTGGGTTCAAATCCCACTGTGGCATGAATGTTCGTAGCCGCTCGGAATCGCCACCGTGCGGCCATGAAGATTTTAACCTAAAACCACACCGAAAGGGTCAAATTACCCCTTCACTAATGGCCATCACAACTGCCCTGTGCGGTTATTGCTTCCCTCACCAACACCTGCTCTCAAGTCAGAAAGTTCCATGAAGTACACCGGGTCAACCGGACTTTTAACCTGGGCAGGACTCCTGCGGAGTATTCCCCACACTTTCAGAAACTGCATTGGTTGTACTTACTTGTCTAGATTGTCTACTTTTATCTTTTCGTAATTTTAAAGTTTATGGGCGGAACGCTGACTTGACCTCTGCGTAAAGCATTGTTGCCGGACGGTCAGACCGAACTAGCTATTCAACACCCTGCACCCGACTTTGGGTGGGTGGCTATTTACAGGTAGTACATGGCTTTAAGCAGTAGGTCCCGGTCTCATTTGCCCTCGTGTTGCAAAAAGTAGACCGTAGCTCTCCAAACCAAAACCAATAACGCTCTAACTTTGAAAAACATATTTAGTTCTTTCATTTTTATAGAAAATATTTATTTTTATTCCAATGCTGGGGCATTTGCCCTTATTAACATTGGCCGCGACAAAGTCGGAGATTTTGTTGACCGTTTTATTATGGGAGTAACATATAGGCTACCAACATTAATTCCTATGAGGGAAGCGCACAGATACATCCAAGCCTTACTCAAGAATCGAACCCAAGCCCATCGGGTGGGTGCACAATACGATAACTAGTATACAACGTGTTCGTCTAATATAGGAAATGTGCACCAATTTTTTTAAAATTATATTCACCTACCCTTAAGATTATTTTTGAAATATGTTCATTAGAAACTAAATATTTATATCAAATTAAAGTAAAATACTTTTTTTTATTCTGTAGCTTGAAACTCTACAGGTATCTGACAATTTAAAATAAAAACAAAAAAAATAATAATTTAGAAATCGAAAATTTTAATAGTAGATTATTTATTACGGTATAGACTAAAATGTATAACTCTAAATTATGTAATTGAGGTTCACAGAATAAAAAAAAGTAATTACTCGTGTGTGATATAAAAAATTAGTATCTAATTTGCAAATTTTTAAGTTAATATTGTGGGCAAGTGGATTTCTACTTTTGTTCCTTGTCGTAGATATTTTATGTTTTTCTTTATTATACAGTCGAACTCGTTTATAACGAGCTCGGATTTAACGAGAACTCGGATTTACCGAGGAAAGCGAGAATATTCGGTTGGATCAATGTTAAGTCTATGGTGCAGAAGACGCTTTTAACGAGCAAGACCTGGTTTTAGCGAGCAATATTTTTCTGTATTGCACTCTTTTTTTCTCATCTTTGTAGTCTTTCTGTCTTATCTTTTTTTTTCTTCTTCGCGGTTTAATACTTTTGTAGGAAAAATTCCTCCAGCATTCCAATGTCAATGAATCTTTCCCTTTATTTTTCTTTCCATTTATTGTTTCTTTCCTTTAAGACAGTAGCTCAGCTAGAAACTTTTCTCTGGTTGGGGGGGGAGTTAATTGTCATTAAATGAAGAAAAGTATTTAATTAAATCAATTAATGTAATTAAAGTAAGTATTAATTAAATTTTAAGTAAACTCAATCATTTGATCTCCCAAGCCCTCCCCCCTTCTGGTACACCTGCCTACAGGACCCGTTTATTACGAGCACTCGGATTTAACGAGTAAATGTTAGGTCCCTTTGTGCTCGTTATAAATGAGTTCGACTGTATTGCTAAAATATTTATTCTAAACAGAGCAGAAGAAGTTTTTATTTTATACCGATTCAAATGTAGGTTATTATTATATTAAAGACTTTTAATCTTGAAAGGTGCTATCTCAACTTAATCCTTTAATTCCCAAGTCATTCACATATCGATACATATCTTAAATCTAGGTTATTATGGCTATCACAGAATAAAATAAATATGAAGATTAAACAAATCTAAATACTACAGAACGCCATTTTAGTTATCAGCTATCATTTTAAACATCACAGGATACCATTTATGAAATAGGAAAAACTTCGCGAAAAAAGATTTATTTGTATTACATGTAAATTGAGTACTGTAAAATGAAATTTTATAATAGGTAAAGCAGTTTGTCATGATTTCAGTATATGTACCTGTCGAAGAAGTAAATTTATGTGCTCTGTTAAAAAAAAAGTGTCGATCCAAATGGAAAATTTATAAATAGTAGAAATTACTTGAAAATTTTGTAGGTTGTTTGTAAGATTGCTATGTACCTACCCTCAAAGCGAAAATTTGTTCTATGAAAACATAATAATTCTACAAGCTATTTTTAAGGGTATCTATAAAGATACACTATGCATTAATGGATTAAGGAAATGGGTATTTCGAAATATTAAAGAGATAAGGTAATAATTTTTAAAAAATTAATTACAGTAAACGGTGTAAATATTTGCATTAAAGAATCAAATGTAAAGCATATGTAGAAGAGCAAAGTCTAAAGATACATTTGGAGCACTCCGGTCTACTTTTATTGGTACACGAAGGATAGAGAGACTGAGTCTACGTCGGTCGCGTTTATAACCAGTTCCGAACGGCTGCTATCATCCAAGACAGCAGCATGATTCGAACCCGCAAACTCTGGTACTGAAGAGCAGCGTTCTATCCATTTGGCTGTCTTTAGACTCCTGAATGGCTCATTTGAAATAGATGCAATTTGTTTTAAAAAAATACTTGTAACTTTTTTAAAGATTAATATTTTTACCTAAAAAGTTTGAGATTTATTAAAGCATTCTACACCAGACTGTGCATTTTTGGGTACCTCTAAAATTAATTGGATATATAAAAAGTTGTTTTATGTCTGTAATATATCAAAATTACTGCATTTTAATATCTCTTAAAAATTTTCCTTTTTCCCATTCTTATTCCTTCAAATCTATTTTACCAGCCACAAATATCTGATCTAAATGAGTGCTGCAGACTTAAAATTCTTCCAACCTATTTCCCAAAGCTTTCTTGCAATAAATGCAAATTTTCTGCTGACTCACCATATTTTCCAGCTGTCTCAATAAAATAGCTCACTCCTACAATGATCTAATTTCCTGTCTAACAACGCTGACTATGCAGCTCTCTCTCGGGAAGATTTTGTCTCAGCGTCTCGCTCTGGAGTGCAACCCTGTAATCTATACATGTTTTCATAATCATTCTGTCTTCTGCCTTTGAAAGAGTAACATGCCGTTCTCTTAACTCAAGAAAAGTTTGTGTCCGGCTACGAACTCTGCGTGTTCTTTCTATGGAATGGTTCGACTACATTTTCTTCAATAAACTATTTGATTAGGCTTCTCCGTACCCAGCAAGCCAGGGCAAGTAAATATAACAGGGGCTTTATTCGATGGGACCGGCGTATTAATTTTCAACGTGTTAAATGTATATATTTGTTTATAAAAAAAGAAATAAGCAACTTATTGATGATGCCTACCAACCTGATAAAAAAAAAGTATATGTTTAAAATTGGCATGAGCGACAAACCCCTTCTCCTCAATTATTGACATTTTTCACTGCAAAATAGTTCAGTGTATTATTTACAATATAAGTCTTCATAAATGAATTCAAATGCATTTTAATTACATCAAGCACTTTTCTCTTGAGAACTTAAAGATTTCAATTTTCATACGGTTAAAAAATTTTATGACAAAAAAAGGACAATTCTAAAAATGTAGAATAAAAGTATGAGATTTTAAAATTTTTTTATAATTTTTCAACATTTTAAGCGATACAGAATATTTAGAATTAAAAGAATATCAAACTTTGTAGCAAATTAATTATTGGTATGCTATTGTAATATTGAATTATGGGAAGCAATACTAGCTCTTTTTTGCTCTAATTACAGAATATTGGCTAAAATTCGGCTTCAAATATTGTTTTAGAAAAACTGCGAGTAAGTCACAAGGAAAATATAAAATGCAGCAAGTAATCAACTGAGTTTTAAAAAAGATAGTTTAGTTGTAAAGAATGTTTAAATGAGTAACTTTGAGGTTCAATGTGTAAAAATTGCTCATTTTACTTATTACTCAGTTTCTTATTTCATTGTAAGTATATCATGCACTATCTTGTTTTATTCATTACAAAAAGAAACAATAGCTAATATCGGGAAATTGATAATAAATTAATGTTTTCAAAATGTTCCTCTTTCCCATTAATCCTTTAAATCTATTTTCCCAGTCACAAAATATCTTATCTAAAGGAGTATCTACGACTTAAAATTCTTTCAACCTATTTCCCAAAGCTTTCTCTGCAATAAATGCAAATTTTCTGTCCATTCTCCATATTTTCCAGATGTCTTAATAAAATAGCTCACTCCTACAATGATCTAATTTCTTGTCTAACAACGCTGACTATGCAGCTCTCTCTTGGGAAGAGTTTGTCTCAGCGTCTCGGTCTGGATTCCAACTTTGAAATCCACACATGTTTTCATAATCATCCTGTCTTCTACCTTTGAAAGGGTAACATGCCGTTCTCTTAACTCAATAAAAGTGTATGTTCCGCTACGAACTGTGAATGTTCTTTCTGTGGAATGGCCCCGACTGCATATTCTTCATTAAGCTATTTGATTAGATTTCTCCTTGCCTAGCAATCCAGGGCAAGTAAATACAATAGGGGCTTAATTCGATGTGACTGACGGATTAATTTTTGCCGTGTTACATTTAAATATTTGTTTATAAAAACACAAATAAGCAACTTATTGATGATGCCATGAGAATCCCACCAACTTGATAAAAAGTGTATGTTTAAAATTGGCGCGACCAACATTCCCCTTCTCCTCAATTATTGACTTCAATTAGTAAATAACATTTTTGACTTTAAAATAGTTCAGTGTATTATTTATAATTTAAGTCTTCATACATGAATACAAATACATTTTAATTACAATTTACAATTAATTTTAAATAAGAAGTACTTTTCTCTTGAAAACTTAAAGATTTCAATTTTCATACGGTTAAAAATTTTTATGACAAAAAAAGGACAATTCTAAAATGTAGAACAAAAGTATGAGGGTTTAAAATTTTTTTATAATGTTTCAACATTTTAAGCGATACAGAATATTTGGAATTAAAAGAATGTCAAACTTTGTATCAATATTGGTATACTATTGTAATATTGAATTATGGGAAGCAATACTAGCTCTTTTTTGCTCTAATTACAAAACACTGGCTAAAAACCGGCTTCAAATATTTAAAAAAAAAACTGTAAGTCGCAAGGAAAATATAAAATGTAGCAAATAGTCAACTGAGTTTGAAAAAGATGGTTTAGATGTAAAGAATGTTTAAATAAGTAACTTTGAGGTGCAATGGGCAAAAATTACTCATTTTACCCTTTTACTTATTTACTCAATTACATTTTACTCAATTACTTATTTCGTTGTAGGTATGCCATGCACTGTCTTGTTTTATACATTATAAATAGAAACAATAGCTAACATCGGAAAATTGACAAGAAATTAATGTTTTCAAAATGTTTAAGAATATCATGCTCACCTAAACAATAATTATGTCCCTTTCATTTAGTTGATAGAGAGAGCTACGGTTTTTTTCTGTTACACGAGGATTAATAGACCCTAGACCGAGACCTAGTGCTTATAGCCGATTCCGGACGGCTATCAACACCCCTACCAGCAATGGGATTCGCACCCACGAACTCCTGGAAAAAGGGTAGCAACTTATTCATTCGGCCATTTTACTCTAGACGAAGAAATATTTGCGAAACTACGCTAATATTTCTAGTCTTTTAAAAATGAGAATTTATGGCTAATTATAGTAAACATAGGATATCTGAGCTTGGGTACAGAGTGCATTTCCTTTACATAGCAGTTTACGATAACTACTGGATGAACTTATTTTTTAAACCCTTCCCGTTTTTTCCCGAGCTGAACTCGGGCAGGCGAAATGTACCATCCTGCCTCATACCGAGTGTAGCTCGGGCACTGTAAATTTTACACTGTGCAATCAGTCTTTCTCGAATTATCTCATATGTGCTTTTTATGGTTTCGAATGCTTTTGTTTACTTTTCTGGCTACTAGATTATTTACTGCTCAAAGAGAGACAGCAGGGAGAAACAAGTTTTAACTGTCCAGATTGCGATGTTGGACTCTGCAGTACTGTATTTTCAATTGTATGATATACGATCAAATTTTGATTAATAATTTCCTGATCATTTATGTAAATGCAAAGGATATGAATAAAATTTAATTCAAGATAAAAGCTAGGTATTCTAAGCTTTATATTTATACTTAGTGTGATTTGACTCCAAAGTCTAATGATTTCTGTCGTACAGAGAGCCAACGATACATGTAAATCACTCATTTATTTAGATTGATTTTTTTACATTAATAATTAGAAATTTTGTATGCGAATGATGCTATTATGTTTAAAAAGTTATGTATGTATAAAAATAAGCATAAAAAATTGACATTTTTTTACCCATAATCCCGAAATAAAATGAACCTGGAAGGAATTAAGAGAAATTGTCAATTGTATTTATGATGTTAAAACTATTGAGAATAACACATAATTAGAGTTATAATGATATTTCTTATCGTATCTTTCTATGCTCGCTGAAATTTTGCCATTCAGTTCAGCATCTGGAAACAATAGCCCACATAGTATCTGGTCTCCAAATCTATAATCATAAAATTAAAACAAAGAGAATAAAAGATGTTCCCCTCTCCAAGGAATCGTTTTGAGGACTCATTTTCTCCGCTAAAATGGATCTTCTCGGGAATTCCCTTTTGAAGCACGAATTTTCCTGAAAGAAAAATTAATCGCTATCGCAGGCAAGCATGGCCCAAACCTGTACATATCAAGATGATTGGAAGTGGGCCAAATAGTTAAAATATGGATGTATGCTTCCTTTCCAAAACCAAGCATAGTTTAGTGCACTTTCGTGAATTACAACTTTATCTGAAATTCTTTGTACCGAGAAACATGCAATATAAAAAAATATAAAGAGAATTAAAAAAGGTTAAAGGTTTAAAGGTAGTACTTTTTCTTTGAAGATAGCTTTCATGGTTCAGTGCCTTTTTTTCCTTGTAGACTCAATGATTAACTTATAATTGAATGTTTGGCCCTTACTTTGCTTTTTTCTTTATGAAACTTTTGATTTTTTTAATAAATAGATTAAGCGAACGTAGACTTAAAAATTAAGCAAACTAGTCTACCGAACTACTCAGAGTGGTTTGATTAATTAGGTTGAATTTTAATTACTTTTCCGATTTCTTTACTTGCCTCATTCGGGAAAAATCTTTTAGTGAGAATTATGCTTTTGAAAAGTAGACATACACACACACATATGTATGGCTTAAATTATAAAGAACTCGAGGATTTGGTTCAAGGTCTACTTTCTTCTCCAAATTCTAAAGATTAAGATATATACTTTGTTTCACTCTATAGTCATATCTTTCTGTAATTTCATAAATTCCAGAAATTTTCACTATACGTTATTTACTTTTACTCGTTAAATACAGGATATTTATACCTCTATATAATACCGTGTAAACCTCTACTTTTTTCTCTGTACCACTGAATAGAGATTAATGATTTATAATTGATTGTATTTTTATGTGTAATAAGTGCAGTGGAATAATTCTTGAAAATAATGTACATGAAAAAATACTCAGAAAGTGGACTACATTTCAATTACTGTTGTGAAAAAATCATCGTATTTATCCTATACAGTCACATCTACAATCACAACACTATTTTTTTTCTTCTAAAGTGTTAGGCATTCACCCTTTCCAAACTGCAGGTATGTTATAACTGTGCCATTTTATTATGGCAGTACCAAAAAATGACCTTTATCATTCTCCATGAGGTTGCAAACTCGACCACATTTTATTACAGATGCAAGCGAAGCCCGATAACGGAATAATGGTCGAATAGTAAAGCATTGCCCTAATGTATCGTCGTATAACGTATAACTACCGGGTGATACATTAAGTCTGCGAGTCCAAATCCTGCTGCTGACATGGGTATTTGTAACTGTTGAGTCGTTTTAAGAAGTAGGTCCCAGGGTTATTACCTCTCGCATAACTAAAAGGAGACCGTAAAGCTGAATATAACTGAGCCGCAGTTGGTGAAAACTCATGATGCTAACCACTGAAAAGCTTTGGGGGAGTAATATTGGGTTCCTCTCAAGTTCCACTAGAAGTATAGTCAACATTCAGAGTGTCCCAGCGAAGTCCATATGACATTCTGGATGTCGGCCAGTTTTCCAAGTGAACCTGGTAGTTGTTAAGGTCTTTATATTGTTATACGGGGCATTCACATATTGTATACGGAGAAATCGTCTAACTGTTACAAAATGTTACAGCCATAACTGGTTGTGATCACTTCTGTTCTTATGGAAATTAAGAAGTAATTAAAACGTTTACGGTTGACATTAAGTAATTCTAGATAGCAAAGTATGATTATCTTTAAATTATTTGTTATATAAATAGTGCATTTACAACCAATATTTTATAACCAATTACTCTAAAAAAATATTATTTTTTCGTAAATGAACTATGTACTATTTTATAATGCCTAATAGTTATTGTTATGAATACAGATGCTTTATTATTTTTCTGCTTTCCTCATCGCTTATATGTTTATTATAGCTCTTTTACGGAAGTGGGCCACACACTGTGTCCTTTAGCCAATTACTTCGACAAAGACCTGAAAGCAAGCAAGCAAGATATTTTTGTAGAAATTACCTCTCAAAGTGATGATGACGTGAAATTTGAATTAAATATGTCTAAAGTCATCGATTTTGTCATAGTGTAAGTATATTTCTTAGTAATATTCACTTGTATGGCAAGTCAATTATGGCCTTGTAATAAAGACTAATCTTACAAAATTTTATTCTGTCTTCTTTGACTTTCAGTGAAAAAAAAAAAAAATAAAAAGGGCATAAAAAATGTAACCTTAGTTGCAATTAAAACTGTACAGAGCTGGAAGTTCTAAATAGTTATAAGTCATTGACAGTGTGATATGATAGATGTTATGTTTTCTTGATTGAATAAGACAATTATAAAATGCAGGGTTCATAGTCAAGTCCTTAACTGGGCGTTTTCTCCTCAATAATTGGTCTTAGATATGAACTTTTAGTTACGAAAATGTCTCAAATACAACAAGCATTCATTTTACCGTATTTTTAGATAAAAATGTCGTTTTGCGAAAATTACAAAATTTAAATTTTTATTTATTTATTTTTCGTTCCCTATCGTTATATTTACATGGTTTCCGCGCACCTGGAAAGTCAGGGACAGGGTACCCGCCAAAATAAAATTTTTCAAATCCATGACTTTCCATGACTTTCCCTGACTTCTAGAAGATTATTTTCCATGACTTTAAAAATATTTTGTTAAAGTACATATGAATAAAAATTCTGATATACATACAAATAAAATATATTCTTTTAGAGAAATTACAAAAATTTATGATAAAAAGTACTTTATAAATGTTTATAAATGTTTATAAACTCATATATATAATATATATATATATATATATATATATATATATATATATATATATATATATATATATATATATATATATATATATATATATTATATATATATATATATATATATATATATATATATATATATATATATATAAATTGCTGTATCTACATACCTAAGTTTAATCATACAGCAATTTTCTGAATGCAATCAAAAAATTTCCAATTTGAATTCAGAGTACTTAGGTATTATCGAGGTGACCAAAAATAATAGCCAAACATGATAACCCTATAACGTTTATATATAATAGCCCTAAAGATAAGCTTATATTTTGTAGAAAAATCTTAACTAATTTTTATTAAATAATTATTATTATTATATTAATAAAAATTTAATTTATAATTTAAGAAAAAACCAGAATAATATACTTATACATTTACCCCCCCTATTAAGCTTGCTTGTTTTGAGTTTCCTTGACGAACAGAAAGGAAATTCACTTGCAGAGGCATTTCTTGGTTTTTCTTAATTGGTAGCTCAGCGGATCCATGACTTTTAATGACTTTTACTCATTTTACTTAGAAAATCATGACTTTCATGATTTTCTAAGTAAAATGAGTAAAATGAAATAAGTAAAATGAGTTCACTTTCCATGACGACAAAATTAATCCATTGTCTAAATCCATGATTTTCCATGACTTTCCCTGACTTTCCAGGTGCGCGGAAACCGTGCAGGGAAAATCATGGATTTAGACATGGATTAATTTTGTCATGGAAAGTCTTGATTTTTCAAGTAAAATGAGTAAAAAGTCGTGGAAAGTCATGGATCCGCTAAACTAACGAATAAAAAAAATGCATTGAATTGTTTAATTCTATTTTTACTTGTCATTTAGCTGAAGTTACTGAGTTTGGTATTTATGTATTATCCTATTGACCATATTGCCAAGTAAAATTTGTTCACCAAGGAAACTCAAAGCAAGAAAGCTTAATGGGTGGGTAAACGTATATTATTCTGGTTTTTTTCTTAAATTATAGATTAAAATTTTATTAATATAATAATAATTATTTTTCAATAAAAATTAGTTACGAATTTGCACAAAATATAAGTTTATCTCTAGGGATATTGTATATAAATATTATAGGGTTATATTTGGCTATTATTCATGGTCACGTGAATAATACCAAAGTACCCTAAATTCAAATTGGAAACATTTTGATTGAAAAATTGCTATATGTTAAACTTAGGTATGTAGATACAACAATTTATTTTTATGTATGGGAGTTTATTAACACTTATAAAGTAAGTTTATAGTTTTTTATGAT
This sequence comes from Pardosa pseudoannulata, assembly GCA_032207245.1. Lineage (NCBI taxonomy): Eukaryota > Metazoa > Arthropoda > Arachnida > Araneae > Lycosidae > Pardosa > Pardosa pseudoannulata. The sequence goes on from CM063502.1 coordinate 97,005,405, forward strand.
AAAATTCCTGTAATTTCTCTAAAAGCATATATTTTATTTGTATGTACATCAGAAGTTTTATTTATATATATTTTAACGAAAGCTTTTTAAAGTCATGGAAAATGATCTGCTAAATCAGGGAAAGTCATGAAAAGTCATGGATTTGAAAAATTTTATTTTGGCAGATACCTTGTATTTAGTAAAAATTAATTCATGTTTAAAACCGTAACGAAAAAAGTTCCACTTCTGTGCAGCACATATTGACTGCGATATTTAAATTTAAAGTTTGCAAACATTTTTTAATTTTTTCTTTTTCTTTGGAGGGTTGGTGAACGATTAATTGCAATAACTTGAGATTGAAATCAGGATGTACCTCTCCTTTTGTGGAGGAAGGGGGGTGAATATTAAAAGCTTATTTGACTGGAAAATACAGTGAATAACATCTACTTTACTATGGATGCACCCCCGTTTATAAATAGAACCTTCTAGCCCTCCCCCTTTCGCAATGGACGTTGCAACTTGATTTCAATTACTGTAATTAATCTTCCACCCGACCTTCGAAGATGGAAAAAAAATCATTTAATCCTTGCAAACTTTGAATTTAAAAATCTCGGTTAATATTTGTCGCAGAGAACGAATTTTTTTGTGTTACAGTTGCCAGGACGAGTTTCAGTTTTTACGGAATATCATTATTAGAAAGGAGTAATGTATAAAAATTTAAGTTTTGAGATTTTCGCAAAAGAAACATTTTTCATCTCAAAAGTAAAGGCCAACGACCGACGGTTGCAGATAAAAATGCTGGTTAAGAACTTAACTTTGCACCCTGTATATTTAAGAGAGCCCAAAAGATGATTCAGGTGAAGACAATTGCAGCTTTAATTAGTAATTTCTCTCTTCTTTGTCAGAATAGTAAGGAAAAGTCGCAAACCTTCAATATTACCCCTTCACAACCTCGAGTGATGCAATATAATATGGAAAAAGATTTACGTGCCGTTCGAATAGAAGCTCAGTCATCAGATGAAAGTTGCATGATCTTGGCCATTCAAAATATTCAGGTAAGTTGGACGTTTGTAATACCAGTTGTTCCTGTCTTCAGTGCCCTCTCCCAAATCAGACATTTTTATTCAAAATGTTTAGGACACCTTCTTTCTAAACGTACGTAGGCTCTTTGATTCAGTATGTGAGAATTTCTATAGCTGCAAAGCAGAAATTCTGTAAATGTCCCTCTTTCACCTATCACTAACTAAACACTTGTGTTACAGTTCTTTACAATAAGCTTGTCTTATTTTGGCCTCACGAGATTCTTGCCGAATTCTTAGAGTACGCTATAGGACTCTATAAAACTATGTTTAATATATATATACTTACATAATTTTATTTTTATATATATGCGAGAGAGAAAAAGAAGTATGTGTGTATATTTACAGAAATTTCTTAAAATGTATTTATATTTTAGCTGTCTGTTTGTACATTCCTAAAAGATTCTAAATAGCTTCAAAATGGTAAATTTTGAACAATTCTTTGACAAATCTACATTGTTTACAGTGTCCATTCTATGACTCTGAACGAACAGTGGAACATGCTGGATTTTATCAAACTCTAATGAAACAATCGGGTATAGCAATAACGGTAAGTACAGCATTCTTTTATAGATTTATTATCTGATAATATCAAATTATTTATATTTTCTGCCAAATCTTAGAAGGTATAATTTCAAAGGTTATGTGTACGGAGTCTCTTAGAATAAGAATTCTAAACTGAGCGTTAGGTGAAAACTTGCAAATTTCGTAGAAAAATTTTCACCTTAATTAACAGCAACTATTAGAAGAAAAGAAACTTATCAAATACTTGATCTTTTAGTACATTAAAAATATCTCTCTGAAAAGTTTTGGTCATTGGTAAAATAGTGAAAGCCTCTTAAACACTGACAATATATTTAGCTGCTGACATCTGTTTCGATGATTACATCGAGTGTAAATGTAACATCCTAACTGATTTCCTTATTAGCTAGTTTATCATCTTTACTTCATGATGCGGGATGTTTGGATTCCGGTCACAAACATATGATCGTATCTGTTGTTAACATTTCTGAATCATATGACTGTTCCTACACTGTTTAGATATTTTATCATAGCATGTTTTATTTTTGATTATCTTTACCCAATGTTTACTGAATGGTTTTTGCAATGATTTGTATCCCAATGTTTCTTAAGTATGTGGTATACCTTAGTTGTATTGTAATGCATTTATATAGTTATCTTGCCTTGAAACTTTAGTAATCCAGTTGCCCGTCATTATATCGCGTATGGGTATATTACGCGTTCCGATATATCACACTTTATATTTTCCGCTTTTTTTTTCATTTTGACGAATAAAAAGTGTAAATTTAAATGTGTATTTGTATGTAAAAATAAAACGATAAATGAAACTCTCTGCCTTCATTACTCAACTGATCCTTTTATAATACTGTACTTACACTGCTAATTTTATTTATTTTTAAGTGCATATGTTAATAAAAATTTAAAATTTGCCATATAGCTCCATCCCCCGCCTTGATGTATCGGATATTTTTCTTGTCTCCCGATTAACACGGTATATCGAGGGGATGTCTTATATTTAAGTACATCTTTGTTTAAAAAATGTTTTGAGGGCCGCCTGCGTACAGGGCATACAATGAACAATGTTTTGCACCAAATTCTGTCAGTAGAGTATAAAGGGGAAGCTACCTTTGTAGGGACAAATACGTTATCCTATGATTTTTGTCCAATATAGCAAATACAATATGCTGCCCGAGATTTAGCTTGCTCGGCTAGAACCCCAGGATGTGTCGTGTTCGAAATTGACAGGCACATTGAACATTTCCCTGGGGACCTGGAGGACATGCAGTATAAATCTATGGGTCTGGATGTCTTCTCTGGAAGGTCGGCATGTGTGAGAAGTACTTAATCAAAAGCAAAAGCTTGAGGATAATTAAAATTGAAATGAATCTCCAGCGCAGCATCACAAACGGCTTACACCCGTCAGGGTACGCGACCCGTTAGGAGTTACAGAGTTATCAAATATAATACTTTAACATATTATTATCATTTTTATAGTAAAAATACTTTTCAGTAAATTTCCCTTTAAGGAATATTTTTACATGTTATGTATTTGAAAATTATATAGTGGTGCACGCAGGTGCTCTACCTCCCCCCCCCCTCAAGGAACGACTCTGCAATTTATTTCCCTCTTGTTTATAACGCGTGTGTTTTGGGGTTTTTTTTTTTTTGAGTGTGTACCTTCGCTATTCTTCTTTGCCTTGGTCATAAACCCTTGGGTTGGCCCCTTTGATTGTAGTGTGTTTCTGTTCTTTTTGATACATTCTAAAATACAGAGGCAACCCACTTATACAAAAAATTTAGTTATGTGAAGTATTTTTCGTTCCCCAGCAACATTCCTATGAGGCTTGTCTACCTAGTTATTCATTTATACGAGATTCATTCATACGAAATATTCGGTTATAGAAAGAGGTGTTCGAACTTCTGCGTAAATTTTAATCAGTTATTCTAAGAAGGAATATCTGGTTTTTAGGCAAACTATATATAATAAAACCGGGGTGAAAGTATATCCTGTCAACTCCTTTAATTCTGAAATATGGAGGAAACTGACTTGTGAGAAACCTACATATTACAAAACATTCAGTTATACGAAGTATTTCTTGATCCCCAGCAACACTCTCATAAGACTTGTGTACTTAGTAATTCATTTATACGATATTCATTCTTACGAAATATTCAAGATTTGAAGTGGTGTTTGGCCCACTGCGTAAATTTTAATCTGTTATAAGAAGGAATAACAGTTTTTGTGAGAACTATGTATATATAAAAAGACCGGAGTAAGCATTTCCGGTCAACTCCTTTAATTTTGTATATTCACAACCCATTCTCGTTCTCATATTTAGATTTTTGATATATTCAGTGGCTTTCTTGGGTTCGCAGCAAGTGCCCTTTTTAAGATTTCGTATATTAACAAAATGAACAGACAATGTGTAAGAAAAAAAGCTTTGTGCGGAAAATAAAATCAATATTCTGTAAAATGTTGATAATAATTCTCAATAAAACAAATTGAGTTTGTAATAAGATTCAAATTCTATTCTCAACAGTTGTATCTACTTGTGAGAAAGAGAGACTTACTTGAGAGAAATTTCATGAAAGTTGGTCCAAACAGCCTCAAGAGAGCTCGCATACAATGGCTAGTTAGTTCTCAAAATTTGATAAGGCAAATAAACAAAACAATCTAAAAGCAACCGATTCTTAAGATTCTAAAAAAGTAATTTTAAGAGTATGATGTGATCCATGACCTCGGTTGCATACTTAAGTACATCTTAACGTCTCCTTGTAATTTTTTTTTTATTATTAAGAATTTTAGTGAGCAATATTGTTTAAAAAATATATGAGACAGTTTTCGTTTAATATAAATTTTCTAATTTCTCTTGAAGTTTAGTTTTATTTTAATGTAAAACTGCTTTATAAAAAGGGGTTCATTTTATGTTTTATCTATTTAATGCATACGATAACGAGTTGTATTTAATATAGACGAAAAATTCATTTTGTTGTTACATCTTTATTGGAAATATAGTAATTTCGTTACGTAGAGGTACTCGTCCAACTTTGTTGCTGAAACAAAATAATATATTATCGAAATAAAATAAAGGTTGTTTGCGTTTCTGATTCCGCAGAGGAAATTTTCCACGAATACTAAACCTGGATTAATTAGTGGTAGTTCCGTCTACATAATCACAAAACTCAATATTTTTTGTCTGTGCTAAAATACTTCCGCTCTGAAGGCTGAATTTACGCTAAACGTGTTATCAGTTTCCGGTGTTGTGGGTTTTTTTTTCAACCAAAGTCGGCGGTCAGTGAAACCTAGGTGTCGACCTTCCTGCCTCTGCTGTGCCTGCATTTTAAACAGAGAATATGCATGATTTCCCTAAATCCATACTACCAATAATTTCATAAAGGGCACAATAATTTCCGAGAAGACATTACCTGCTTTTTAAAGATACCTAACAATGAATTAAATTCCCATTATCGTCGCTTTAGTAAGCTTTTCTTTTCTATTCAATGCTTCCTTTATTTATAAATCTTCATAGGTTCAAACCCCAATACCGGCAGGGATATTCGCAACCATTTTGAATCAGCTTTAACAATTTGAGGACGAGTGTAACGTATATATTACGTCTTCTAAATTAACCCGGACAGTTTTCTAGTATTAACAAATGCCCTATAACAGACATTGGGCTCTGTCTAAAGTTAATAAAAATATTAAATAGTTGTTCCATCTAAAACACCACATTTATCGTCTAAGTCAATTTAGATGGCGTTGGCTATATGATTCGTCCGTCCTCAAAAGTTAAGCAATAATTTTCAGTCTAATTAGTCCCCTTATTGAAAAAAATCCACTCCAAATAGTTATAAATCTAAAAATTTGAGGGAAAAGATAGAACTTATTTTCCCGAAATTACGTCATTAGTTTTACGTGATCAAAAGTGAACTCTCATAATAAAGTATAATAGCATTAAATAGCTTTTTGTTATAATGTAGCATAAGCAAAAATTCAATTTCGAAAGGAATATTAGTCATTGGTATATATGAATTTTAGCTTATTTCAATTGTAAAATCTGTTAATTACCCAAAAGAAATAGAGGTGAGAGTAGAAAAATGGTGATTGAATAAAATTGTGTTTCAATGTAAGAATTGAAATATCATGAAATGCACAAGAAGGCACTGTCAGATTTTATCCCATCTGGTTTACATATAAAGTAATTCTCGTTTCATGTGAGAAAATAATTAAATAAACGTATATGAAAATTCTAAATTTTATAAATCTTTTCAGCAAAAAGTTAAGATTTATTAAATTTTTAAAATTTAGTTTTTCATACTTTAAGTATGACGTTTTATTTTGTTATACTGGTTCAAATTGCAAATGGTATTATGTAAGTTCTTCAGTTGAAGGAAATTGCTTTAAGAATAGTCTAAATAAGAATAAAAATGGATGGAAAAGGTTTAACGTTTCTCTTTTTTTTTTCCTTAAATAAAGTGTAATAATATTTAACCACTTCTTTGTAATAAGAATGTAATGTAAGCAAAAATTCAAAAGTGAAAGAAAACTAGTCATTGGTATATGTGACTTTCAGCTTATTTGAACTGCAATTTCTATTAATAATCCTAAATAGATAAAAGTGATAGTTGAAAAAGTTGGGCCTGAATAAAAATGTGTTTCAATGTATTTTAATTGTGTTTTCAGATTCCGATGAAAAAGAAGTGATAAATACTAATTATCAATGAATTTTCTTGTTAATTATTGGGAAGCACTAATTTTTTTACACTTCCCTAATAATTGTGATAATAATTGTGAATAACATAAGCATTACTCTTACAAATAACTATCGGCCGGCACTTTGATAACTCTCAATGATCATCATATCCTGACGGATGTAAGGCATTATGGTACACTGGAGACCCTCTCAATTTTGATCATTCTCAGAAGAGAAGATTTTTGCTCCTAATACCTTACCCCTCTCCCACCTGCCAGTCATTCCACTTGCCATAGATATTCAAAAGCACGTAATAATCCTGCACGTTTTCTAGGTGTACAGGGAAATGTTTTGAGCGTAAGGATAGAACCCGGTACACTGGGATTTTAGTCCTGCAAGTTGACTACTAGGCCATCGCTTGAACATCGAAAGACATTTAATATATATATACTCTACAGGCAAGGAATAAAAGTACTCCGTTTTTCAACAACACTTTCAAAGTCATATATGTTAGATGAATAAAGATGAATATCAGCAGCCATACCATTTTTAGGATAAAGTATATATATATATATATATATATATATATATATATATATATATATATATATATATATATATATATATATATATATATATATATATATATGTACACGTATACACACACATTATATAATATATATATATAATATATTAAATTTTTTTAAACTGAATAACGGAAGAGAATTTTTTTTAGTTTAAAAGAGTTAATTGTTATAACAAATATATTTGAAACTTTTTTAAAAAATATTTTGGGGGGAATTTAAATAACTTGAGAAGAAGTCTAAAATAATACCTACAACATTCAGTTTGAAGGTAGAAGCAAATTACAAACAATATAAGCAGTATTCTTTAACAACATTTCCCTTTTAAATTTTTATTAACTTATTATTAATCTAAATCATTATACGCTCCCCGTCTCCTATCATTATATCTAGTAAAATCTGAAATTTGTCCTAAGATCCATAATACAATAATTTCCATTTATCTGACACACACACACAAAAAAAAATCAACGTTAGTAATGAACCAATATTAAAAGGAAGTTAGACTATAATGTTTCAAAGTTCTGAAAGAGTAGTTCCCTAATTTAAAACAATGGCAACTTACCGGGACACGAAAATTGCCAAATAAATGAAAATATAAATAAAACTCATTCCTCTTAGATTTTTCATCTTATGTTTTTCCTTATTTTTACATTTTCTCATTACTTTCATCTATTTTTCCTCTAACTCGAAGTGCTTTCTCATGTCCGAGGTTATTTTAGATTGGTTGGACTTTCAAGAAATACAATAAGTATTAAAATAATTGGAAAAACATTGGAAGATCACAACGGGCATAGTAAATTTTTAATCGACTTTTTTCTCCGTAACTGTTGGTCGTAGACCTATATTTCCACTTTAAAAATCGGTTTCAATAAGATAAGCTTTAATTTTAAGGTACTTTTAAGTTCAAAAGTTCAATATAGCGGAGATTACAAAATTTAATTTTTTATATGACCCCGTTTCTTATCATTATATTTAGTAAATACTGAAATTCGTCCTAAGAGTCGTAATACAAGAAGTTCCACTTCTCTAACACAAAAAATGACCGGGTTATTTAAATCAACGTTTCAGGAAATTTAAAAATTTTCACTCCTTTTCTACGTGAACAGTTAAAAGATTAATTACAACGATCCGAAGTTGGAATCAAGTTGTAAACGTATCTTTGAAATGGAGAAGTTCCTGATTTTAATCTGGGGAATGTATTCGTTATTAAGTGGATATACACTGTGTTATCAAAGTTCTTAAGCTCCCATTCCCTTTCACGTTAAAAAGGACGTTGCAACTTAAATTCAATTTGAAAAGTGGATACAGAAAAATGGAATTTTTTATGTTACGGTTCTTGGACGAGTTGCGATTTTTACGAAATATGATGATAAAAATCGGATAAATGTATAAAAATTTAGTTTTTTTTTTAATTTACGCAAACGAATTTTAAATTTAAAAGTACCATAAAAGATGCTTACTTTATTTGAAATACTTTTATGATTAGAAGTACAGTATATATCTAAGACTAACAGTTATGGAGAAAAAGGCCAGTTAAGGACTTTACTATGCACCCTGTTTGTCTCATTCTGTTATTCTACCAACTGTTCTTTTGTGCTAATAAGATCACGATTTTTCCACAGTCTATATGCTGAGAAATTACTTTTTACACTAATTTTTAGCATTGTATTTTCCTGTTTATTTCACCAAAAAATCTAACGACTTCTTTTAAAATTATCCGCACCTGCTAGTAATGTTTGAGATAACATCGTATATTGATTATTTGTAAAATTGCAAAAAACAGGCAATCAGAATGTTGCGCATATTTTTAATACGTTTCAGTAGTATTTATATCTTTAGAATGCTTCATTTTCTTCGTTATTTATATAATAAGTTTTCATATTTCTTATATTTCCTGAATTTTATTATCATCTGATATTGGATGATATATGTTGTAAAGTATTATGTTGAAGATAAAACAATTTGACGAATTTAATAGTTAGAAAAATTATTCTCTCTTGTAAAGGGTGTTATTGATTAATAAATAAGCAAAAAAATTACTAAATGAATTTTATGAATAAGAGTATTAAGGTATAATTGAACATGATATATTAAATGATCACCTAATATTCGTTATCACTTACACAATTGTTAAGTGAACATTTAATATAACTAAAGCTTTGTAATTTTTGGTTTCGAATAGAGTATTAATTAATTATAAACCACTTTGTTTTATATTCTTTATCACTTCTTCGTATCTAAGATTAATTATAGCAAATATAGATGCTACAATTCTTGTGTTATAAGCTAATTGTTATAAAACATATAGATTTCACTAAAATGATATGTATCATTGTTAAAAAAATTAAGTTTTTTCAAGCTTTTAATTTATGTTGTGTATTTCAGAAAGAAACTTTTTCTATGGGGCGTTTGTACGTGGTTTTGATTTTGAAGCCCTCAAATGGGGATTGTATAGAATGCTGCCAAGATTCGTCCGGTACAGCAGATTTTGCTTATATTTAATTATTTTTTAGTTTCTAGTTTTGTTATCTTTTGATTTTTTGCCCTCTTTTTTCAGTTAGACAACAATACTCAAAGGAGGTAACAGTGACTATAGTTCCTGCCATTACTGGTAAGTTAAGGAGTCCTTAGTCTCCCTAATTTTCCTTTGTGATTGATGAAGATAGTCTTGACTTTCATATAAATGAATTTCCTTTCATTTTATATATTTCCTACTATTTTTTCATGCTGTTCATTTCATATATTTAATTCATTTCATTTCATTTTACATAGTTCATACTGGGTTTATGCATTTAAGACTAAAAACATATATAAAACCTTATACTTTTCGGATACCATTAATTAGAAATTTCACCTATTTGACTTTCATATGAATGAAATTAACTTAATTCATACTATTTTTATACTATTTCATTTCATATAATTCATACTGATTTTTGCTTTTGCTTTTTAACTTTAGAATAAAAACATATATTAAGTCGTGTGCTTATATAATGCCATTAATTTGAAGTACAGCTTCTCTGAGAAATTTTTCTACTTTCCTGCTTTCCTCTAGACATAGTTCATACTGAGTTTATGAACTTTAGAATAAAAACATCTATTTAGGTCGTGTGCATATATTATACCATTAATTTGAAGTACGGCTTCTCTCGGAAATATGAAAATCTTCCCAATTCAAAGAGACTGATGATCCCGATTTGTGTATTTAATTCCGATGGTATTTGTAACTAATGCTTTATAATTAACGAAAAATTGAGTTATCATAATAATTAATAATTAAAATATAACATTGTAATGGGTAATTTTTTTTCTTGTAAAACTGATTCTTATAACGAGAAGTTTTTCTTTCGGTATCTTTATTTATCAAAAGTCTAGTATATCAATGCGTTATGTCAAGTTTTAAAAAATGTCACAAGAGAATGTTTTATTTGTCGTGCATGGAACTCGATGAACTTAGGTGTGTAGAGAGAAATTTTTCGTGGAGGAGGGGGGGGGGCCTTCAACCCATATTTCAAAATTAAGACAGTAATCTTTATATAATATATGTATACAGCAATACAATTGTAACTAGTGACAAGTTACAATCCACCCACCCCTTTCTCTACACTACTGGTTAAATTGCACAACAAACATTTTCAAAATAATTTTTCAAAAGCGGGATTTCTTTCCTGAAGAGTATTACAGTCTGTTCCATAAGAGCGTGTCGCTCATAACTTCGTCAATAGATAGCGCGCAGATACCGGCTTAATTGCACGTGTTCTTCAAACATTAGAGAAGAATGCTTTATGGTTATATTCTTTATTCGATTTGTTTTGCTGTGTTTAAATCAACAATTCCAAAATGAGTGTCGCGTATGCGAGCCGTTTTGAGGCAGTGTTTCTGTGTAACCATCCAAAAGGACCAAAAATGTCTTGTGCAGCTGCAGCCCGGTACATGAGAAAGTCGGAGTCGTTCGTCAAGAAGTGGGTAGCACGTTATAAAGCGGTACAAAATGTTGACGACCTACCGGAAAGGGATAAAAATCAAAATCGAATGATAAAGTGATTCTTGCATAATCGATAATAATGGAGACTGGACAACTTATTAGGTGAAATGCATTTCAGTTTAATATGTATACTACACGGTACAAATGTATTTTTAACTAATTCGTTTGTATTTTCAGAGAAATAGACGACACGCTCTTATGGAACAGACTGTATGTCTACCCTTTTATGAATTGTTTTATAAGCAATCTTAAACTCTCATTATTAAATGTAAAACCGTACTACAAATCCACGTTACCTGAGACAGCGACTTATGAAGCAAACATTTGCTAGATATTAAATAATATGCACGTGTGTGTATAACGGCCATTCCATGTCAACAGTTACTCAAAGGCCA
>CM063502.1:97021645-97080261 GCA_032207245.1 Pardosa pseudoannulata
CTATTGTTCACTATTAGTTTTCATCTGGGGCGGTCGAACGATAGCCGAATGGTTAGTAAGCTGATCTTCGGTACTGGAGGTCCTGGGTTCAGATCCCACTGCAGCATGGTTATTCGTAGTCGTTCGAAATCGGCTTTAAGCAGTAGGTCCCGGCCTCGTTATCCCTCGTGTTGCCAAAAGTAGACCGCAGCTCACCAAACCTAATGTAACCATATGGGGCGAGTCAGAGCCATCCTTATTAATCACGTTTATGATTGATCCTATTGTTTTATGTTTAATTTTCACCCCACTCTGATAATACTCTTCATTTCTTTCCTATAGCTTAATGTTGTACAAAGTAGCAATATCAAATAACTTAAATTGCTCACAGTGATTAAAGACTTAATCTAAAAGTCCCATCTTAATCTGCGGGAATTTGAAGAAACAAACCGCCGTGAAAGGTTATTTTGCTGAATCCTCTTGTTCATTCGAACCTCGTATAATTTAAGTTATAAAAATACTTTAATATAATATTCAATTAGCTGTTATCTTCAGGGACATCTGTTATTCATCTAAGCCCTGTAAAGAACTACTCACTACTACTCTCGTAAAATGTGTTGTGAGTGATAAGTGTTGTGTTCCTGAGTTGCTAGGCTATGCGATGGGCCGGTGGGACTTTAAGTTGTGCTTCATTAAAGTGTTCTAAATTTTTATTTAGGAAGTATAGCTAGCTAGTGTTTAGCTAGTGAATTTTATGCTGGAAAAAGCATCTAACATGAATATAAAGAAGAAGTAATTCAGGATGGGACTGTCCTGAATTGCCCCGTATGTGGTTTCAAATGTGATTTAATTTGAGATAAGTGTTGGTAGCAACAAGATTGAAAAGTTACTGTTTCAGCATTACTGAAGATGTGAATATAGAAAAAAAAACATCGAGTCTGAATTTTGACTAATGGTATTATATAACATTTGTAATAATATAAAATGTTAATACAAGTATATAATTTATCCTCTAAATGTCTTGCCAGTTTAGTTTCTAAAACCCTTTTAAATGCTACTTTCCCCTTGCAGTTACTCAAGCCTCTTATAAGGCTTGAATAGGTTGCTTAAAAGGATCAAGATGAACATTTTTTTTTCTACATGACTTTGAATACTATTTTAAGTATAACAATTAACCAAATGGATATTTTTTTCGATTTTCAAATAATAAGTGAGCAAGAGCGTAAAAAAGAGTGGTATTTTTATTGTAAAGTAAAAAACGTGTATAGATGGAATGGGCATTTTAATGGATCTAGAGGTGCCTGAAAAGATAGCAAAAATGTTATATTTTTAACGCTTCTTTTAACGAGACTTTAATTTTTATAGCGTTTAATTCCTTATTCCAAAGCATCTAATAAAGTACTTTTAATTTGAATCAATTATTTTTCATCAGTTATATTCATCATCAAGCCGAACGCTGGCCGATTGGTTAGGGCGCAGATCGTCGGTACCGGAGTTCGTAGGTTCGAATCCCACTATGGCATGGATGTTCGTAGCCGTTCGTAATCAACTTTAATCAGTAGGTCCCGGTCTCATTAGCCCTCGTGTGCAAAACAGTAGACCGTAGAGCTCCAAACCAAACCAAATATTCATCTTCAAATTAATTCGTTTAACTAATTTTACAGGGAAATTTTAGAGATTTTCTCCCAGGAGTAATGGTGCCTATCCCCCAGATGTCACTAATTGTTAGCAAATTTTAAGTATACAAAATGCAAGCAGATTTAAAAAACTTCTTGAAAATTCGAGCCCATTATCCCAAAAAGTAGCTTATTCCATGTACAATTTCTGGCTCATTTACAGATCTTGCATCCATGTAGTTAAAATTCCAACCATAGGCAAGTTAATGAAAAATTAATATTTCCAGGAATGCAACATCAAATGTAGAGTTATTTTGCGTAAGATGTGTCATTTATTGTAATCGACAATATATTAATCAAAATACAAGAAATACCCATACTATGCTTGCTTGAAAATAATAAAGTTTATTAATTCCGCATAATTGTAGGTGGATTTCACTTTGTCTGCCCATCGGAAAAAAATCTATAACTATAATGTGGTAAAGCGTCTAATAGTTCAAAAACTTATTATCTGTAATTGTTATTTATATTAGTCAGAAATGGGTATTAAAGGAATTAAATTGTACCAGAATTACTAATTACAACTTTAAAGCATATTTTAAATACATCTGAAAGTAAACGATGTTGTGAAAATATTTTAAAACGTCATGGAAAGTGTGTAGTTATTAGTAAAATTATAGTGATTGTGTTTTATTTGGATTCTTTCTTAAATATATTAACTAAGAATCTATATTCTGCCGTACTGGTAGCTTGCTTGAAAACTTTTGTAAGTAAATGAGATATGAAAAAAATTAGAAAATTTCGCAAATTTTTTACCATTCATAAAATGATTGCCCCAGACCTATATCACCTTTTCTGCTTCTTTTCTAGATGTTGAAAGTCCTACTATTCAAAATTATGGCACTTCATCGGGTAAGTTTTAATAAACTTTATCATTCCTGTACTGGAATGCCAGCTTTCCGTCCTGCTTTCATTTCTTTTGATTTTTGAATGAAGGTCCTTGTAGCATGTTAAATGTATTCCAGTTTTGCTTTTTTTATTATTATTATTTTGGAGGGGCATTATTATTGCATTTCATGAAATGTAACAATTTTGAGGTAAAAAATAGATTAAGACAACTCTCTATTTTCTTGTAATTTTTGTATAAAATAGGGATGCTTGTTTGGTAGTAAATGTATGGAATATTGGCGGAGTATGACGCATCTCACTTTCTTGACTAAACCAGAACATAATTGGACTAAAGTTTTTACGTATTTTTTATCTTCTTAAAATTATATTTTATAAACATCTGTCATAGCACAGACATATTTTACTGTATATGTCAATGTGTCAAATATATCATTTCGTTTGACAAACGGTTATTTTTATTTTTACTAATATTGTTTCCATTCTGTTCCCTGATACTTCCTAATATTGTATCTACCTCAGACATCATATAGATGTAAAAAGATAAATGAAGAATGCTTCGATTTAAAAAATTCGTGACTTTATGTCACTAGACTTTTATGTTAACAAGAAGTTAGTTGAGTGAAACTACTAATACATGATAACATTAAAGCAGCGACAAACTGCAATTTGCCAATATTTAAAGCATTTTGCATACTTGATTTAATCAATAAAACTGCAATTTTCGTTAGACTATCGGAAAGCTTTCAACAAAATTTTATCTCATTTGGCACAACAGTACTTTAAGTGAGAAGTTATAATTTTTAAAGACATATTCGTATTTCACAAGCATACAATTTAGTATGACGAATCGTTTTAATTTAATGAGATTTCTTACTAAATAAGACAGTTTAATAAGCATTTAAAATGTGACCTTCTAATAATTATTTATGCTCATGCCTATGTCGTTTTATCTATTATATAAAAAAAGAAATTTCCCTATGAAATTTATTGACAACATGTACAAGAATCAATAGATTACGTATATCATTACCTAGTATATAATAGATTTGATATCATACAATAACCATGTTCCTCAACTTTCTGAAACGAGCTTTATTAGTCTGGTAAGGAATCAACTTTTAATTTAATTTGGAATTTAACTTTTATATTGAAATTTTCTATTTTAATGCGGGTCATTACAAAATTCTTCAATTATAACATGTTAGTGCGCTAGCTATTTTTAAAGAAATTTTATGCACAATGCCTGAAATCATTTAAAAGTGAAAGCATTATAGTACTGCAATTTTTAACACTGATTTTCTTCCGATTCCTTACTATTCAGAATACGCTATGAATTATTTGTTATTAAAATTCAATAGTTTTGAAACACTCGAGAAATTCTGCATTGGAAATTTGGGAAATGTTAATTTTATTTTCTGTCTTAAAATTCAACATTATCTTAAGTCTAACTTATTGATTATTTTAAAGCATGATACTTCTCAGTGTTTTTCTTTCGCTGAAAATTAATGGATTTATGTACAGTGAAAGCTTTTTTAAGCCTCTAACTATATAAAAGTTCTGCCCTTAACGGGCAAAATCTCTTAATTTCCTTGGCATGTCTCAGTGTTCTGTTTATGTCATGGCTTGGCTTCCTATAGCATGGCATAGTAATTAGGAAGTCAGTGGTTCGTTTTGGCAAGTAGATTTAATATTCCAAACGGAGGATATACAAAAGGTGTTAAACATGGGAATTTTTTTGTAAAAGAAGAAAGTGAAGAATCGGAATCCTCTTCAGATATTGAAAGCCGTTCACTGAGTGAGGTCGCTGGAAGAAGATCACCTATCAGCTTGGATGAAACAGACATCGATACGTTGCCAGATGCTAACGTCGACAAGAACGTGGTCCGAACCAAAGTAAGCTGTCATAATGATATATTTTTCATTTTTACATTTTGCTAAATTTATAAGCGAACAATTACTGTTGAACTAACATCATATTTTACTGCAGGGCCGTAATCAGCCGAAGGTGTTAGGGAATGGGGATGGTGGATGAAAATTAAGTGTCATAAAAATGCAGTTATTTAAACATTACAACACTAATTATCAAACATTGTATAAAATAATAAATGGCAACCGTTTTGATAAATTTACAGTTTTTATTAATGTAAAGAGTAATTTAATGTCTGTATCGCTTGCTACATTGGAAAGAAAAGAGTAATTTTTAAAAAAATCCTGTGAAAAAGTGTACGATAATTTCAAGAAAGCATTAAATAAAGGAAGATGCTACAATCTTTCATGTGTAATTTTCAAACATCCTTTTCGTGAAAATTTTTTCCATAAATAATTTTTTTTAATTTAAATTAATGTATAGCCTTATTTAAAATGACAAGGCAATAATAAGTACTGTGATGTAGACGAACATATTTGCTGTTCTTAAGTCACAAAGAGTAAACAAACACTATCTCAGGAAAACTGTGTTCAAACAACAGTCCTGTAGAGTGTTTAGAATGGTAATACAGATAAATGTTCTGAGGCTTTAAATGATTTTTAATATCGCAAATGTGTTAAAAAAAATACTTTTTTTTCTTTTTTCCCCTCTTAAAGCTTGTTTGCTAATGAAACTTTTGTAACAAAACAAATAATTAAAAATATTGAAAATCCTATCTGATATATATATATATATATATATATATATATATATATATATATAAACATATTTCTCATACAAGAGCAGAGCAATGAGTGATACACGAAAACACTTTTTTATTACAAAGTTCGCCCCACAGCGAGAAAAAACGTGAAGTTTCCCATGAGACTAGCAGCTTAGTTAGCATTATTAACATTCAGAAAGAAATTAGATCATTGGAAAAGAGAATCATTATTCTTGAGACAGCTGACAAATGGGACATTTTAGCATTTATTTCAAAGTTAGCTTTGGGAGACAGGTTTGAAAAAAACCAAACAGATAACACTCCTTTTAATTCTTAGATTTTGTGGCTGGGAAAATAGATATGAAAGAATGAGAATGGGAAAAGGAGAATTTTAGAGAGTAGTTTAAGGGTAATGATTTTGGTATATTACACACACACACACACACACACACACACACACACATATATATATATATATATATATATATATATATATATATATATATATAATTTTTACATTTTGGATGTGTCAGTGAGGGCTGAAAAGTTCTCAAGGGGGATGCTTATCTCTCCTAGCCACTCCTTTGGTTACGGTCCTTTTGTTTTATTGTAATTTTTTTCTTCCTCTTTTCTACTACAACTCTGTTATTTATGATTTCTTAATATTGTTACTCTGCTTGTTATCACTTAAATAATACGTAGACAAACTGGGGTAGCTTTATCTACCTTAAAATAAACTTTAGTAAGATGAAAATTTATGAATTTTTCTCTAAAATATACTAAATCTGGAGTTTCCAAATAGTGACCATCAATAGCTTTTTAAAAAACTGACTATTTTTTAAAATCCTGAGAACAGAAACTTAAAAGTTTCATAGATCGTTCAAAAAATTTTACAGTCCTCTCTCAAATATTAAATATAATAAACTGATATTATTGAGTGTTGTTCTTGAAATTTGTTTGCCTCAGGAATAATAGTTTTATTTAATTTAAACTTCATTCTGTAACGCAGTTGTAAAGTATTGCTTTAAGCAGTTAAAAAATATTATATATTTGTTTCAATTAAACTAAGCTCATTATTTAATACTGATATCTCATTCTATTTGTTAAATTGTAGGAAATCTGACCTATTATTAAAATGTGGCTCACAATCCTGCTTAAGAGGCCTTCGCGTCTTTACAAATTGGAAACCACTGCCTTAGATTAAAGCTCATAAATTTTTCACGGGTATTATTAGGTATCTTCCATAGCAAATAATACAAATAATACACCAAAATGCCTGATGAAATTAATTTACACCAAAATGCCTAATGAAATGAATTAATACAATCCTGTTCTGGAAGATTCTCCAGTGAAATTAACATACATTTCATATTTTTGCAATTTTAGAGCTTTAATTAGTGAACAAAAAAAATCTGGGGCTGTCATGTTTAATGCTTCTGATATGTAACTTTTATCATTTCATCTTTTTTTTCAATATTTTATTACCTCTAGAAAACCACATTATTCAGAAAATATGTTAACATATTATTTCTTTAAAATATTTGGTCTTCAAGGCATTACAAATTATTTCATTCTCCGATTTGAGACTATCTGTGTTTCAACCATCATTATTTTAATTTCGTATTCCTATGAAGTGTGCATGCACAAAATCATTGGTTTATTTTCGTAAGATTATTTGTTCTTCATAAAGTTACTCAAGTTCTAATTAGCATAAAAATTCTATGTTAGATGATCAGAAATGTAAGGTTTATTTAACAACATAACAAAGGTAGTATCAACAATTTTTTAAAAAATCATTTGAAACTGAAAAAAAAATAAATAACATTTGATTTATGTTTGATTTGTATTTCGAGTTACGGGTCATCTTTCTTTAATTTTTTGTTACGAATTAAGAACAGTGATTCAAGAACGATAAAACTTGATAGACTCAAAATCGTCGGAGATAAGATAAGCGAAAGTAAATCGAAAGTAAAAGTTTAAAATATAATTTTTCTTTTAATGTAGCTGATTTAAATATTATAAGAAAACTAGTTCGTTCATTTTTATTCTCATCTGTTAGTTTATTCATTATAGATACACTTTTCTTATGTCAAATCTCATATCTACTAACTTTTAGACATTATGCGTCAAAATTAGGTTGTTAACCTTATGCCCAAACCTTCTTTTCTTACTCAATTTTAAGCGTTTGCTATTTTATATTAGATAATCAGAAACGTAAGGTTTATTTAACAACATAACAAATGTGGTATCAACAATTTTTAAAAAATCATTTGAAACTGAAAAAAAATAAATAACATTTGATTTATTGTTGATTTGTATTTCGAGTTACCAGTCGTCTGATTAATTTTTTTGCTACGAATTAAGAATAGTGATCCAAGAATGATAAAACTTCATAGACTCAATCGGCGGAGGTAAAGATAACACCCTGAGAACAGAAACTTAAAAGTTTCATAGATCGTTCAAAAAATTTTACAGTCCCTTTCTCAAATATTAAATATAATAAACTGACATTATTGAGTGTTGTTCTTGAAATTTGTTTGCCTCAGGAATAATAGTTTTATTTAATTTAAACTTCATTCTGTAAGTGCAGTTGTAAAATATTGCTTTAAGCAGTTAAAAAATATTATATATTTGTTTCAATTAAACTAAGCTCATTATTTAATACTGATATCTCATTCTATTTGTTAAATTGTAGGAAAATCTGACCTATTATTAAAATGTGGCTCACAATCCTGCTTAAGAGGCCTTCGCGTCTTTACAAATTGGAAACCACTGCCTTAGATTAAAGCTCATAAATTTTTCACGGGTATTATTAGGTATCTTCCATAGCAAATAATACAAATAATACACCAAAATGCCTGATGAAATTAATTTACACCAAAATGCCTAATGAAATGAATTAATACAATCCTGTTCTGGAAGATTCTCCAGTGAAATTAACATACATTTCATATTTTTGCAATTTTAGAGCTTTAATTAGTGAACAAAAAAAATCTGGGGCTGTCATGTTTAATGCTTCTGATATGTAACTTTTATCATTTCATCTTTTTTTTCAATATTTTATTACCTCTAGAAAACCACATTATTCAGAAAATATGTTAACATATTATTTCTTTAAAATATTTGGTCTTCAAGGCATTACAAATTATTTCATTCTCCGATTTGAGACTATCTGTGTTTCAACCATCATTATTTTAATTTCGTATTCCTATGAAGTGTGCATGCACAAAATCATTGGTTTATTTTCGTAAGATTATTTGTTCTTCATAAAGTTACTCAAGTTCTAATTAGCATAAAAATTCTATGTTAGATGATCAGAAATGTAAGGTTTATTTAACAACATAACAAAGGTAGTATCAACAATTTTTTAAAAATCATTTGAAACTGAAAAAAAAATAAATAACATTTGATTTATGTTTGATTTGTATTTCGAGTTACGGGTCATCTTTCTTTAATTTTTTGTTACGAATTAAGAACAGTGATTCAAGAACGATAAAACTTGATAGACTCAAAATCGTCGGAGATAAGATAAGCGAAAGTAAATCGAAAGTAAAAGTTTAAAATATAATTTTTCTTTTAATGTAGCTGATTTAAATATTATAAGAAAACTAGTTCGTTCATTTTTATTCTCATCTGTTAGTTTATTCATTATAGATACACTTTTCTTATGTCAAATCTCATATCTACTAACTTTTAGACATTATGCGTCAAAATTAGGTTGTTAACCTTATGCCCAAACCTTCTTTTCTTACTCAATTTTAAGCGTTTGCTATTTTATATTAGATAATCAGAAACGTAAGGTTTATTTAACAACATAACAAATGTGGTATCAACAATTTTTAAAAAATCATTTGAAACTGAAAAAAAATAAATAACATTTGATTTATTGTTGATTTGTATTTCGAGTTACCAGTCGTCTCATTAATTTTTTTGCTACGAATTAAGAATAGTGATCCAAGAATGATAAAACTTCATAGACTCAATCGGCGGAGGTAAAGATAATTAAAGCGAAAGTAAAAGTTTAAAATATAATTTTTCGTTCTTTTTCCTTCTCTTCCGTTAATTTATTCATCATAAATACACTTTTCTTATGGCAAATCTCCTATCTACCAACTTTGAGGCATTATTCGTAAAAATTACGTTGTTTAACCGTTTTTCAACTCCTCTTCTTAGCCCACTCTCCTGTTTCTAATCATGGATCTTGTTGGTGCTTCAACCACATTTGGCGAAATTGGCGTGCTTGCAGCGTGGCGTTTGAAATCTGGCGAGGGGATCGTAACTCAACAAATTGATACATAAACAAAAACAACATTTTGAGGAAAAATTTTACAAAAATTGAATATTTAAAATCTAATTGAATTAACAAAGAAAACACAAAGGAAACACATAACATTCATACTAAATAGACTGAAACATTCACTTAATCACAAATTAAATAAACTGAGTGTGATTTTTATCACAAATTTGTGATTTAGTGTAAATTGTAAAATTAATTTAAAATAAGAGATTTTAATAGATAGATAATAAAATAAGAGATTTTAAGAGATAGATAATTGGAAAATACCAAGAGAAAATTAGTCCAAAGGGATGAGGGAGGGTAGGCGGGATCTCATCCAGCAAAAAAGTCTTTGACTTAAAAGAAACTGTATTTTGAGTGGAGGTTGAAAAGGAGTTGTAAAATTGAAAATTTTTTTTCAAATCTCTTATTTACGCTTTTATGCCCAAACATTCTTTACTTAGTCAATTTTAAGTGTTTGCTACATTTTATATTTTTTTTCTATATAGCTTTCTATAAAAATTTCTCTGCTTGGTGTCACGATAGGAACGCATGAACTGTTTGTATTGCAATTATGTCTACTGTAATGTATGCACATTTGTTAAAATACTACTAGTCTTAAACCTTTTTGAACACGACTATGTATAAGAATAATGACTTTAACTTACGAATTTCACTTATGTTAAAAACGACAAAACAATTATTTATACTCTAAAATATTTAGGCGGGTACTTTCCCCATATCACAATGTTGAACTCTCTAACATGACAAAATAATTCACGATTTAAAACAACACACCCAGTTTAAAAAATAATGTTCCTGGAATATTTGAAAGTCATCAATAAAGTAAAATAAATCAAGCTGTAAAATATTTTTTTTATTTTAAAAAAGGATATTAAGGTTAAAGAAAAAGGTTTAGCAAATTAATGCTTTGAGTTCCTTTTTAAGGATAGTTAAACAATAGCTTGTAGAATTTTGAATGTTTTTCTAGGAATGAGTTATCTTTTTCAGCAAAGGTCCAGCAGTCGTATAAACAATTTATCAAATAGTCGAGTATCTGTTATTATTTATAATTTTGTCACTTGGATCGACATTTTATGATTTTTCGAGCTTTGCACATCAATATATATTCGACAAAAATGACTCAAGCGTTAATGGGTTAATTAAATAAAATAATCGACCGATTGCAAGAATTTAACTTGATTGTGAAATGTACGCTTAGCTGGACCTTTGTTAATTTTTTTAAAAAAGAAAAAATAATAGTTTTGAATGAATACTATCTTTTAAAGGTCCCTTATCCTCTTTAATTCATTCGTAAATCAAAGCACAACTGTATTACCCTAAAAGTAGAGGATTTAAGTGTTACATTTTCTATAGATAATAATTATTAAATATTTATTTAGTATTATTTATTTCCTTTGCTTTTATATTTAATATTAATAGTCTCTTTTTATTTTACGAACAATTTTTTTTAGACAACACTCTTCGTTTCGGACTTAGCTCGGAAGAACGAAAAGTATCTAAGCGAGAGATCTAAAGTTTATTCTTGGTAAGCAATGTTTATTCAGCTTCTAATAAAGCACATTACAAAATATTATATGTACAATTATTTATTTATTTATTTATTTATACTTATATGGATAATGCCAGGACATGATTTACCATTCGGCCCAGGCCTAGGGGCGCCATTCACCGAACGATGGCCGAATGGTTAGTGCATTGATCTTCGGTACCGGAGTTTGTTGGTTTTAATTGGACATGAATGTTTGTAGCCGTTCGTTATAAGCAGTAGGTCCCGATCTCATTAGCGCTCGTGTAGCAAAAAAAGTAGACCATGTCAAATTAAACCGAGCCTAGTAGCCTCCGAAAAATTCAAAAACAATTTTTTTTTACATTATTGTTTCTGAATCCCAGAAATGCCAATTTCCCTTTTTCCTAATTATGCCATTTTTTTCTCTAAATCTATCAAAACTTTCAAAAACAATGGACTTCCGAATGCAACTTTCATTGTTCAAGATAAAACACTTGCCACAGATAAATTTCAAAGACGATGTGCGTGTGGAAAGGATAAAAATGTAACAGACAAAATAAAGCAAGTTTTTGCCAGGTCAAAAGTGTCTTTTTTACCTCCCTTACTGAGTACACAAAAAGCTAGTGATTAATACGCTAGTTACACGGTATAACACTGTTTCTAATATCAAGGCTGCGTTATTGATTTTAGTATGCTTTATGAAAGGAAGAGAGAACCGTTAGACGGACCTTTATTCCACAATTTTGTAAATCGGGCCACATGATGCTCCCCCGTGTATATATATATATATATATATATATATATATATTATATATATATATATATATATATATTAAAATATAAATTCAATTAAATATTTAATCTGAAATGAATAAATATTTTTTCTCAAATGTTATTAGGCCTGTCACACTATACAACTGGGTACATCTAAGCGACAATCGAATAGGAATTTGATTATCTGGCAATTGATCATCAGTTAGATAGTGGTTAGTTGTTTAACAGTGCTATAAGCAATGTTCTCCTACTTAATATATTAGCTTAGAGCTTATTACTTAAAGCTTATTTGGAATTACGAATGTCCAAGGTAATAATGGGATTCAAACCCAAAGACTCAAAGCCTGAGTTATTCGGGTCATCAATCAAACCGAGTTAGTTTATGAAACCATGTTCGAAAAAAATATCAGAGAGTTTTACACAGTAACGTGTGATATATGTGAGTGTGAGTGCATTCTTTTAGAGTGTGTGTGTATCTGAGAAAGAAAGAGGGAGAAGTTAGTTGGTTTGAAGCACTACGGTAAACTGTTTTGCTATTCGAGGGCTAATGAGACCTGGACTACCGTGCTGACGAACTCTGGAAGAGCAGTGTCCTACTCATTCGACAATAGTTCGGCGAGAGAGGGAGATACAGCAAATAACTGCCCATACAGATACCACATTACAAATTTCAAGGCACGAATGCAACAGGCTGGTGATAAGCAGAAAATCCACATCAGTAGCATTGTGCATTGCTTGGATTCTTTGAACATGGTAGAGGTGTAGGATGTCCTAGTGCAGTATGTGGTACTTGGTACACCACCAGTGCGTGGAAGGATGCTCGAAGATTTGTTTACAGGTTTGTCTCAAATTACCGTAGCTCAGGTTCTTCTATGACATGTGTGCGAAGAATACGTTTCTTACCAATAAAGTTACTCGGAGGCTTATTATACAGAGCCACTTTTCTACCAGCTACTCCTAGGGACATCATGCTAATCTATGAGAAAACTAGATTGCGGATTAGAGCAATTTTGGGGATGAAGTGACGAAACGTTGCCGCAACTAACCGATTCTATCCAAGGAGAGAGCATGAAGACCTACAATCAGCTGTTTATGGGAGGAGCGATAAGAAGAAGTTGCCGTTTACCAAAAAAAAAAAAAATAATTGTTCTTTGAAATACCCCAATTAAAATGCACCTGGCTCACATAATCTGCGATGCAATAGTACAAACTAGACAAGACTTGGCTGGCATTTATTTCTGCAGGACTCAAGGTACATGCGTAACGCGATTATCTATTCCTGGTACCCTACATGTAATGCATACCAGCAATTTTTGAGTTTGTAAACCGACACATCCTTCTCTTGTAAAATCTTCGTCTGAAAGAATACCGCTGTCCAGTACACTTGAGAACATTGACCTCTATCGGTTTCAGTTCGTATTTTCAGACAAAAGTTCCTAAGCATGAGCTAACGTAATATGACAACCCAAAGTGTTGAATTAGCCCTCGTGTGCAAAACAGTAGACCGTAGCGCTCCAAACCAAAACAAACAAAGTGTTGAAAACGACTATCTGAAAAACCGTATATATATATATATATATATATATATATATATATATATATATGTATTATATATATATATATATATATATATATATATATAAATGTATATATATATGTATATATATGTTTATATATGTATATATATGTATATATATGTATATATATGTATATATGTTTATGTGTATATATGTGTATATATATGTATATATATGTATATATGTGTATAATGTATATATGTATATATGTGTATATATGTGTATATATATATATATATATATATATAATGTATATATGTGTATTTAAAAATGTATATATATAACATGTAGCAAAATTTATATATTTCTCTGTATAAAATATATATTATATACCAATATGTTTGTATAATGTTGTATATATGTTATATATATTTAAATATATATTAATATATATGTGTTATTTTATAATACGAATTATATATAAAGAAACATTCTATAAACTATATTATATATTCTAAATTTAATATAACAGTAGACATGCTAACATAAATATATTTGATTGTATAATTATAGAATTTTAATTTAAAAAAAATGAAAATGTATTATCTGTATATATATATGTTTTATATTTTTTAATATTTTGTAAGGACTTTATAATGTATATAAATATATATATATTTATATATTTTATATGTTTTTATATATGTTAGTATATTTGATATAATTTATATATATTTTATAATAAAATATATATATATATTATATTTTTTTCTTATATTGCTGCAATCTGCTTATTATTTTTACGATTTTTAACAAAAAACAATCTGCTTGTATTCTTAATTATACAAGGAAGTGCATGTACATTTCTGTATAACTTATAAATTTAAATTTTTTAATGTTATTACTCGAAACAGTAAGAGTAGGACTATGTCATCTAGGCAAAAGGAACTTATTTGTTATTTTTAGAATGTTTTTTTACTGCAAAGTTTTGATCGTAAGTGTGATTTCTTTTCTAATGCATAAAAGGTATTAATATCATTTTTTTCTTTTCAGGAATTTGCTGACGATTGCTGTTTTTTATGGTTTACCCGTAGTTCAGCTTGTCTACATAAACCAAAGAGTAAGTCCATGCTTTTCATAGAAACACAACTAATTTAAGGCGATGTATCTAAATTGTCCTATTATAGAATTCTAAAAGCAGTTGTCTCTCAAAGGGTTCAAATAAAAAAGAGAGTTTTTCATTTAATTTTCATATGTTATCCATTAAATTTTAAATTTCTTTTTCCGATGAACATAACTTGTTTATTATCTTTTTCTTGGTTTTTTCTTATCTTTTCGTATATTTCCTCCTTCGCATATATAAACCAAAGAAAAATAATTTGTAAAATTTTGAGTATTGAAAAAAAAGAAATATGTGTTCTTACTTTTGATTATTTGTTGCTTTTTGTTCTATTGTGTTTATCGATTTAGAGCAAACATTAGACATTGGAAATGAAAATTCTAATCTTTTATAACTTAAATAAGTTTGGTATATACGCATGACTAATATTGAAAGAAATATTGATTAACTGTTTGGAATAAATGGTAGCAGTAGACAAAACTTCAATATTTCACAACTCTCTGTAAGTTATTTCCCTATCAATATTTTTTTACTTAATATCTATAATTCATTATGTAAAAATTCTTTTCTTTGTTGTAGATAGTCAATTTGACAGGAAACCAAGATTTATGCTATTACAACTTCCTTTGTTCTCATCAAGTCTGGGTGTTCAGCGACTTCAATCATGTCTACAGCAACTTAGGCTATGTTATGCTTGGAATACTTTTCCTCATGCTTGTCTGGAGAAGGTAATTAATGTACTTTTCAACGTGCTTCGCTAGTTGCTTTTTAATAATTACGTGTGAAAAATATTGTATAGAGAGCAATGAAAATTTAGCCAGCAAAAATAGATATTCTAATTAATCCCAGTGTTACCTTTTAGAGAATGTTTTACACTTCTATTCTTATTTTGGCTTATCAAATACATATTTTTGGATTATGCCATCCTCTTATGGATGTAGATAATTGGGTAAAAAAATATACTTTTTACGATTTTTGCTCTGAAAGTGCACATATAAAGCAATTTCTTAGAGTAGTTACATTTAAATTCCCTTTTCATGGGTAAATTATAAACACAGTAACAATCAAGAAACATTAAAAATTATAAAATTTAATAATCATTGAAGTTAAATTTAAGTTGCATTCCCTCGTAACTACACTTCTGTTTTTATTTTGGCTTATCAAATACATATTTCAGGATCATGGTTTTTTCATATGGGAGTAGATAATTGAGTAAAAGAACAAAATTTTTACGAAATTTGCCTTCAAAATGCATTTATAAATAAAAACATTTTCTTAGAGTAGTTACATTTAAATGCCTTCTCGTGGGTAAATTATAACCATGGTTCTCAAGCTGGGTGCCGCAGGAATAATAATAAAAAAATAAAATTATAAAATCTTCTTCTTCAGTAAAATTATTGTAGAAGAAATGAAGATACTTAAAATTTAAAATTTAATTTACCTTTCCTCACCATGAGCCACTGCCGAAAGGGGTATGGGGACCCCTGCTATGGCTCGACGATGCTAAAAGAAGTATCCGCAGGGATCACAACATATATAACCATGCTCAGAAGGGATTCACACGGTGCAGTTAAATAAAACAACTAGTTCTAGACACAGGCATTTATTTAAGATAGTATAATGAAAACAATAAATAAACATCATCATAAACAAACATCAGCACCTTCGATGCAACCGAGCTTGGTGCTACTGGCACACTGACTCTTATAGGCAGACAACATATACAGATATTTGCATATTTACAAAGATGACGTGTTGCCACAAATAAAACTACGATAAATATAAAACTTTACAAATATCAATACAGATGAATGAATTCATGTTACAATATGTGAAAATACATTACAATAAATTATATACAAAACACTTTACAAAGATTAACATATACAGGACATATTGACGAAGACTAAAGATTACGTCGAAGGCCTTAATCAGAAATGATGCGTACGACGTCAATCTTCGACAAATTGCGTAATCACCACAGGAGCAAAGAATTGTACTTGCATTTATCTCGAGTTGGGGCAGATCCCCTAATTCCGCTGTTCTCAAATTAGGTACCGAAGTACCCTGGCTAAAGGGTGGCCGATTGGGTAGTGAGCTGCTCTTTGGAAAGGGAGTTACGTGGGTTCGAGTCCCACAACTGACAGGGATGTATACAGCTGCTCCGAATCAGCTTTCAGCAGAAGGTCTCAATAGCCCTTCTGGAAAAAGAATACACCTAGCTCCAAATCAAACCAAACCGAGACACACTGGAGTGCTGTGAGCGTATACTATGGTACCACGGCAAAAAAAAAGTTTGAGAACCGCTGGATTATAGAATATAAAACTCGGCTTCCATTTTATGTAATAAGAAAACTACTAAACTGAACTCCTCGGCGAAACAGCCCATAGAGGGCCAGGGCCTATGGTGCCAATCTCCGTTTATTCGTCATTTGACAGGAATTGCATATTGTGCTATTTTCAGTTTTGCAGCCTTGCAACAATAAAGGAAATTAAAGCTCACTACGTAAAGGCATTGAATCTAGGGTATGCAACAAGGTGACACAAAGTGTTAAAAGACACCATTAACCTTCAAAATGGATCAAAAGATTCCTATTACAGCTGATATATTGTTGTATGTTATTCAGGATGGAATTTTTATCAAATGTTGGACGGTATTAAATAATGAGACACACTCCGCAAATAAACATTTAATACAACACGAGTTACGAATGTTACAGAAAAATGTAAATGGAATAGAACTTACACTCTAAATCCCAACGGGAACCACGTCACCTGTGGCCGTTGAAGAGATCAAAGGGAACTTTTTTAGTCTGAGGCAACTTTGGGGCGAGGGGCGTTATAGACCGACATGGGCACCATTGGACAATAATCGGAAGAATGCACATCGCTGATGGACCAAATATTGAAAAATTACTGTCATCACACCAAGCTCCTACCTCTAGCTTAATAATATAACTTTTTAATAGTTTTGTTGGAACTCTACAGTCTTTTTTGCTACACAAGGACAAATGAAACAGGGACCTACTGATTCCAAACGGCTTCGAACATCCATGCGAGGAGTGGGATTCGAACCCGCGCATGAAGATCAGTAGCCTACCCATTCAACCACCGTTGTAAAACTTTTCAATAATATATATCATTGAGTAAATTTTGAGTAATTCACCAACATTGTCCATAACTTTCAATAAAGTATTTTTTTTATTACTTTGCCCTTGCTTTTTAATATATAATACATCATGCGTGATTCATTAAAGGGATATCGTATCACTGTTCGAAAAGTAGAATGTCAACCTATAAGGTGGACAATTATCGGTTACTACATCGATTGATTTCAAGAATGGATGTTAGTGTACTTTTTCTCAAGGGGAGAGCGAACGCTGGCCGATTGGTTAGGGTGCTGATCATCGGTAACGGAGTTCCTGGGTTCGAATACCACTATGGCATGGATGTTCTTAGCCGATCGGAATCGGCTTTAAGCTGTAGGTCCCGGTCTCATTAGCCCTCGTGTGCAAAACAATAGACCGTAGCGCTAAAAAAAAAAGAAAAAAAAATCTATCTCAAGGGGTAGGGGCTAAAATGATGGGAACTTCTGCTCTAAAGTAACTCACTTTCAAGGGCGGTATGGTCATTCCAAAGTGAATCGACCACATCTTTTCAAAAACAAAACATCAATAAATTTCCTTGTTAACTTTCGCAAAATGGCAGACCTAAATTCCTCCTTATTCACCTCGCGGTTGCCATATAGATTATTTCACACAATGAAATTATCTTACATTATCCATCAATAATTTTCATAGCTTTTAAGTTTGTAAAAAATACATGCTGTGCATATTATACACGACTATCCGGTTAATAAGTGGGAACATTTTTCCTTTCCTAAATGTTATGTGTTTAGCTGATAAAATGCATAGTATTCTTGTTTATATATAATTTGATACTTTCAGGGAACACCAGGATTACTCAAATATGAAGGATCGATGCAGATTAGGACAAGTGGAGGTATGGCTCAATGAATATTTACCTTTCAATAAGTTTGATAAAGAACAGGGTACTTAACAGTTCTGAAATCCGATTTTTTCTTCTCTCTGTATTTAGTTCGGTTTCTCTCCAAGTTTAAGTTTAAATTTATTATTTGCATAAGTGAAAGTTTCATTTGACTGCATGATGATTTATAGACATTTCCAACCTATAAAATATTTCAATAATTACTTCAATTATTACCTTCATAAAGGTCTTATCACACATCAAGTTGTACGGGTTGAAAAAGCAACGGGTTCAGTTAACGATTCCTTTTTTCTATTAAAAATGAGCGGATTTCTAGTGTGATAATGAAAAATGTTCAACCAATTGCGGGCGTTATCACACGTTAGCTCAACCAAAATAAATCGGTTGTAAACCTTTCGCTATCACGCGAGAAATCCGCTCATTCTCCATCGTAAAAAGAATCGTAAACTAAATCCGTTGCTTTTTCAGCGATTACAATTTAACGTTACAGGCCTTCAGCTTGTGTCGTTTTTCCGTGGCTTCTACACCTTTTAAAAGTCCAAATATTATTTAAAGTTAAAATATTTCGTAATGGGTGTTAGGATAATGTCTGTACCCCTGCTGCATTGGAAAAAAAACATTTTGTAATTTCGTCTACAAATTATTTTAACTTAGTATATACCGTAATTTTAGATGTAACACATCTAGTATACAATGTACTCTAAAATAAATACAATTTTTTTTTAAGTTTGAATCAATAGTTTATCTCACTTCTAAGAACCTTAAATTAGTAACAGTGTAAAAATATGCCAAACTAATATATCAAAAACGTAAAAGTAATGATTGTACACGAAAGAGCCATAAACAGTTAATTTTTTGTATGTAACGGGCCTGATATTTTGTCAAATTATAATATAATACAAGTACATGTTTTATTATAATTTGACAAAATAGAATAGAAGTATCAGAATATAATACAACTGCGAAACCCAAGGCGTTAGTTTTGGTAAGAAATTAAAAATTTATAAATTTATTTTAGTCAATTGGTCGATGGGGGTGGGAGATGAATCCTCAGACCTCACCCCAGTGTATGCCATTGATATATACGGCTATTGAATATAATTTTACTCATTGTTGAATAATTATTGCAATTTTTATGTTATTAAATGATAACATTTTATCAATTGTGTAACTGTCCACTTTATTCAAGAATTTGAAGATTGTATCTCACATTCAAATAAAGTAAGTTTAAATAAATTGCAGCAAATAATGTGTATAATATTTAATAGGAGTAAAAGTAAGTTATGTGGTGTCCACATCGGAATTTTTAATTATATCTCACCTGGAATACAACTTGAAATTCTAAACCGTCGATTAGAAACGCCACATATAGTAGAGATATAAGGTAGAACTGACACGGTTTTCTTGATTCAAATCGGTCGCCATGACAACGCATAAAAATGTCAGGAAGGGACGTTACAGACTGATTTCGATGTTATCTTGGTGAAATATTTATACAGCTGATAATAATAATGTTATTGAAGAGTTTAATGTAACACATACTCAGTCAATTTTAAAAATAATATTTTCATTTCTTACGTGTTATGGAGCTTTGTGAAACTCTGACAGTGGCGGATTTTCGTATAAAATACAACACAAGGCCTCGCAGCCTCTAGGGGACTGAATATATATGCGTGCGTGGGTGTAACATGGTGGAATTAATCCGCCAATCACATAAGAAAATTATCCCCTATTGTTTTTAATTGCCAGGGCTTACTAGACAATGAGTGTGCCTAATTTATTGCAATCGTGACTCCATTGAACTAACAGTGAAGTCCGTGGTGAAACTTTATTTAAGACTCGGTAAAAGACATCTTTCTCCGACAAGAGCAGAGCAATTAATGATACATGAAAACACTTCTCAATAATAAAGTGGGCCCCACAGCGAGATATGACGCGGAAATATTTCCAAGTGAGGGCAGCTCAGTCAGCGATATTAACAATCCGAAAGGAACTTAGATCATTGAAAAATGAACCACTTATATTGGAACTGCTAGAGAACGTGGCGAGTGGACAAAAATTGGTATTTATTTCAGAGTAAGCTTTGAGAGACTGGTTTGAAAGAATTTAAGCAGCGAGCATTCCTTTTAATTCTTAGATTTTCAGGTTGGGAAATAGATACGAAAGAATGAGAAGAGAAAAAAGAGAATCTTAGATAGGTATTTTAAGTGTAATTTGGATACATTACATATGTATATATATTGATAAAAAAATACCTCGTTAAAAAATCACTCAAATGAAGTCAAGCATATCACGATAATAATATATATAATAAAGGTCCGAAAATTATTTAACTTTATTAGAATTATATAATTGTTTCTATTAAATATTGTTTATTATAATAACTCATCCATTTCGTATTTTCAAAATTAAATTATTGTATATATATATATATATATATATATATATATATATATATATATATATATATATATATATATATATATATATATATATATATATATATTATATATATATATATATATATATATATATATATATTATATGTATATATATATATATATATATATATATATATATATATATATATATATATATATATATATATATATATATATATATATATATAGAGAGAGAGAGAGAGAGAGAGAGAGAGAGAGAGAATTTGTGTACCCAGTTTCATGTGTTTACTGCCAAATTTTCACTTGGCAACGTAATTAGAAGTATAATTTGTTTATACTTATAATTATGTTCTTATGTTAATTTAATTTTTGTCTTTTAATTTCTTATCTTAATTTAAAACTTTCAGCTCTAAGAACCTTACTTGTGATTTTCAAAACTTTTTAATTATATAATGATTTCTGCGATTTTAAAACGCATCCTTTATTATTTTGTTATAAAAATTAAAAGTCAATATAATTACATACATTAAAAAGACGTATATTCGTATGTATTTTTAAACTTTTTTGACCCGCTGATGTAATTTAAAACGGTAAGAGTGTCTGGGTTTTATATGGCTTAGAATCTCAGCAAGTCTAAATCTGCCCCTGAGCTGTCTAGACTTTTTATTGCACACAAATATCTACACCACGAAAATAAATTTTTATAAGTCTGTTTATACTTTGTAATGGAACAATGGGAACCCATCTCGAAATAAAAAAAAAGATATAAAATGAGAAACATTATAAAAATTGTTAACCTTTCTTTACTTGCCTCCCTTTATATATGTAGTTAATAACATTTCAGTCGTTATGTAAGTTTTTTATGTTCCTGATTTTGTTATTTTTTAATTAATTTATTTATTTATTTATAGATACAATTTTTATGTTACTTTTATTATTAAAAAATTATATATATATATATATATATATATATATATATATATATATATATATATATATATATATATATATATATATATATATACACGTCAGTCAAAAAGTTAGTTGCACTCCTTCGTGAAAGTTTTCAGACTATTTTGACAAAACTTTGTGGTAACATTTCAGATATTTATCTGTATCATGACGTAGTGGCTTTCACGAAACAATTTTGTTTCTTCTGGTAAAAATCGGTTATAAGCTTGTCTCTGCAGCTGCAAGTGGCGCCCAAGTTGAAAATGCGTACAATGATTCGTACTTAAAAAGAATGTTATTGTTTTTTTATTTATTATGGGCAAAACAAAATGTAACTGTACTTAAATTTATAGACAGCTGCAAGTGAAGCTGAAGTGTATCAAGACAGCTGAAGTGTATTGTGAAAATGTAATTTTACGTCAAGCCATCGTGGTTGCGTCAAAACCGGCATGTATAAAAACCAACTTGCAAACTTCTGAAAAAATTTAGGTAGGGAATGAGGAATCATCATTCTTATGCCATGCTCTTCGACTTCATGACTTCTATGTTTTTGTTCTCTTTATTTTCTTAAAAATTCACAATTTTACTGAAAGAATTAAAAAAATACTTCTTGAATTTAAGAAATTATTTAAGACTTGGATGGGATTTCTTTAAATATGGCATTAAAAAACTTGTACAACACGTAATGGCGGACCTACAGCTATCGACGTCTGGATCGGAGATTTCTCTGCCTCCTCCCCCTTATTAAGATGATCCCCATACAAAATGTCATCAGAAAAAGATAATTAAAATTAAATAATTTAAATAATGTGCATAACAAAAAATCTGAAGACTGTAAAAAACTAATTTGCAGACAAATATACACTTCGAAAAGCTTATTAATCTGTCAATTTTGATTTAAAGAAACTGTTTTTAATTTATCCATCAATGAACAGAAGTTTACAAAACAGACAATATAGACGTCTAAAGTTCGAGTTTGCTTACAGTAAACTGCATGTCTGAAATTACCCATATAGTTCTTAACATCCAACTTGTCCATGTGGAACATGAAATCCAACAGCACTTGATATATCGGGCGTGAGCCGTTTTTTACGCTACCTTATTATTTTTCTTTCTACGTCTTTACTCACTGTATTACTTCTAGTTCACATATTTAAAGATTTAAAATTTAGATAACGCTGATAACCGAACGATGGCCGATTGGTTAGGGTGCTGGCTTTCGGTGCCAGAGTTAGTGGGTTCGAATCCCACTGTGGCATGGATGTTCGTAGCCGTTCGGAATCGGCTTTAAGCTGTAGGTCCCGGTCTCATTAGCCTTCGTGTTGCAAAAAGTAGACCGTAGCACTACAAACCAAGCCAAGCCAAGCAAGATATCTCTGATGAGAGGCTCGGGACGGTCCGCACCCTCGGTACGCCTGTGGCCACGCCTCGACAAATGTTAATATCAGAGGAAAAGTAGACTTTGCAAGGTACTTCAGGATACAAATAAGATCGTAAAATTTCGATCTTGTTTTGTTTTCTTGAGCAGTCCAACTAATTTTTTGACTGACCCTCATATGTATACATATACAAAGAAGTAAATACGTATATATATTTTAATTAAAATATTTAGAATTTCCAATCTATTCTAGTTGACGGGCATTCCTCATCATTACGGGCTGATGTATGCCATGGGATGGGCTCTTGTCATGGAAGGAGTATTAAGTGCCAGCTATCATGTGTGTCCTAACAGAGCTAACTTCCAGTTCGGTTGGTATGCTTTGATTATTTCTATTATTAGTATTAATGTTATTATTACTATTATCATCTTTATAAGAGGAATACAAAAAATGGTATAAAAACTTTACTTACGATGTATAAGTTTCAAGTTAATACAGCTAGAGAATCTTTAATTGGATAAAGGTGAATATTTACCGGTTCTTCTCTAACAAATTAAAAAGAAATTAATTTAAAGACGACGATTAAGCAAATATAACATCATCTCCCTTGACTTTTGAAAACTATCTTGTTTCAAAACGGGTTGTCTAACAATAATCGACGACAAACAGGTTTAGTATAAAAGAGAGAACCAAAAATTTGTTTCCACAAGACATAGGACATGTTACAAAAGATCAGAGCCGAACTACGGCCGAATAAATAGGGCGCTGCCTTACAGTTCCACAGTTCATGGGTTCCAATGCCACCGCATTCATGTCCGTAGCGGTTCCAAATCAGGTTTAAGCAGTATATCCCAGTCTAATTAATCCCCCTGTGGCAAAAACTAGACAATAGCGCTGCAAATAAAACTGTAACGGCGTGATTTAGCGGTGTATCGTCAAAGAACTTTGCTTTGAAAGGTGGACTTGTGTGGATACAAAAGGATTGTTTTCTACGGCACCATGAAGTCTACACGACCGTGCACTATAGTAAAGGAACAATATGCCAGACGACACGGCACCTTCTCTGACAGCTAAAAAAAAGGATCGCGGAACGACAAAGGATTTGCCGCTTCTCAGATGTAGCCGCTAAGCCCCTGGCTTTGCGGCCGATGATGGTTTAACCCTGACCAATGCAGTTGGTCGAAGGTGAGCTAAGGTGGCCATCGCTAGGTGACCCAATAATAAAATTGTGGGTGAGGCCCGTCTCTTGGAGGCCCCTCCCCTAGAAAGAGACGAGGAAGATTTTTTTTGGAGAGAAGTTAGTTAGCTAGCAACCAGCTAATTGAGAGGTCGCCTTGACCAGTCTCTCTACCGGAGAGTTTTTTTTTTTTTTTTTTTTTTTTTTTTTTTTTTTTTTTTTTTTTTTTTTTCTATAATCCCACCTTGGGATCTTTTCTTGAAGGAGTAGCCCGCATCGGCTAACTCGGAGGTCGCCTCGACCAGCCTCTCCATCGGAGAGTTTTCATTAGCTAAATCCCGTCTTGGGATAAATCTCTTGTGAAATTTAAGCGATACCCTGTGCTTTGGGTTTCCGTATTCTAATATAATCCTCTTCAGGATTGTTTACTGTTCTTCAGAATTAACGGTGCAGATCTTCTACTTGTCCTTCAGCGAATTATTGAGAGAGCTACGAATTGATTCTTCCGTCTACGCACCCATATTTCGGCAGAGACTGAATTTAGTTTAGGTACCCGTCTCTACTCAGGCCTACGTGTACTAATCACTTACCTGTGATCAGATGGTTTTTTTATAGTTGTGAAATGATGTATATAGCAGAAGTGTCAATAAATGTATTACTCCAGATATATCTGATTCTTCCTTGTGTCTCCTGAAACAGGGACCGGATATGTTACAAAACCTACAGATGAGTTAAGATGTTTTTCTCAAATTGCCTTATCGTTTGATCTTTAGTAGGCAATAACACAATTCCTAGAACAGCCGGAGGGACTGAACTGAACATAATACTACAAATATTTGTATTTTCACTAATTATATTTTTCCGTAGCAGCAAAATGTGCAAATGAAAGAGTTTTTTCATAAACTAGCATATAGCCCGCCATATGACGGAATCAGTAATTTTTTTAATTTTCCAGAATTGTAAAGTACCCTATGAGGCAGGTAAAAATCTGGTTTCTTTTTGGATGAGAATTATCTGGTACACGCTCAATTATTTGTTTATCTTCCTGCTTCTCTAAAGTCTCCCAATACTGTGAATGCTATTTAGAATCACGTTGAATTCGTTTAAAAAAATAATTCAAAGTTTTCTAAGCTACGTCGAAATTATCGCTAAGTTCTTCTTTTTTTTTTCTTTTCCTCTGTAATTAATAGAAGTAAAGGAATGAAACTATCATTTCCACTACACCCTGGAGGTAGATAGAATTTGTTGTTAATACCGGTGGTAAAATTTTCATTGCAACAAATAATAATCGATGATTAAATTTTAAATTATCACATATGTACCTAATCTATTATTTAAGCCAAATATAAAAGAAAATTATTTACGTAATATCTAAGTTCAGTGATAAAATGTATGAAAATAATGCAGGCGATATTTAAATAATAATCATAATGCTAGAAAAAAAAATTTTACCTATTTATTCTGTGATAAATTTAATCGCCTGCTCTTAACTGGGGAAAATTGGGCTCGAAATAATGGCATTAAAAGCTCGAAAAGGGGGGAAGGGGTAGATTTCGAACGTTTTATAGACGACAATATTTTTCGCTGTGATATGAAGCATATTTATAAAAATTTATTATAGAATCGGTTCGATAGTTTAGGAGAAGATAAACTTTACACCTTTGGATTGGCTAACCCTATCTCATCAAGAATCCAATGTGGATGTCTCTATCCATTCCAGGTCCAACCGCTTCATAAATTCGAGGGCAAACGGACAGATAACTCAGGATATTATTATATAGAGGGTTGTGAAAAATTGTAAAGCAAGAAAAATGAAAAACAAGTGAATGGAGCTAAAAGTTTGCTCGAAGTGTTTTAGTTCTTTTAAAATAAATAAAAGTCTGTTCTTTTACAATCTTGTGTTTTATTTATAATTTTCACTACACTTTAAACGAAAATAAGATTTTTTTTATAACTGCATGAAAACTTGTAATTGATAACTCCATAGAATTGATACTTCTAATTAAACAAACCAGCTAAAATGTGCCCTTTTTTTCAGATACTGCGTTTATGTATGTGATAGCAACAGTCTACATGCTAAAATTGTACCAGTGCAGACATCCTGATATAACAGCAAAATCCCACACTACGTGGATGGTTCTTTCCATAGTAGTTATAATAGGCGTTGGAGGTGTGGTAAGTTACTATTCAGATTGTTCTATACCTTGATATCTGAGTTTACAAAGCCAGATTTTAACATTTTGATTAATTACGCCAAAAATTACTCGAAATATAACCATTTACGAGGGTCATCTAGAAAATAAGTTTCCCACATCGCCTCAACATGTTTCTGTAAAAGACACGAAGCACAGAGGCAAAAGCTGGGTAGATTGTAGATGTGACTGCATAACTTCACACCCCTACCAACCATACAGAAACGCAGGGTTTTTTTTTAGATGGGGTTATCTTTTGTGGCCGCTGTAACTTCCCGATCCCTTACATTAACGTCTTTGTAATGCGCGAAGATGTTTATGACTCTTGCTCCATTCTCCGGAGGCAGACTTCTGTGACTAGGTCCGTCCAAAGCATTCTTCCTGCCGTATTGCAGTACAAAACATACCACTCCCATCCCAAGCTTAAAAAAAAAAAAAAAAATCTAAAATTCTCCAAAAACAAGGCTCTACTTTATTACTCGTTTTCTAAATTCAAGAAATATAATTTTTTGAGGGTTATGTTTATTTAATTTGTTTTTACTATAGTTCAGGTGGTTTTGCCGCCGTTTGCAGTGGACCACCTTTCCTACCGCATAGAGCTGACCTTGCTATGGCGCTGGACTACAATTATCCCACGATATGAAGTTACGATTCCGGAGGTTATTATGTCGGGTTCGGTTTGGTTTGGAGTCCTACGGTCTACAGTTTTGCTACACGAGAGCTAATGAGACCAGACCTACTGCTTAAAGCCGATTCCAACAGCTATGAACATCCATGCCATCCCACGAAATCCTATTATAGTCGAAGCTAAAATATTGCTGTATCTTTTGTAATAACTCTTTCCAGGCAATAATGTTTTGTTTCTTTTTACCCTACTTGAGGAAAACAACTTGCTTTCTAGATGACCCTAGTAGGAAAAAGTATACAACAGAAAAGATAAAATTATTTACAACAGAAAAGATTTTATTTTCGTATGTTTATTTACTACTTTACAAAAATTTACAAAAAGATTTTAAATGTGTCTTTATTAAAAGATTCCGAAAATGAATGGGTACTTGATATCATTGCCCTGCGTAAAGGATTAATTTCCATTTCAACTCGTTATTTTAGCATTAGAATGCAATATTTTTTTTAAATATTGATAAAAATCTGATGATTAATCATAATACCATATATGGGGACTAAATAACTGATCCCCGAAACATTCATACAAACCCAAACCAGCACTCTTTTACCTCCGTGTTTCGTAATAGATCTTAGAAATCCTCTAAACAAATCTACCACACGGTCCTAAATAAAATTTTGGAATTTTCCAAAGCACATCTTACTCATCCAGAGTACATTTTACAAAGTACTCTCTACACAAAGCTTATCGATCAGTTTTAATTCGTAGGTGTTGCCCAGCACTTCATTTTCTTAATCGGTAAAACCGTCTAAAAAACAGCGAAAGAATTATTCGTAAGAATTCACAGGGAGTTATTAAAACTTTATTATTCGGTACACAAAATCTGTGATACTAGTCTCCTTGTTGTGCAATTTTTCTTTATTGTTAATCTCAGACTGACTAGAAAATAAACACTGTGATCTTTGTTAAATTTTTCAATGAATTAAGATAAAATTTAATCAAATCATTCCAACTAAAAATTATAGTAGTTTATTTTAATCTGCGTAAACCATATTTTCATCTATGAGCATAATAAGCT
Organism: Pardosa pseudoannulata; assembly: GCA_032207245.1. Classification (NCBI taxonomy): domain Eukaryota; kingdom Metazoa; phylum Arthropoda; class Arachnida; order Araneae; family Lycosidae; genus Pardosa; species Pardosa pseudoannulata. The sequence continues at coordinate 97,049,810 of CM063502.1, forward strand.
ATTAAACAAAATGAACAAAAAGAACTCTTAACAAAATTTTCTTTCAAACCCTTCAAAATTTCTAGAAATTATCTACTTTTTTAACCATTGATTAAAATTTTACTTGATCTTTAAAACATCTTAACAGTTTTCCTTCTTTTAAGCTTGTTAATTTTTATGGTTTACTAATAAAGTCATTTTTTTTTCAGCTGAAAGGTGGTACTGTTCTTTGGTTGTTCTTTGTGTTTGCTCATGTCATAGTCACATTTCTCGTCAGTGCCAAAATCTACTACATGGGACGTTGTAAATTTAGTACGTATATTTCCTGTCGGGACAATAGATTGTTCCTATTGTTTGAAAATAAATTTCTAAAGTTTACGATGTGTGTACCGAACGGAGAAGATTAAGTCGATGTTATGAATCAGTCAAAAAATTAATAATATCGATGATACACGATTAAATAATATATCGATGATTACACGACTTATAAAACAGTTTTAACGCGGATACCTATAAACTTAATGAATCATATGCATCTATTTTTAATAATTTTTAGATAATTGTTTCCAATACTGTTAATATGTCATGGAAATTATAATTGTTCTTTTGTTCAAGTGAGGATTTTCATAATATTGTATTGTTAATTATTTCAAAATGTTGTAAAATTATAGTCTTCAAAAACTTATAAGTCCATGACATTCATTTATCTCAAGGGCCTGCCGGCTTATCTTAATATAAGTTTAACGAACCTTTTATGTTTATACAAATTACAACTATCTTATCAATAGGCAAATTGATAAAATATATGTATTATTTTCAGATCGAGGCCTTTTCAAACGCATTCATCAAACCATTCAATTGGACATTGCAGCACGATCTTACAAACCCCATTATGTGGTAATGTGGTAGTATCAATGTTACTGTACTTCTTTCTTTTTAATATCTCAACAGAAGTTTCTGTGTACAACGATCTTGTCTCTTACAGGGCCGTTTCCTCGTGCTCGGTGTAGCTGTTCTGCTGAATCTGGCAGCGTAAGAAATCCTTTCTAATTTCTATATGTATATTATTTATTAAAAGACACATGGTGAGGAAAATGTACTCCGTGCGTATCATTCCCTAGAACTCTATATTTTTAGGTCAAAGTCAAACGTTGTTACAATTGATATGTCTGTAAGACAACACTTATTTTAAAATAGGAATAGGCAAGAATACGTACACTTACTTTTAAAACGATTTATTGCAAATTAAATTTATTTTTAGCTTTTAACAATTTATTATTTCAGTGACAAAACGTCTGAGAGATGTAAGGATATCCATTTAGGTTTAATGCATGTTCTATGATAAAGTATGATGTTGATGCACGGTGGCCCAACATCCATGCCATCAATGGTATTTGTTTGAGTTTCTTTTTACGATCAATTTTCTGCAACACGAGGGCTAATTAGACAGTACATACTGCTCAAAGTCGATTACAAACGGTTATGAACATTCATGCCTTCAATGGAATTCAAACTGTAGCGCTCCAAACCAAACTAATCAATGAAATTCAAACCTACAAACGTCAGTACCGAAAGACAATGCCCTAAATCTTTAGCCATCGTTCGACAGCAATAAATTCGAAACCATAAAAGTCCGTAACTAAAATACAACGCTATAGCTTGGTCGTAATTTGGAGATCTCTTGAAGAAAACGGAGACGATCATTGCAAAATATTGGTTATAAATTTAGTAATAAATAAAGGACGCATGGTTACGTAGTTACACTCATGTTCAAACATAAGAGAAATTTCAGATTATCTCCAGAACTACTCGACCGATTTTAATGAAATTTGATATGTACATACATTGACACAATACAAAACAACAGTTATAATAACGCTCATGGTCGGTACCTAACACTCGTCGGAAGGTATGTATCAGCGGTTGCAGAATATAACAAAAAAATAAGTTAATAGAGAGTATGATCCTCTCTTACAGATATACAACCCTCACAGAATAATTTCATACTTGAAATAATACAGTTTAGGAATTCCTGCGGCAATTGACCCCACTAGCACAGCAACGCTGTTTTCGGGCACTGGATATGACCTCGGAGGGAGCTTGCGAGTTGCAACAGCCCTTCCCAGAGCATCCTAGGCGTGCTGTATACGGTTTAGGTCTGGATATCTACTTGGTCAATTCATCTGGTAAATATCCTCAATTTCTAGGAATTCTTCGACCAGAAAAGCTTGATGTGGCTTCGTGGTTTGTCCATTAAAATGAACTAAGGGTCAACTGCACCCCTAAAAAGACGATCATAGGGCTCCAAAACCTCATCCCTATATTTCACAGCAGTCACGGTGCCTCTTTCAAAGACATGGGTATGAAGTCATCCAATATGATGCCTGCTCACCCCATTAAACTCCGGCGGCATAATGGTTGATTCCGCGAGTATTGGAGGGCAGATAGCGGGTCCCTGGTTCTCTTCATATTAACGTACGACGAGAATCGTTGGTTAGGCTGAACTGGGACTCATCAGTGAACAATCACCCATTGATCAAGAGAACAGTCACCCATTGATTCATACTCCAATCTCTACGCTTCCAATCTCTATGACCATGTTAAACGGACTCTCCTGTTCGTAGAAGTAAGCAGGACGCAAATAACAGGTCTTGGAAACAGCCCTCTCTCATGAAGTCATCTGGAAACCCTTAAAACTTGGGTTATTGTGGCCGCATACGAGTCACGAGAGAGATGAGAAGTTATAACACTCCTTATACGCCTCGCTATAATGAACAAATGGAGATCTCCCCGTCGTGGCTCTTGGACGACCTTACCCAAGCTTTCTCTCAGTGGATCCGGTATTGTGGAACTGTTCCAAGCTGACACGACGCTGGGCGTTAAATTGAACTTTCTACAAATCTGGACTTGTCTCTACAAAACTCTATCTCGAATCTTTACAAAACTGGAGTTCTCATTTACATTCATCAGCTTTAGATCAGAAGAACTGCAAAAGACAGTATGAAAAAAAGAATGTAGTTTCCTCCCTTTTTAATGTAGCTATATATAGTTTCAAGAAATGTATAGAATAGCCCAGAAACAGTCTATTCAGAGTAAGGAGGACATCCCTTGTTTAGTAAATAATTTATGGATGTAACACTGCTGATAACCAAAAAACTCCCTTTTTTAATCAGTCATATTTAAAAAAGAGAATATTTTCTAAAATCAACAAATTTCTAAATGTGTTATTTTGTTTGGTTTGGAGATATCCGGTCGATTTTTTATTACACAGCGGCTAATTAGACCTGGGTCTATTGATAAACCTTTTCCAAAGGAGTATGTCATATACACCACGGTAGTATTTGATTCATCAATGGCATGTTCACGTCTGCGTCTTAGAGGATTAGTGCTTTCATTAGACGGCTGTAACGTGTACATCACAATCATATGGAACGAAATGTAAATATTTTTGACTCTAACAGATGACATCCTTTGTCCAAGGTACCGAAAAAATGGGAATTATGATGCCTGATCGACCTTTCACTGAATATTCGAAAAAAATTAAAGTGAGCACCTATTGTCCTGTGGAGACATCATGGAAGCTCAGCTCTCCGTCTCATAGCGGTAAGACAAGAAATGAGCTGACGATACTATCCAAACATTCAATAATATTCGAGCTCATGGACTTCACATGAAAAATCACCTCTCTCTTATGGCATATTTTTGATATACTTATAAACAGGGATAGGTCCCTCATTAGATAAAACAAAGCCTTTAATTTTCTTTAATTACAAGGAACAAATCCGTGTTACAAAAATTGCCAAAACTCTCTAAAAAAAATTCAGTATTATTACATTAGATTATAAGCTTAATAATAAATAAGAATTTTACACGTGACATCTATATATTCTAAATGTATCGAAATATTAAGTGTAATAGTACTATATATGTATTGTCAATTTGCATGTTATTGTTTAGCATTTCATTCTTCTATTTCATTCTTAAAATAGAAGAACTGGACTGAACGGCAAATTAAAATATTTTTTAATTGAATGAACTAAAAATCATAATTTATCAATAGCAAATTTTGAAAACGAAATTTACTGGTTAAATAGATCGATTTTTCGCCATGATCAAAAAGTATTAGGGAGTACGATAAATTTTTAAAATTTAAGTATTACTTGATATTTATATATATATATATATATATATATATATATATATATATATATATATATATATATATTCTAGTTATTAGATTCCAATTATTATTAGAAGGTAAGAATCACATTTTATATTTCAGAGACTTATTCGGTCTTATAAAACAACCTGAAAACTTCGGAGCTTTCCTGTTGGGTATCTTCATTATGAATCTCCTGTTGTACCTCATTTACTACACAATTATGAAGGTGAGTACACATTTTGTCATTGAATTATTTTTCGAAAGTTTACACGCACGTTAATATATATGTCCAACGCCTATACACTAACAGATTTATATATCTCCCGCTGTGCATCTATTTTATTAAAGTTGAATTAATTTATTTCCTTGTATGCATTTGCTTCCAGATAAGGTACGGAGAACATATTCGTTGGATTCCTGGAATGTATATGATTTTAGCTTTCTTCTGTTGGGGAGCAGCGCTTTATTTCTTCCTTGCCAAAAATACTTCTTGGCAGGTAAGTGATATTTGTTCTCACTTGGAAATAAATAAAAAGGGGATCCTTTGTTAATACTCCTCCGAGATCATGGTGAAATATTTTAATTATTCGACTTCAAACAATAGAGTAAAACTGTATTAAATATATACTAATAACCACTTTACCTTTTTTTTATTTGCTACTTTCAAACTTGACAGAAATATCACATTAGCTACAACAGCGAATATTTTTAACTACAAGTACAAATAATATAAAACATTACATGAAGATTATAAATTATCAGTAATGTCTTAGTAAAGAAAACCATGTTATTCTAAAACCCAACATAATCTGAATGATAATGCTTAAGTTTTCTATAAACAGATATCATTTATTATTCTTAAAAAAAAAAAAAAAAAAAAACCTATTCCCTATCCAGGTTATGAAGATCTTTCACACACAAAACTAAGAATTGATAGCTATCTTTCTGACAATTTAACTAAATAAAATCATTATTCTTCCTTTTTTGTCTTTACGGGGTCTGTCCTTAGGATTAAATGCTATTTCTCTAGTTTTTAATTACATGAACTTTTTAAAATCATTTTAATACATTGTAAAATTAAAATTATTTTAATTTCATTAAAAATCGTTTAAACATAATAGAAGTACGGTATTATAATATCAAATACCATGAATTATTTTAAGTAATATTCTTATTCGTAATTTTTATTTATTAAAATAGCCATTTCTGAAACACGTCATATCTTTAGAAAATGACCAAATATACTTCAAGCTCCAAAGGATTTCCAAACACACCTCAGTAAAAAGACCCAACTTTCTAACTCGTCTACTCAATATAATCTAGTTAATAAAAATTTTAGATGGTTTATCAACATTGAACTCTTAACAATAGTAGCAGCATCCACAGTAAAAATGGGTCTATGTTACATAAATGAGTCAAATAACCCTTGCTGAGAACATTCCCATCCAAGATCATAGAAAATTAACAAAATACAAGACAAATTCAGTTTTTCTACGATTGCAGAAATATAGCTATTACAAGAAACATGAAAAGAATAGCTTAATTTTCGTTTCTAACGGTAATGACGTCAAAAATAACCGCTTGTGTCACGCTATCACTTTTTAAGTTACTCAATAATTTCAAGGCCGTAGGCAAGGGGAGGATTTAGGGGACCTGTTCCTCCTTGAAATTCAGAAATTCTAAAAGACCGTTTTATGGAAAGAAAATGGACTATGTATGTGGGTATGTCATCTACCTAGATGAGCATAGACAATGGTGTGCTTAGAACAACGTTGAGTTAAACAGTAGGTGCAAATTTTATTCGACAAGTAAGAGCAAATTGACTAGCACTCTTAGCCATTCATTTCAATATTGATGAACAGTCGGAAGAAATTAGAAATTTTTTTGCAAATCTTCAAAGTGAGCATATTTTATAATATACAGTTAAAAAATTTGAACAAGTTCATTTTCTTTCAAAATTATTCTTTTTCTTTGGTTATGCTTCTGTTTTAAAAATTAGAATTTTTACACCATATATAGTTTATATCTTTTCAGTGTTTATTTTACTATTAAATTCATTCTGCAGTTACTTCATTACTCATTCTAGGCTTTATATTTGTTCATTACATCATTTTAAAATTATTTTAATATTTTTAAACCACATTGTATTATGATACTCATTAGGGTGTCCATACATAAGAAAACCTGTAATTTTATTGAAGTAGCATTTACTAAAAACAATGTCCCCATCCGATTATAATTACTAGCTACGGTCCTGAATAATTTTATGAGTGCCTAATACTTTGAACCAAAGACGTATATTTAACAATACTTGTATTTATGTAGCATTTCTTTGATAAATTAAAATGTTATCTGTAGATAAGCACAGCCATCTAATCTACTTTAGAACCATCCTTGTTTGGATAGTTATGTTAAGCCGTTTTCGAAGTACCACAAGCATATCTAGGGTTTTCAGCACACAGGGACAACTGTAGATTTCACTCAAGCTCCTATTGCCAAAATGCAATGGAGAGTGTAAAGAAATTTTTTTTAAATGTGTTTAAAACAATAGTATTTTAAGATTTAAAAAATATTTTTATTTTAAACAGTTTAAAATTTAAAAAAATTTAAAAGACCATTTATGCATTCATTTTCAAGGTTTCTACAAATTTATAAGAATAGAACGAAGTAAAATAACTCACACAATGACAGATCGAAAATATAATTATCCTAAAATGCTGTTTAAAGATTACACCACGAAAACTTATATAACATTGTATAAACACACAGAAATGGCGCTTACCAGGGGCGTACGCAAGGGGGGGTAGGGGTTTAAACCCCCTCCTTGAGCTCAGACAATATGGCAAAAATAAAAATTTTAGTAGAAACTATGAAGCCTATTACTTTTTAGAATTATGAAACCCCACCCTTTTAAATTATGAGCCCCCCCCCCCTCCTTGAAAAAATTCTGCGTACGCCACTGGCACCTACAAATAACACAACACACTAATACATCGTTAGTTCCACAACCTGTTTAACAACCTCAAAAATGATTCTGGCTGGGATTCAAGCCTGTTAGAGCAGTGGAGGGGATAAATTATTTACTGCTGGGTATATAGAACTGGATTCGAATACTTGATTCAAAATCATAAGGAATTAAAAATGATATCCTCATACTGATGGAGTGATGGACTGAGCGTGCAAACGCTTTTTATTTACTTTTCAGTAATAATGAAAAACACGCTAAAATTTCACAACGTAAATTTGGCGCTATGTGGACATGCCCATGGGCACAGCATCCCAGAAGAGGGCAAACCCTCTTGCTACGCTACTAGGAAGTACTTTTTCATAAAAGCTGTATCTTATTTTACACATTTTCCCTTTCATATTAAACATAGCCTGTTTTCTTTCTTGTAGGTTACGCCAGCACAATCCCGAGAAAGGAACAAGCACTGTATAGTTCTGAACTTTTTTGACCACCATGACATTTGGCATTTCCTATCCAGTTGCGCACTCTTTTTCTCGTTTATGGTAAGAAATTATCTGAAACCACATCTGACTAAAACGAAATGTTTTAACATCCATACACTACGTTCATGACAATAAAATACAAATAACCACGACATCATGGATAAACACATACAAAATATACACTTTTTTTTTCTGTATGCGTCGTCAGAATTATCGTTTACACCTTCTTGAGTTTCAAAGTCTGTTTCGTTTCTAACGATATCCATGTCCTCTTAGTAGAGCTTAAGCCATCTGGCGAAGACCAGTAGCGTTAATATTAGTTTTTACGAGACTTTCTGTTAAACAGATATTTTGTTCTAAAGGAAAACTTTTCGAGATTACAATAATACTGCCTTCCCTCCGTACCATGAAGTTAATAAACAGTAAATACTCAAAATTATCCTCTAAAAATATATATTTTCTGAAAGTGGACTTTAAAAGCATTGTTAGAACAGTACATGAATACGTCGATAACTTTGTGTTACATTATTGTAAATCGGTAGCTTTAAGGACCGTTATAATGATATTTTTCGTTATATAGAGTTTACAATAAAAAAAAAATAGAGATCCACACCCTAGATCTTATAACATTACTAAAAACAAAATTTCACCATACCTTATTGGTTTTGAGCTATGCCCCACAGCATTATATGCATTAAATTGAAATTTTTCGTTATATAAAATGTAAATTGCATTTTAAAAAACGGAGACTCACAACTAGACGTTATAACAGAAATAAATATAACATTTCAAAGTTTTACGACTAATCGCTTTGCAGCTATGCTGTATAGAATTAAAATATGGTATATTGAAATTTTTTGTTACATAAGAAATCAGATGGGGAGGTGCATAACTGTATGTTATGTTTGTCCTAAATACAAAATTTCATCTTTTTAAGCTTAACCGTTTTACAGTTATCATAGCCACATCGTACCACAGCGTTTATATACGTTATATTAAAACTTTTCATTATATAAATAGCAGAGCGCTATCAAAAGAGGAAGTGCATAACTAGACATTATAACAGTCCTAAATTCAAGTGTGTGTCACACATACAAAATACCGACTTACCATGGCTAATTGTTTTTGAGTTATACGAGATACATGCATACTATTGTTATACTACTAGTTGAGGTAATTATACCACCCCATCTCCACATAGCATTACCAACATGGAAAAATTTCAAAGAATCGAACTTTCAGCTGTTGATGTGTGATCTAACATATTTCTCTTCTCAGTACTTTCACCCCTCTAAATCATCGTTGATCTGTAACTTTCTCATTATTTTGCTGCAGCATACTGTCAAGATCACTTACCTTACCAAGTGGCAAGCTAGTAAAAGATTAGTTGAAATGAACTACTGGAGACAACTTCATCTCACAAAATACAGAATTCTGTACGTCCACAGTTGTTGTTTGTTGCCACTGAGACAAACCAAGCACGACTTGAGCAATACGCTACTCGTATTAAGGGAAAGGGGTGAGCCTTTTGTTTAATGGACACTGCTAGGGTGAAAGAACGACTTTGCACAAGACCCATCGGCTTCGCTTGTCACTCCCAGAGGTACTGTTTAATAACTTAGAGGGCATTGTGACCCCGAACATATTTTTCTTGCTCTAATCACCATTAAATAACACGGCAGATCACAAACATCCCTGTTAGAACTTCTAGCATCTAGTACGTTTCATCCTAGTTCATTCCTTAACACTAAAACTACCGGACATTTTTTTTTTTTATAAGGGCAAAAATAACGAAAAATGGAGTCATTTGACCCCTTTTGATAGATTTAGTGTTAAGAAAGGTAGCTTTAATGTCTTTAAGATCAAAACATAACTTATCTAACTTATCTTAAGGCTATGAAAACTTTCCGATTCCTTCATAGCAAAGCTAAAGCAATGTCAAGTCTTGTTGAGTTGTTCTAATTGACATTCCTTTATATAACAAAGTATTAAAAAAATATTCCTTTATCAGTAAAAACTGAAAATAACCTTTGAATTCACTTATATTGCTCGATTTCTTTCATATTTATGAGCAATGTTTCTCACTTGATAAAGCTTTAAATGTAAAAATACAAACTCAAATGTAACTCAAATGTTAAGAGTAAAACACTTAGAAATTACCTGAAAAATTCATTGAGACTTGAAATTTTTAATTAACAAATTTCAAATAAATTGTAATGCATGAATGATTTATATTATTACATTTTCAGCTTTGTACTAGCAAAAATATTTCCAAAACAAGTTGAATTATTCCAAACTCAAGATTTTTTTTCTTATCTCAATTAACTTTGAAACCACAGAATACTTTTATAGGTTTTTTTTTTTTATTTCATAATAAAAATTAGTAAGCTGGAATAATCAGAAAGAGATGAACAACATTTTATCCATGAACAGCATGCAATGAGGGAATCATAACATTCAAACTGCCCTGGAGATCATTAAATATTTGTCATATAAATAAACTTTCTTTGCAGGTATTATTTACATTGGATGATGATTTAATATCAACACCCAGAAACAAGATTATTGTCTTCTAGTGATTCAAAGAATGTATATGATTGTAAATATTTCTCATAAAATAAATATTTCAGTAAATATGTAGTTTTGAGCCAGTTAAAATTACATAACTCATTACATTCACAAATCCTAGGTTTTATATATTACACACTGGTTATTTATATATTAACCCTTTTTATATATTATACACCTTTGTCTGTATGGAAATAAATCCTTCACAAAACACTACTGAAGTTAATTTAATCTCAACAGGCAATTAACTTGGGGGAAAGCATTTAAATAATTAAATATTGCACTGCTTTCTTTTTCAAAAGAGAAACAGATTAAACTTATTTAAAATTTTTAATTCCTTCTAAACTTCTCAGAACTAATAAACTGGTGCCCTATAAATTTTAGATTTTCATACTTTCTCTTAGATACCACAAAAAATATTCTGATAAGTTTCTGGAATATTTCAAATGCAAATTCTATATATAAAATATTTTATATGGAATTTTTTTAAATGTAGATATATTAAAAAATAAGTAGATTGTAATTATGACCATTTTATTTGAATCATTCATATTATAAAACAATAAAGAAAGTTTATGTATAAATAATACAAAAACTCAATTCAAGCAGATTAAAGAAAAACAAGTTTCATAATAACTTTGTTATTAATTAAAAATGTTCCAAATACTTAAGTACTACATCTTTATGGTTTTATCACACAAGCTGAAATATTATTATTGTATAATAAATATTTCAGATCATGTCAGCAGTTTCATTCTTATGCTACTTATCTCGATAAGAAATTTTAAACCCTTAAATTTTTTTTTTTTTTTTTTTTTTTACTAATAAGCCATTATTTTGGAGATAGTAGTTCAAATTTAGAACAATTTGTAATTTCTTGAGAAATGAATTAGAAATTACTTCATAACTTGATCCTCTCTGTGTCACATGCAATTGAATCAACATACTTTAATGACTTCAATGGTTTATGAAAATAGGTTTTATACAGTAAAATGAAGAAAATGTCCCAAAATGGATAGACAGTTTTCAAGTACTTATGCTAAATATCATAAATAATAAATTATACAGTTTAGCAAAATTCAGAAGAATAAAAATTTTGTTCCATAATATTAAGGAGTCATACAGAAATAGTAATGAGCTAAAATCCTATTAAGTCTAATTTCTTAAATGTATTATTTATTAACCCTATTTTTAAGGACAAACTTCTGTATAATTTAAAATTAGATGAGAATTTAAACCTACCTTTATGTAGATATAGTTATTTAAAACTAGATCCCTATAACTCTTATTTAGCATTAAAATTAGAGATTGGACTGATGTCCAATAACTATTCTCATCCTGCTGGATATTCGAGCCAAAGATTTGAACATTCAGAGGTGGAAATGTTTGCTAGTTTAATGAATTATGAAATTTTTAAATCTTTGAAAAAAAAACTTGTTAGAAGTTTGAAAAACAGAAAAGTTACAGGGTAACATAGTTATTGATAAAAAATAAAATCATCAGAAAAAATACCCGTAGACCTTCTCTTAACATGAAGTAAGGGTTAAGAATAATTCTAGAAAGATTGTCTTCCCTATCTAAGATAAGAATTTGTGGCTTGTGAATTCAGAAGCTAAATCACACAGACAAAGGCTAGCACCAATGTTTAATAAATTTCTGTCACTGAAAATTTTGAAAGTCATCACCAAAAGTCATTTCAAAGGCAGATCATTAAAAAATTAAACTACATTTGAAGGTATCTTAAAATTAAAGACCATATTTTAAATATGGGAACTAAATTTATCATTTAGAGGGAATACTTGTCAACAAGGGGTATATTGATAAATTTTGCTTAATATATACTGATTTCATAATAGTATAGTACAAATATAAAAAGTGAATATTTTAATTAATATTTTTATGCATAGAATTATTAATAAATACATATATAAACAGTCTTTAAATTAAATATTTATATATTATGATAAAATATTTTTAATTTACTACTTTGTAATAATGTGTGTAATACATATATGTAAAATAAAAAGTTTTTAAAAAATTTAGTACTGGATATCCAGCATAAAATCTAGCAAAAATATTTAGTGTCAGATATCCTGTCTGATATATGGTATTAAAATATTCAAATATTCATATCTGGCAGATAATGAAGCTCCAGATATCTGATAAAGTAATATACATTTTATCCCCAATTAAAATATAAAGAAATATTCTGAAAACCTATTATATGCATCCCTAAAATAAACCATCATTTTCTCTTAATAAGTAACATGGTTACAGGCCTAAGCAAATAGAAAAAATAATTTAGTAAATAATAAAACAAAATTTTATCATCTGCTTTATCACTAAGTGACTAAACATAACTATCTATGACCTGCATAAAAAAAAATTCACTAGAGGATGTAAAGAATGTAGAATATGCAAAAATGACCTAAAATTTGAAACATAATACACAGTTTTCCTCCTAAAGTTTTCTTTTAAAATTTCCAAAAAGTAAAGAGGTAGAGTAGAATGGTATCTAATTTTTGTAGTAAGTATTACAAACAGCATTGCAAATTTTCTTGCATGAAGCACACAAAAAAATATCAGATGAAGTACTTTAAAAGTAAGTTAAATTTTAAAAATGCTGTCATTTCGATAATCATCTCAAATAAGATGATGAAAAAATATCAATTCAGCAAATAAGTTCAGCACTAAAGTTCAGAAATTAAGTTTAAGTCAATTACGCTCCTGTATTTTGTATTCAACCCAAAATTATTATTTTACAATTTAGGACAGGATTACAAACAGTAGTATACTAATTTCCAAATTCTGAGAGAGGGAGAAAATGTCCTCAATATCACTTGAGAGTATTATTCTCTGCAAAGGTGTTATTACATGTATTAATATTTTTATTAATTTTATATTAGTCTCACACATGTTATAAAACTTTACTACTTTTAATATTGATTTGCTATATTATAATCATACCATATAATGACTTATTGTATTATTCAATTTTATATAACTGTTATTACTTAATTCTCTAATACTGTTAAGAATAAACTTTCATTTATTCATGGACCTGTGGTTTTGAAAATAGACCCAAATTTTAAAATACAGTGGATCCATAAAACCTACTTTTTATAAGTACTTGATGACATCCTTAAAAATTCAAATTATACTAGTTTGCAGAATAATTAAGAATTTAATGCAATAGCAACCTAACTTTATGCAAAAAGTATATGTTTAAACAAATTAATACTACACATACATGTTTATATATGTTGTACATTTATGAAAAACAAAGGAAAAGTTACTCCTGTAAATGTACAGATATTTAACATTAAAACTCATTAAAAACTAAATTTACTTTTGACAATACATGACTACACATATAGGTTATAAAAAGGAAAAGAATTTATATATGTTAAAGGAAAGAGGACATGAAATACCTTCAAATTTGCACTTTAAAATTTGAAGCAAAAAATTGTATCGATCTTACATATTACATATATAGGTATATGTGTGTGTATACATATATATAATGTAGATTCTCTCCTTACTTAAGCTTATTTTTTTTACTCCAAGATTAGCTATTTCAGCATTACTCTGCATTACAGATCCATAAATTAACAGACTTCAAAATTGTTATGGATTTGCTAATCACTGAACTTGTTACATATTTGTATATATTATCATCATCTGGGCTGTTTATTTTAATCAGTTATCTACAGATGAAAACCATCAGCATGATCCCTGCCCATAGAAGAAAGGTAGGTAATAAAATTATAAAAAATCTTAAGAAACTGGGGTAAATTATTTCTACAGCTATACTTTTTAGATGTCATTTTGACTGCGATTAAACTTATGTAAATGATTTTACTTAAAATCTATCAATTAGAACTTTAATAGCTGCACATTGTAATGAAAATTCAAAATAAAGTTTGTTAACATTTTAAAAACAGAGGTATTAGATGTTGTAATTTACTTTAGCGATGCAGTGTTATAGTATGTCCAAATTATTGGTAGCTATGGTTATTATTATTCAAACATAAAAGCATCCCAGCATAAAATTGATAGTATAAAAATATATAAAGCAGTACACATGCATGTATGAAGAGTTTACCACAGAAATTTATATATATGCTTCTGAATCTACTAAAAAATTATAAATATATATTTTGTAAATTTTGCAAATTTTGCAAGTAGTATATAGTTTTATAAACAGAAAAAAATTCTTACAATTATTGAGAAAAAGTAAGAAAAAATAAGTTCAATATGTAAAGCAAAATTATTTTAATTATCATGTGGTATTTCAAGGTATGATTTATACATTAAACTTTTTGATAAGTGAAAACAGTCAAATAGTAAAAAATCTAAAGAAAAATTATACATGTTCAAAATGCTAATATAGATATACAAATGTAATGCCTGAAAATAAACATACTCAGTTATTAAATATAAAACTTATGTTTTCTGAATACTAGATTAAATTTATTAATGATCTAAAAATAGAACACAAACAGCTGCATGAGTCACCAATTCACTTATGAACTTCACACAAAATACGTAGTACTGTAGAAGTGAAGTGCACTACATCATCACTATTGTAATCTAGATTAGGACCCATCATGAGAAATCTTGTGTCTTTTGTCTGTACCATGAATCTTTAAGCCGGTCATTTCTTAAGTAAAAATGGTAGTGTGCTGTTTTCAAAATGCTATGTGTTTCATCTATATGTCTTGGATTCACCATTTATCTATGATTTCTCAATTTAAAATTTTGGTGAAGCAGTTAAATCTTTGATTTTTACATAGATAACACTTTTTAAATAAATAAAAATAAACTTGAAAGTTAATATTTTTTCATATAATGTTTGCAATATTCTTTTATTAATATCTCTATGAAAAAATTCAAAATAGACATATATTTAAAAAGACTGTAGTTTTAAATAGCTTCGTATTTAAAACTATTGCCCAAATTTCTACATTAATTTTTGTTTACATATCAGTCACCCTAAATCCATTTCAGTTCTTCTTTTTGAAAAGGACCAAAAAATTTCTTTAAATAATGTAAATAAGAAGGATTTGTATCAGTAAGACTTATTGAAGGAACTTCTGGATTAACAGTATTTCCATTTTTCAGTTTATTCCACTTTTCATCAAAACTTGTCAACTCATCTAGATAGAGAAGAATATGATATTCAACAATTTTGCTTTACGGATAAAACTATCAAATAGCATTGAAACATTTTATAGACAATAATGTGTACTTCATGAAATAGAAGATTCACAGTTTTAATGACAAAACTGCTATTTTACTAATATGTAATACAAAATTAAACAATTTTTCCTTTCTGAAATATTAGGAACCAAAAACTACATTAAAGTTCATTAACAATTTTACCCATAAAAGAGTCATTTTGAATGCAATATAATAAAACAGATTTAATAATAATAATAGCATATGATAATGTTGTAACATTAATATTCTCTTTGTGAAAATTAAACAAATACAACAGTTTATATGTACTGGAAATTAACATTGCTTTATAGAATGAAAAAAGAAAATAATGTTATATAAAAGAAAGAAAAACATACTTTCATCCATGTTCATAAAATTTTCCTCCTTCTCTCTGATTCCCTGCTTATCACTTTTAGTTGTTACCTCATGACTTGTATCTCCAATACTACGACGTACAGTAGTTGTTTTATTGCCATCATTGTCAATTACTGTTTTATGTTCTTCAACTGTCTGAATAAATATAAATATGTATATATATATATATATTAATACAATATAATTACATCATTTAGCAAACATTCTGTAGTTAAATATTTTAATAAAATCTAAAATAATATAGTAAAGTAGAGCATTTCCCTCATTTTTTTACCCCATATTTTTTTCTCAAACACATGCATAACCAGATGTAATCACTTTCAGTACTAATCCTACAATGCTAATAAATTTATAAAACATTATAATGAACTCAGATTAGTTATGCAAAGTTGTACTGTATGAAATGTATACTATATACAAAAAAAAAACTAATATTGGTGCAAATTAGATAAATTTATACCATTTTTTATGAAACCTTGACACAATAGTGACAGAAACTATGTTAAGTAAACTCAGAAAATATAAATCTGACTGATATATTCTACATAATAAGACTATATTTTTAGATATGCAAATATTTTCATATATTTACAGTATAACATGATGAATCAAATTATGAAATAATAGTTTGTGGAAACAAAATGTAATAAATATATGCTTACATATTTTTATTATTTTGATTAAGAAACTTTTAAAGATGATGTGAAATAGTACAAATAACTTAAAAATTTTTTACAAAAAAATACAAAACTGAAGGTTGAAATAAAAAATTCTGTTAATACATATCATGAATGTAGAATAATAAGTCTTTTTCAATGGACTGACTGATTTGCCTTCTACACTTAACATACTTTCTGATTACCTTTCAAATACATTTTTATTGGGTAACTCTAACTTGAAGAGAATTGGTGTAACAAACTGGAGAGCCATGTCACTGAATTTTTTTATTACTATATAAGTAGTTATATACAACTGGATGCTTCTTATTGTGAGATCATTAGCAGAATGTGAAATTGTAATTTTTTGCTATACTTCCATTATTTAGAGGAATAATATCATGACACCCAGTTTAAATTATTTATTGGACTTAGAGTAATCAAGCACTAAATTATGGTTTCTAGTGTTTCTGATTGAACAAAATGTGCATGTCCTGTGACCTTCCTTTAAATAGAAATTAACACTCTTTCCCCTATTCTGTAATTCAAACTCTAAAAAACCTTACAGGCACACATACACACATATACATAAATAGTTTGTCAAAATTATTAAACCTTACTAAAAAATGTCTTCAATCTGACATAAAAGCAAAATTCTACTTATTTATTCTAAAACTAATTTTACTGTAGGCTTTATCAAAAGTATAAACTAGTCAGAATTTTTTTTTAATAACATAGGAGCACCTGCCTTTAAAGCATTTGCCCATACAATGTCATGGAATTTGTTGACCATTATATTATAGGAACACCATATTGGCAGCCAATAATACTCCCTAAGACAACACAAACATGTGAAGTAGATCCTTGTAATTTACCAATGGCACCTGTAAAAGAGGACAGCTAAAACTCAGTGGTTAGACTCTATTAAGAATGATTTAAAGGCTTTAAAAATTAATTAGAAGTCCAGAGCCAAAGATAGGAATGCCTGGTATTGAATTCTGGAGAAGGTTAAGACCATCCAGAGCTATCATGAAGAAAAAGAAAATAAAAGTAAGTATATGTTATTCAGAGTATGTGCTAATCCTATGGTGTAAAGGGAACTAAATAAAGAATTAGAGCTGAGAAACCACTGACCTACAGTCAAGTAGATTAAAGGTTCAGTAATGGTTTGAGAAAGCATCTCCTGTGTGGGTGGGATAAAATTGCATTTTATTCATGGCGACGTAATAGATTATTAACATTTTTTAAAAAAATTATATACCAGTGTATACTGTAGGATTATTAACTGATTTTGTATTTGTACAGTATATTGACCAAAAGCATAAAGCTCTAAATACCAGACTTTGGTTGTTGTACAACACCCCAAAAATATTTGAAATGCCTCCATAGTTATTAGGTATAAATCCCATTGAAAATTTATTAAAAAAATTAGGAAAGTAATTTACTAAAAATACCAACTGTCATTATGTCTAAGAGGTATCTTATGAAATACAATTTTTTGTTTTGTCATTTCAGTAATAGTTCAAATACTTTTTTAAACCATACTACTCTCTCTTCTCTCACTCTCTTTCTCCATTATATATATATATATATATATAATTTATAAAATTCATAATGAGTCTTAATTATTCAAGAATAGAGACTTTACAGCCTCTAGAAAACAATATATCATGTACTCTGCATGCCACATAAAAATAAAAAGAAAATTTGAACATATATCTTCATAAAAACTCTACCAAAGCTAAATCAAAATATCTAAAAAAAAAAAAAAAAAATCACAACTATTTTAAATTATACACTCTTTGCCCAGTAAAAAGGTCTACATAATTTGTAAGACTAACGATTCAAAAGGATTTTCAAATAAGACATACCACTTATATATAAAGAATAAGGTATTGAGGGTAGTCGAAAAATAATAAAGGTATAACTCTATTAGACAGCAGATAACTACATGACAGTGATAATTCAAAAAGAAAGTAATCAAAGGATAAAATTTTATAAAAATCATGAAATGAAATTAAGGAGAAATATTAGAATAAAGCTTATAGATGCTATGATGGTACAATCTGCTGATGAGACCAAGTCATTTCACAGCAATATTACTGAAAGTTTCTACAGTTTATAAAAATGTTTATAAAATTTTTTGACAGGTAAATAGAAGAAAAGCAATAAACATTTTCAGAAAATTGATATGCATACCCCATCTGGTAAGTGCACAGTCTTGATAGATGAAAATTTTGAATAAGAAAATGAATGCATCTTTCCAAGTTGTTTTCCTGTGATATAAAATTAAGAATGAAATGCATTACATGCATTAAAAGTTTTTAAAATGAAGGAAATGAATAACTAATTTCACATGAAAAGCAAAAATATCTAGTTCAAACTTAAAGAAAGAATTAATATAAAAAATACTGAAAGAATGTTTATTTATACCAGTGCATGCAGGGCCTAATCATGATTATTTTTGGCTACTTTTCCAGCTGTTATGAACTGTAGATAACCCTTTTTTATAGAATATTTTTAGAGATTACATATGAATATATGAAATTATTTTATTTTATCAACCATTGATAAAATAAAATAATTTTTTTTTATTTTCTCCATACTTTAACACATTAAAACACTGCCGATACATATACCAATTCATGTAGATTGTTGGCAGCAGTATATAGTGTTGAAAAAGAAAGCATTCCATACCTGTGTGTTATTTACAACACTGGTCTAAAGAAATAATAAAATATAGAAATGAATAATGCACCTGACTTGAGCTGGCATATCAGTAAAATTATGATTTGCTTAAAATTATGCAAGAAGTAGTGTGTGGGGAAGGGCAGCAAATTATTTAGAACACAGAGCTATACAATACCTAAATATGGGCCTGATTCTACGGAGCTTAAAATTAAAAACTTATAAACCAAAATTGTAATTTTCATGAAATACATACCAGATTCATCGAATAATGAAAACATCGAATCTTCAAATTTCTTAGCCTAAATGAGTAAAAATTCATTTGAGAAAAATCAGGTACATTAAATAAACTAATTGCTATGAATATACACACATATTTACAAAATGTGTTTTATAATTTCTTTTAAATATAAATAAGATTTGATTCTATACCATTTTTTTTTCATAATGTATTAATAACCTTTAGGTGAGAATATTATTTTTTAAATATCAAACTGAACTGCAAAACTAGCTTATAACAAATGAAAAGCTTATTTTCTGATACATGTTAAAATCCAAAACTGATCCTAACTACTCTCTAGGTAGTGATAGGTAAACTATTTAACTACCAGATAAAAATAAAACAGAAAAATGCTATGCAGAAAATTTTACAAATGTAAAAACTAGAATGAGCAATTAAATGACTTTTTAAAAAATATTCAAATTATATTATTAATTGTAATGTTATAGGATAATCCTTTGAGGGATCCATATCTCTCACCATTGGGAGAAATGGACACAATAATAAATTTCATAAACAGAACTTACAGATGGTGAACTGCTATGCTCTTCATCAGAATCTTTAATCATTAAACTACGTGGATTTGTTGGTTGTGAAGGCAGACTTTCAAATTCAGCAAATCTTGGAAAACCTTAAAAAGTTTTAAAAACAAAAATGATTAGCAAGTATATGGTTTAAAAAAATTATAAACTAAGCTTCAGCATAATTTAATCTTTTAGAAGTAAAGATAAAAGATATTACAGTTATTATAAAATAGACTAAACACAGTTGAACATTGATCTACTGTTTTTCAAGAGGTCAAAAATAGAAAATTATGAATGTAGGAATTGGATGATGACATTCAGAAAAATGTAAGACTGTGAATAAATAAATTATTTAGAAAATTAATAAAAAGTATAACATTTTATAAAATGTACCTTACATTTAGAATGATTCTTAACATTTAAAAAATGTTTTGTAATTGATATATGTTTTGTACAAGTTGGTCACTTGACCCCAAATCAAAAGTTCTATCATTTATTCCTCAGAAAATACACTGTAGCTGTGACTCTTTAAGAATACAAATGATTTTCATTTTGACAAAACTTAGTGTACTTCAGAAAAACTCTATTCATTTAGGTTCATTTTTATTTTCCCCTACCTATCCTTATGATATTGCTTCTGGTCTATAACATGAGTATTCTTCTGTTGTTGGCTCCACTAGATCTTAGGCTATTAGCCTTATGATAGTCTAGGAAAGCCCCTAATGAGGCATAAATATTTTTGCAGTCTAATAGGCCTTGAAGCATTCTTATCAGCACACGCACACACACACACAAAAAAAAAAAAAAAAAAAAAAAAAAAAAAAAAAAAAAATCCAGTTCCCTTAAATTTTACAAAAACAATATTTCAGGAAGACAAAGTAACAGCCCTGAAATATTTTGGAAGTAAAAGCAAATAAAAATGAAGATTTCAATATGATTGATATATTTTTGTCTGAAAGAATAAATGCTTAATCTGAATAATATAAAACTTATCTATCATTACAGTCCATACAATTTAGGATTGAGTTATCAAGAAAAGATATCTACAGTACATGTTTCCTGAAAAAGTATTAAAAACTAGTTTAATTTTAGACATATTTTAGTGAAAATAAGACACAGAACTTATGTCTTAAAATCTTAAAAGGTTTTTTAATGCTACTTTGCAAATTTGAAGTAGAGATTACCCTCATTCCATAAATTGCTTGATACTGTTATAATAAATATATACTTCTAAATCTAATTTTTTTAATTTTCAAATAAAAAGACAAATCCCAATAAATAAAGAATAAAATCACAATTTCTATCTCCAAAATGCTGAAACTAAATCACATAATTTATGAATATATATAAGCTAGGAAGTTAAAATTAAATACAGATATGTGGGCATTAACCCTTTCATGGCAGGAGTTTTGTCAGCCTTCATATAGATAAAGATGGAAGAGTAAACTTTATGCTTTATTCTTTTTGAGCAAATATTCCCTCCGGAATAAGAACATAAAACCTGTGATTGATAACAATGTTTCTGATGACAGCTGAAAAAATAGAATGATAGCTGAATAATGGACAGTGGTCAAAGGAAGTACCTAATTTATATTCTAACTATAGCCGTCTTTTTAAACATTTCATGTTCTGGGAGAAATATCAACTGCCTGTTCCAAAAGGGTTAACTCCTTTTCAATCACAAGGTATAGCAAGATTCACCCATCCGCCTACACCACAGCTTCTCACTTAAGGTAAAAGGCAGAAATTTTACCCTCTAAAGTCTCCCTTGACCCATGTAAAGACTGAACTAATAATTCTACTTCTCTAGTACAAAAAATCTTTACACCAATTTGATTTTAGTCCCAAATATTTTAATAAGATTCCTCAGCCCCATTTACATATGCCAAAAAGCAGTATAAATGCAGGGCAGATCCATGAATAGTACTCCTCTTTCAAGAATTATCTCTAGCTAGGGAAAAAAATTGAGGTGTAGAAGGAATCCAACTTTCTACCCAGGTAATTGCAGAATTTACCCTCCTTTCCCATGATACTTTCCATATGTTATGTGTGATGCTAAATTAAAATCGGCCAACTTCACTGCTACTGTGTGCATTTAATTTGTACAAATTTCTTTAATTGCACATGGATCATAATCTATCACAAATGGTATACATTGTTGTTGCAAGGAAAAACATTTGTTAGTTATTCAATACAGATATACCATAGCACAAACAAAGTGAGTGATAACGTATTTTTAATATCAATAAAAGTGTTCTAGTTAAGATTATAATTTTGCATATTAAAATGTTTCATACATATGTCAGAAGATGATTATATGAAAAAAAAAACCTAAAAATGATCAATTTGCTTGAAACTTACTTTGAAATCATTGAGTTATCTTTTAAGCAGTAAAGCAAATATATAAAAGTATATCATGTTTGATATGTAATAAATAATAAAGAGATATTTGATTTTGTTTCGAGTAGGAGATGGAGGGTATTCAAAATAACAAATTCAAAATATTAAAAAGATAGATTATAGTATGAACAATTTTTCAGGTTCAAATGTACTATTCCCCCTAAATCATTCCTAGAATTTTAAACAATTTTATCCAAGCTGTATTCGAATTTTCATTCACATTCTCCACCAAGCAAGGTTAAGTTTTTTCAAAGTAAAATAAGTAAAAAAATTTTCTGATGAATAAAAACTAAATTTTTATTGTACATTTTATGTAATTTTCTCTTTATACTGCAGACTTAGCTTTAAAAAAATTTTCTGAAGAATGTTAGTTGAAGAATAATTTCAATATATAATGAATAATTTAACCATAAAATTTTTAAAAATTTACAATTTAGAATTTTTACACTAATAAAAAAATATATATATTTTTTAGTATAAATTTTTTTTTTGCATTTGTGTCACATTGTGAAGCAAATAAACATTTTATGGAAATTTCTAGTGAATGTTTGTTTCTAATATTGGTTTTAGTAAATAATGTACAATTTTTGTAGTTATCTGGTAAATATTTCAGATGATTCAGCAAAAATAATTGTACTCTGTGTCAAAGAGCAAGCAAGACATAATGCACGAATAATGGGATTGCACTTCTGAATGATCATGTGGTTCTGACGACAATTCCGGAAAAAAAGAAGGGTGAAATCACTACAAATGTCAACAGGTTTTTTTCTACCCTCCAAATAAAATCCCTTTTACCTGGGTACTTTATCGGCACATATAAACGACGCTCTAATGTCATTTAAAGTACAAAAACACATATCATACAGCAATATCTAAGTTAACTTTTTAATACTTCTACTATTAGAGCCAAACATTAGAAGTATTAATAAGGCAACACAGCTTTAAGTATTTTAATTTGTAGATGTGAATCAAATAGGTAGCATGAATAGTTGCTGCTATTCTACATCTGCTTTCAGCAGTAGGTTCCAGTTTAATTTGCTTTAGTGTTATGGAAAAAAGTTGGCTATAATGCTCTAAACAAAATCTACTATTCGATGATATTTTTCTACAAAAAAAATACAAAAATTACTGCTCAGATTTTAAAAAAAAATTATCTATTCACCAACAAAAATAAATATTCATAAATAGTACTCACCAATAACTCCAAAAGATGAAGAAAACATATTACTAAACATATCTTCCATTTGTTCAAAAATTTTGAAATGAGAATCAAAGTTTTCAAAGCTGTCATTTAATACAATATCATCATTCAATTGAGATCTTCTGTGACTGGGAGGGGAAAAGTCTTCACTAAAAATTCAATAACAGAAAAAATAAGGATAACATCTCAAAGTTTAAAAAAAAAATTACTAAAACCTGTAATTGATTTAGCTAGTTCATCATGGAAATAATATTTTAACTCTAGAAAGACTGCATTTTCCATATACCTCAAAATATGAGTCATTTTGACTAGTGTTGATTGGCTCCAAAACCACATTTTTTTACACTTTCCTAACAAATTTTTAGTATATATAGTTTTTAAATTTAGCATTTACATCACATTAATTTTCAACTTGGTTCATGGTTTATTTGAATTTTAGATGTTTATGAAAATACAATATATACATAATCCATGATTAATAAAATACAATGAGTAATAAAGCATACTATACAAAGGAAATTTCTTTGAATTCTACTATTTTAAATCAATATCATATTCCATAATTATTTTTTAAATATAGGCATTTAAAAGCAAATATTATAAAATAGTTAATTTACATTCTGTACATTACCTATAAATATTAATATATATCACCATTCCAAACAGTACCTATAAATATTAATGCTTATCAATTTGCATTTACAAGAACCCCAAACTAACATTTTGCAATGAGAATGAAGTTCATAGCTATATTGTTACAACTGTTATTGTCTCATTCTTATATTTTCTGCTTGAATTACGAATGTAAAAAAAAGTTATAGTTGTACTGTTCAAGTATTATGAACAGCATGCTGCATATTTTAAAAGTGTCATCAATAGGTCTATTTAATTTTTTTTCCTAAATATGAAAAATTATTAAATAAATATTTTGACATAACACTACTTTCTAGCCAATATTTAATCCTAAATTAGTCTGGCTTTTTAGACATGTATTGTGTAAAATGACAAAATGCTTTGCATGGAAATGGTTACTCAACTACCATTATGTTTTCACTAGCTTTAAATGAAAGGAAACAGTTTTCAATAAGATTTTCTCAATTTCTGATACTAGAAAAAATTTATAGGATGTCTTTTAGATTTTAAAAATTCAAATTGCAAATGCTTAAAAGGATTTCTCTGGAGGTATCACAAGCAATTCTTAGATGAAAAAAGTTTAGATTGTATCTTTTAGATCACAGATTATTTATTAAAATACATTCAAAAGTAAATATTTATATGCTTCTCAAACCAAACCTTTCTCATTTACACACCTTCCATCAAAAAGAACTAAATACAGAATGTAGAAAACTTCATAAGCTGAAACATTTGTTCAATGGTTCAACTGAAATAGTATTTCTAGGCAGTAATACTTGCAGCTTAGATAATAGAGAGTAAAAATGTAGATAATTTTCTAAATAATTTTTACAAATATTTATGAAAAGTCAATGAGAAAATGGGAAATTGAAGCAAGAACAAAGGAGATATTGGAGTTTGAAATTCACCTGCAACAAAAAAGACTGCTCTTATTTTCTACTGTTAAGCTAAAATGTATAAGCTGTTGAACAAAACTCTAAATTCCTTTACTGTTTAATATATACATGTGCCATGTAATGAAAAAATTAAGAAGGCACTGATGTTTGGAACTTTATTATAAGGATTGAAATTCTGCTGATTGCATATAAGTTATGAGCCATGGCAGCTTAGTTGGCAAAGGCAATGCTCTTGCAACTGGAGAGTTATGGATTTGGAGCCTGAGCCGACCTAAGATTTGCCATTTGTTAAAGGTGACTGGGGTACATAAAATATGTTTATGGTTACAATGTCCTCCCAGTTTTCAATCAATATCTCTGGGGGTGGCAGGTAAAGTTTACGGGTCTTCTGCTTGGTCACTGCTTCAAAATTACAAGGACCCACACTAGCAAAAGTCATACTTTTACCCTTGAGGTGCTTGTTAAAATGAAAAGCACACATCTTTGCCTTAATATGAGTAGCATGTGGCTGAATCATGCTTGGTTTAACCAAGTGGCATCAGAAACAACAAAAACAACTTATATATTTATATCCATTCGGGATCTGATTAAAGCAGTAAGTCTCAGTCAAATAAGGCCTCATAATACATGAAAACTGACTGCAAAACTCCAAATCAAACCTAACACAAAATCACAGGCACATGTCCCTAAATATGCATCTGCTAGGTACATATTACATTTAAGTAACACTACTTATTGATACATTAAATATATATATATATATATATATATATATATATATATGTGTGTGTGTGTGTGTGTGTGTGTGTGTGTGAATATGAGATGTCTGGTTTGGAAATTCAACTTGAAGGACAGTTGAGACAATTTTTATGCAGAAAAAAAGATATTTTTAGAGCTTTATTTTGACAGACTTATTATGTATAACAATATTTGCCTCTCTTGAGGAAAAACATTCACAATTAATAAAAAGGGCTGGTGGAACAAAGTGTTAAGCAGTTCATTATCTGGTTACAAAGTGACATTTTCTTATATAAATGATTATATAATTAGTGCTGACTTCTACAGATTCTAGCTTGGTTGGTTTGGTTTGATTTGATTTGATTTAGCTTGGAGCACTACAGTCTACTTTTTTGTAACACAAGGGCTAATGATACCGAACAGGGCAACAGGAGGTTGTGGGAAAGAGATAAAAAGGATCTAGTGGTTGTCTTTTACAACATAGAATTACCAACAAAATTATTTTACAATAAACTATAATTAAATTTGTCAATTTGGTTAAATTACCATTACACACATATACACGTACAGATGCATGTGCATAGATATACATATTTAAATTCCCATTTTAACCTGTAATCCTCTTTTTTTAAGATTTCAAGCTATTGGTATTATTTTACAGTTTCAAACAGTAGAGTGCAGACAGTTATTCATGCAAATACACTATTACTCCTATTTCAATCTTTTATAATATACAAATTTTAAGCGATAATATAAACTTATATGTAGGAAATGTGATCAAATTTATAATACATATGCATATCTTAATAATATGAATTTTGGCAGAATGATTGTTAAAGTTTTACATTTAAATGCGTAACCAAAAAATTATTTTTTAAAACAAAAAGGATTTTAGAAATGTAAACGGATTAAATTTAGAATATATTTCAGCACTAACCTCGAGTGACCTGGGTTTACGTGAAAAAAATTACGGAATAATGAATTTATGTCCATTTCACTAATGAATTTTAGCAAACCCTGCGATCCACTAGTATCTTCTCTAATTTTCACGTTTATTCTGACTTACGTAAACATTAAAGTCATTGCATCATGAATACGTCTGGATAAATCCAGAACACAATAGTATATACCAACCAATCAAAACGGAGCATTTGACTTTGTTTACATCGCAAGGAGTTGTCGATCTGAAAGATCGAACAGAGGTTTAGGGTGCTACCATATTACAGTCGACATATATCCGTCGACATAAATAGGGATTTCTAAGTTTCATGACGTTAGAAATCGTCAGCGATGGGAATTCGTAACCATAAATTCTTTCTCCGACATCATTATGACACAGAAGTCATTAGTGACATATGTCGAATGTAATATAGTAGCACCCTTAGGGCTTACTCTGGTAGTTGCGATTCGGTTCGAAAGTTCCTTGTGACATCACTTTGACGTCAACTTGCGGAAATTATGGAAGCAAACGATACTTAAGTACTCTGGGGGCTGAACGTTACTTGTAGTTCAGGTTGCTAAAGTTTTTTGACAGCAATTTTCGTAGAGACATCCTTTCGATACTTTGAAAACATAGTGACTTAGGGCCCTACCATATTCACTCCGACTAGAGTCACGGACGACATAAACGTCATAATGACGTCACGAAGGGGACGGAGTCACCAAGAAGGGAAATTTGGTACCATATTCATCAGAAGGCCGACTTAAGTCGTTCCATCTATTTCACTTTTGCGACATACCAGTCACCGAGTATTTGGTACGTGACATAGCGTATACAGTGTAGCAGTGAAAACAAAAATAAAGATGGCAGCTCTCATGCAAGCATTTATTGATATGTAAAGGTTAAAATGTCGTGAGAAGCTATCAAATGAGAAAGTATCAGATGAGAAAGTAATCAAATTTACACTCGGGGTCTCTCGGGGAAAAACACCTATGTTTTTTTACTTCGTTTTTTATATCAAGTCAGTTAGTCAAGATTGGGTTATTCCAATTATACAATAAGCAGATTTACATGCAAAGGGTATGCGAGTCCCCCAGCATTATGCTGTATTACCTGCTCAAGAGGCAGGGGTGTCATTAGTACCACCTGACTCATTGTAGCCCAATTTATGCATGTAAATTGTACAGCAAAAACATCTTCCTGAAATCCAAAGCAGAAAATATATTAGAGAAATTGAAATAACAGATCAGCAAAATCAGGCTTAACAGAAAATAACTCAAACCATGTATTAGAAATTTAAAAGATAGTCAATATTAAGAAAATGGCAGAAATCAATATTCAATTGAAAAATTCAAATAATACCTTGTGCTTCAAAATTAACGAGCAAAAAAAAAGAGCCAGACGATATCTAATATTATGAGCCCTTGTGTTATCAGCAGCTGGACTGCCAGTTGTCTACATATCTTCCTGTGCTGAATCTACTTCTTAATCGTCCAATCCTATTGCTACGCCGTTGCTTGGCGCTACTGAGCCGATCCCCTTTACTTTAAATATTATTTTTACTCATTTAATTCTTAATAATATATTTTAATTTAATTGACTTTAAATCCATAAGGTTACCCAGGTTCAACCCTATCGGCTCAGACTAATTAATTTCATTAATACATCAAAAAGAATTTAGATTCAAAAAAGAATTTATTTACTATTTACATATATACAAAAAAATATTATTTCAATTGTCACTACTTCATTAAATAGTAAAAATAGAACTTTCCCCACTGCAGAGGAAAAACCATCTTGATTCTAGTTAACATAATCTCGGTTACTAACCAGCTGAATAATAAAAGGCCGCTGAAAATTTTACAATGAAAATTAAACAAAACAAATTCTCTTCTCTATATCACTATCTCCATTCTATCTAATCTATATCACTATATCCATTCTGTCTCATCATATCTCTCTCCTCTTTTCCCCGTATATATCCTTTACCCTTTCTCTTAGCTCCTCCTTCAGTTCCGTCCCATTTGGGAAAATAGCCACTCTTGAAAATTCAGGTGGTCAGTTCTCAAATTTTGATTTTTCATTGGATTAGTACCCCCACACTCGTATTTATTTATTTATTTGCATTTTTATATTTATATATTTTTTTAAAACTCCCTTCTCGAAAACGTGCTCTTTTTTTTCTTTTCCCCCCTTTTCTCTCCTTCTCGATATCTTTGTATACTGACCCTTTTATGCATTGAAGGGGTATAGGGAGTTATTCGTAGACGCGGCTCCTTTTATGATTTTCCGAAAATACTTTCTCATTCTTAAATCTATAAGTGCGGTATCTTTGTACCTATTACACCTGGCTTAAATTCCGTTCTGTTCAAATCGTGTTTTTCAAAAGCTCGCGGTTTTGCTTAAGTTTTACGAGCCGGTCTTCTTTTGAAGTGTTGACCACAATTTTATATAATTCGGACCTCAGACTGTCCTTTCTTTAATTTCATAATACCTAGCTACTAACTTCTATTTCTAAGAATGTGCGAGGCATGAGCGTTTCTTATAATACTTTTTCTTTTTTCTCTACCAGGTGTGGCGGACTTACACATATGCCGCATTTTCCTTCTTTTTGGAAAAGCCTTAAATTTCTAAACGGGGGTTTGTGAATAACATTGTAGAAAGTCATTGTAAAATTTAGCCTTATACCTTACAGGTGTGGCGTGACTACACCATAAGGCGCATACCACATATTTGCGAAGAAAACCCTAAAATTTTCTGAATACTTCAATACTTTGCTGAATAATCAAAATGTCTACAATAAAGACTTTAATTTTAGATATTCATTGAATTTTAATGTTTCAGTAGTAAAAAAAAACTATTTTAACAGTATGTGGAATATTTGTAGACCATTGTTATTAAAAAATCAAAAGTTAAATAACCAAAAATATAACCACAGCTCTGAATATGAAAATTTAAATGTAAATATTACCAACTGAACATTAATCGAATTAAATACTTTTCTGTTCATGTATGAATGCGCTGAAGGATCACTTGATGATGGAGAAACAATTGATACTTGTGTGTAATCTATAGCTCTAATGACTCAAAAAAAAACAACCTGTCCTCATATAAAATTTTTCATTTATTGCAGGTAGGTCATGCATATTTGGGAATCTGATGTATTCCTTTAATTACAAAAATTAATTTAAAATCATAGTACAGCAAGATAATATTACAGGATAATATTTAGATATTATATATATATACATGTATACATATATATATATATATATATATATATATATATATATATATATATATATATATATATATATATATATATATACATACAAATATTTACCTGCGTCAAGTGAGTTGAAATTGCACGACTCACATCCCTAATACTGTTGCTAACTGACTGCTGGGATAATGATATATAAATATCATTAGCCACAGAAGCTAGATAGCTTCCAGTGGTGTAAAACCTCAAAGCCACTAGTACCTGAAAATATGAAAAACAAGAATAAGATGTTTGGTATTGAAATGAATAATTGATATTATGTATGTTGAAAGTCTGACTCACCCGAAACTATCCAGATTAAATTGATATAAATGGGAAACTAATATCCCTTTAATTCTTGTTTAGTAAATAAAGATAAATTGCTTGAAAAAAGCAATGATGTCTAAATTTCGATTAGTAAATAATTGGGATTTGTATAATTCTTGTTTAAAAAGTATTAAATTTTGAAATAGATGA
>CM063502.1:97080361-97103569 GCA_032207245.1 Pardosa pseudoannulata
TTATGTTGGGCCAACGTTGTACTACTTTCGTTGAGCCAACGTTGTACTACTTACGTTGAGCAATCGTTGTACTATTTATGTTGAGAAATCGTTGTACAACTTATGTTGAGCCAACGTTGTACTACTTACATTGAGCAATAATTGTACTACTTACGTTGAGCAATCTTTGTACTACTTACGTTGAGCAATCATTGTACTACTTATGTTGAGCCAACGTTGTACTACTTACGTTGAGCCAACGTTGTACTACTTACGTTGAGCCAACGTTGTACTACTTACGTTGGAACAATGTTGTACCGCTTCGTTGGGCCAAAGTTTATATGGCATGTTGGAAAACCGTTGGCTTACAGTTGGTTAATGGATAGCTAATGGTTTTTTTCTGACAAAATGCCAACGTAGTACAATGATGGGCCAACTGAATATCAAAGTAATAACTACTATTACCCAACTGAATGTCAAAGTAATAACTACGATTTCCCAACTGAATGCCCACACACTGGATGGGTCTAGTTATAAATTCTTGGGTTTAAAGCTGTACAACTACATTATACTTTTCTCAGAATTTAGAAAAAGTGCAGTTTCTTACTAACTCAGATGAGATGTAGTTGTAGAATTAGCTGTAAGCATACATAAAACCTATAGTTGCTAGAGGCTGACTGTAGAACTAGATTACAACTTTTTGAGTTACTTTAAGTAACATATATTTTTTCTAAACTCAGAGAAATGTTTCCTGCATTTGTACAGTTTACTGTAAATACAATAATTTACTCCATTTCCACCCAAACATTAATTAAAAGTGCATGCATCTATAACTTGTTTTTAAACTTAAGTATCAAAGTAGTGTGACTGAAGTTTTAATTTATTAAATAATGAATATTTCAAGAATACTATTTGCTTCTTAAAAATCTTCATAGTTAATTAAACCATGATTCTGTTTATTATTTTACTATAGTGTATAACAAAATAGGCATTTGTCTATGCGTTATTCATTTGAAATAAGCTGCTGTTTTTATAACATAAAAAAAAAATTTAATTAAAAGGATATAAAAAGAGAAATTGAAACAGGTGATTTTAGTTCCCACCACATATTTTATGTTACACTTACTCTACTGTTATCCATTAATTCCTCTGAAATCTATATTATTGTTTTTAATGGTAAAAACTGCTTTTTAAATTTAAAAAAAATCAAAATTTCCTCTTTTGAGATCTAAAATAAAGAAAAGAACGACACAATAGAAGGTAAAATAAAAAATATTTATTTTACAGTTATTTTTATTTTATTTACAAACTTTTTTTAAAATTCAGCTTTTTTAAATCATTTCCATCTACAAAAGTGCTCTACATTTTTCTGGATTTCACTTCATAGCATCTGAAAAACCATTAAGTATTTTGAAAAGTATATATTATAAAATGTTTTAAAACAGTTTTCAAACATGAGAGTGGTCAAATTACACCTAATGTGCTAAAATTGGCCACTGAACTCTAAATATACGATTATCACTAAACACTGGGATGAACTTCAGAAAAAGGTGACATATTATCTACAGCAGAATTTGAACTCGTAAAGTACTGAATCGAAAGGTGACAAGCTACCACTTCGGCCAATATGGAACTACAGAGCCAATCACATGGCTTGATATCTTTCGGTATAGATTTCACTTCTCATTTTTTAATTGTGAGCAATATAATACATTTGGACATAGCCACACATTACTTTAACAATAGTTATACAGTACCATAAGATTGACATCAACAGGTGTGTAAAAATAATGTTACATTGGCATAGTGTTTGAGAAAGAAGAAATTAAAACTCATTAAAAAAACACATGGACAAATATGTGTTTATTAAATAATTATATATGATTAAATGCCTAAGGAATATAACTAGAATACAATTTATCATTTTTAGGTAAGGAAGACACCTCTGGATACGGCGTCGGTCTAGCAAATATGGCGACTCTCTTTCCTTTTCTCCCGTCGCTCCAAAAAATATCTATCCCGCAAGCCGAGGATGCCAGCAGCGTTCACTCTCTTCTCCCCTCTGGAAACAACCGTGTCCTCTAAAAAATCAGACTACCCCAGGAGAAAACTAACCAGCCCTTCTATTGGTTGGGAGAAGTCTGAAGTTTCTTCTAGTTCAAACCTATCTGTTCTGTATGTCTTTCACGATGGCTCACGGAAAGAGGTAAAAAAAAAAGCTGAACCGAATGTAACTTATTGTTACAAGGTGTAAAGCCATAGAGGGCAATGATCTACCACAGACATTTCCTTTTGCCCTTTTAAGTTGTTAAGCTTTAATTATTAACTTCCAAGATTTGAAATAGTATTCAAATTTTATTTCTAGTTTTTATTTTTAATTATTTCTTCTTTCAGACTTTCTTTGAAAACACACAAGAAAACTTAAAAAAAAAAGAATTTTTTAGTGATTATCTGGAGAATTTAACCTAGTGGCATTTAGTGAACATTTTATAAATGGTCCCCTTTTACTGCAATTAAAAAAAAAAAAGAAACTTTTTAACTGATCTAGACTCTGCAAATACTAATCAACTAAAAAAAACCTGTATAAAGGAAAAATATTTTAAACTCAAGTTATTTTTAACATACTTAAATAACTCAATTCTGTTTAAATTTGGTTTTTTCATTTAATAGCTTTAAAATTTAAAACATATAGATATATAAACCCTTAAATTACATTATAGTCACTATAAACATAAGGAACGTTACTCAGAGTGCTACCTCGTTCTCGTATTCAAGATAATGATGCATAAAGCTAAAAAGGAAAAAAAAGAAAAGTCATAAACTAAAACGCAAAGCAAAATATTCGATAAATAAGCATACTTACTATAAATTACTCTATGGATGTCACTAATGTGTGTTATATTTTCAGAATTTCTGACTCCTTTGTCTCCCCAAATGAAAAAAGATAACACTCCTAAAAAAGTGAAAAAAGAGGGGAGAGACATAAATATTTCTATTTAAAATCAAATTAAAGTACAGTAGAACCTCGATCATCCGAAGTAATTGGGACCGAACCTACTTCGGATAATCGAAATTTTTAGATAATCGAGAATGCATCAATAATCAACTAGTTTAATATGTAGTATCGTTATTGGTGCAATAATATTCGACTGTTCTGGGACTCGTAGGTATGACCTTCCAAATTTCGAAATGGGGTGTATTTTTGTTTAGAACAGGGATTTTTGAAAATGGGGAAGAGTACACTCTTCCCCACTTGAATTGTACTTGCGAGAAGGAATTCCAAAATATTTATCTGCACTCGTAGTTTGGAAAGAAAGGCTTGCATACGAAAGGAATGTGGGGAAAAAGAAAACTTTAAAAATGCATGTTTGCAAAGAGAAAATTTTGGATGATAGAAGAAACTCAGATAGCAAATTTAATTTGCAGCAAACTTGCAACAGACTTGCTTTACAAGCCTGAAAAACTTGCAGAAGTACAGCATGACATGTCTGCAAGTTTTAAACAAGGCTGCAGCAAGTCTAGAAAATTTCGCTTGCTTCAAGATTGTCATGACAAGGGTGCCACAGTTTTGCAGCAAAATAACATTGTGAAAGAGTGGTTGCTTTATGTTCCATCTAACTTGCAGGAGTTTTGCTACAAGTTTGTTATGACAAGATATTATCCAGAAAAAATCAAACTTGCTGCAAGTAGGCATGCTATCTGGGAAGTGAAAAAAAAAGTGTAGAAGTAACCGAATTCGGTTAAAGGAGAGTTTCGGTTAATCCAGGTTCGGATAATCGAGGTTCTACTGTATATTGAGTTAATATGAATAAGGAGACAAGTATAAATTTTTACATTAATGCCATACTGTTCATTTCAATTTTGATATCAGAAATGCCATTTTTTCCATTTATTTCACAGCAAATATTTGAAAAAAATAAAAAAACACTACAAAGATGATTTGAATCTATAAAAAAATAAAGGCTAACATAATTAAGTCTAATAAATAAAATTATATCATCAAGTAATCAAGTTTCATAATAACTACGGTAAAACGAAATCCATAATATTTACATATTACCATTCTGCAACATTATTATTATTATTAAGAAAAGACACGGAAGTAATTTAACTATAATTTAAATAAGCATACTTTTAAAAAATATGTCAACTATCTAAAATTGGAATTAACATTTGCTAATTTTTAATTGAAGAAATCTTTTATAATTTCAAACATTTGATAGATTTGTTTATCGAAAAATATAAAAGATTATGCTTTAAATAAATAATTTATCTAGGCCAATTAATTTCCATTTTGTTTATGTATAAATTCAATATTTTATTTAAATGTAATTAATTCAAAATATTTTATCACTTTAAATTCTTTTGTGTTACAATTATATTCATGAAATTTATTATATACATGAATTTAATACATTGTATAATAATATTTAAACATCTTTTTTGTTATACAGATACTTACTCATAAATTGAAAAGTCCTGTACATTAAATTATTGTAATTAACGTTATTTTTTAAAATAAATTATTTTTGAATAAGCAGTAAATTCCCCTTTTCTTCGTGGCTAGAAGCAAAATATTTTTTCGAATAATGTTAGGAATTATTCAGATGTTTTTAAATGTATAAATATTTTTCTTTCTCTTTCACAGCTTTATATGTCTTGGTGATAAAAAAAAACTTGAAAATTTCACCAATACTGATACTAAAAACTTTGTAGTGTTTTCAAGAAAACAGGAAAATAAAGTTTTAAAACAATCATTAAATTTAATGATGTCTGTAGGTTTATTAATACAGAAAATTATAAATGAATATGTTTTTTATATTATGTATACATATATATGTATGTGTTAGAGTGCATATATATATTTGTAATAGTTGATTGTGAGAAATGTTAACAAAGCAAAATCTAAAACTGAAAAATAGAGGTTCAGTGATGTTTTGTCTATTTTGCAGTACCCACGAACATCATTAAAATAATGAATTGTTTTTCTTGAATATTTCCCTCGCTCACGTTATATCTATACCAAAAATAACTTTATTTCTGGGATACTTTCTTAGAATCATTTATTTTTTTAAATACCTTCTCTTTTTAGGAAATTCATTTCGATTCTAATAACAGATCGAAATAATTTTCCAGCCTTCATTGTATATGTATTATATTTATTGTATACGTATTGTGTATATATATATATATATATATATATATATATATATATATATATATATATATATATATATATATATATATATATATATATATATATAATGTATATATATAATGTATACATGTATATATATATATATATATATATATATATATATATATATTTATATATATATATATATATATATATATATATACATACATATATATATATATACATATATAAATATATATACATATATATATATACATATATATATATATATACATATATATATATACATATATATATATATATATATATATATATATATATATATATATATATATATATATATATATATATATATATATATATATATATATATATATATATATATGAATAAATAAATATTTATATATCAGCCCCTTTCTTTGAAAGCGATGTAAGTCCATGTTGACAAAAATTAATTAATTATAAAAATTAATACAATATACTATGAACTTTAAATAAAAATAAGTTTTATATAAAATTACTAATTTTATATATAAAAATATAAAACTAGTTTAATAACATACATTCATATTTTTCAAAATATTCAAGTGCAAAACCTTAAATATCTCCATATAAAATAAAATATCCTTACACCACTTTCAATGAAAACGGCACATATGTACAAATACATACATATATAAATGTATATATGTACATATGCATATACATATCAGCTTGGGAATGTATTGCGATACCAAATTTCTTATATCGTCCATCCCTAGTCATAAGGGTTGATTCGACAGGGAGATGTTCGAGGAACATTCCAGTAACTGTCAAATTATGTCTGGGCCTCCAAATTCACATGAAAATTAATCCAGTGGAACAATGCGTCTTCCCAAAGCATCCCAGACATGTTCAATGGAGTAAGCTGCTCAATCCATTCGAGTGATATCTTCCCTTTCCAGTAGCTCCTCAACAGCAAGAGTCTGATGTCCCCATGCATTGTCTACATTACTGTGGCCAGACGCCTTCACAAAGGAGGCCTATTCACCTGCCGTCCTGAACTCTACCTCCCGCTGAAAGTTGGCCACCGACGCAACCGTTTACATTGGGGCAGAGATCACAAAACGTGGGCAACTGATCAATGGAGTCGTGTCCTCTTTACGGATGAGAGTGGTTTCAGTACCAGAAGTGATTCTCAACGCGTTTTGATTTGGAGAGTATTCGGGACCCGGTTTTATCCTAAACATCATGGAAAGACACCGTTACGATCATACTGTTCTTTCCTGTGGAGGCATTATGCTGAACGGGTAAACTGAGCTCCACGTTTTGTGACCGGGGATTGCTATTGTGAGGAGGTACTCCTTCTCTATGTGCGTCTGTTCCGAGGTGTCATTGGCCCAGACCTCATTTTTATGGATGACAATGAACGGGGACATCGGCCTCTTGCTCTTGAAGAGCTACTGGAAAGTGAAGATATCCCTCGAAAGGATTGGCCAGCCTACTCCCCTGATTTAAATCAAATCGAACATGTGTGGGCGGCTTTGGGGAGAAGCATTGCAGCACTCTTACATCCACCGGAGAACACCCAACAACTTAAATAAATACTGATTGTGGAATGGAAACACCTACCGCAAGAAATGTTGGACCCGCTGGTTCTGAGTCTGAGGAGACGGTGCAAAACAACCATGGCAGTTAGGAGAGAGCATATTCCCTATTAAGGAACATCTACTTGCTATTCTTCCTGTTCGATAGACAATCATGTGTCACGATACTTTGAGTTCAATAAAGCTTTTTTTTATTCCATACCGTATGCATTGTATTCCTTTTCATCGCCGATGCTTTCGTCATCATTTATGTACATGATATTATCTCACATTTCTGAATTCCATGTCTCTCAGATGATTTCTCGTATAGTTATGGCAAAACCCCACCTGTTGTTCAAGTATTACACACCAATGTAAAAAAGTGCATTACGACAAAATATGTTCAGAATGACACCAATTACTTTCATCTACCATTTTAAATCGCAAGATAGCATGTTCTACAGTTACCTGCAAAGTGTACGGGGAAATTCTCTTTTTCAGATCAGGTATATTTTTTGTTTTATCAAGACTGACTAGATGTTTCTGTCATAACATTCCATTTAGTTAAATTTAATTACTTTCCATTTAGTTCCCATTTAATTCCATAAGCTTCCTTTAAAAAATCCTTATGTGTAACTTTCCTGCCGTGTTCCCAATTATCACGTTGGTGAGGCGAAAAACCTTTTTTTTAACGCATAAGACGCCCTGGATATTCAATCAGATGACATCACACATACCAGGAGCGTCACGTGGTGTCTCCTTGGCGAGCGCTGCGCTGCAATAGCTTTATAATTTTCGCCCTTTTTTGATGATATGACATACCCCCTCTCCACACATTGCCATGTTTTTAGTTCTGCGCTTGGCGGTTTTCCACCGTGCCACCAGGCCATTGGAATGTTGATGGAAACATAGACAAACGCAGGCTTTTTTAGTCTATGGATGGAAATTCCAGCGGTCAGTGGCATAGACAAACGCACTAAGACGACTTACTCCCATAGGCAATAGCGATACGCTTCTGTAACATGGGACTCGCATAGAAAGTGGCGCCCTCGGTGTCAGACCATCGAAACTAAAGCATGGTTACCTGATAATTATGTTTATCACTCTTTTGGCGACTTTTTCCTAATTATTTGAAAAAAAATTTTGGCGTGGGGGTGTTTTTATACCTTTTTTTATTTTATAAATTAAGCTATCAAAAACAAAACCAATCATAATTGCTTTTCTAGAATGCTTTTATGTAGCTCTGTGTTAAATCTCTAATATACTCTATATAGTTAGCTTATATAGAATATATTTAATACAAATTTATCAGTCTATAATTAATTCACAAATGTGTATTCTTTATTATTCTAATTTCTTTGATTAATCATGTTTATCTAATATTGACACTATTTGTAAAGATATTGAATATCAATTATGAAAATTACCCTTTTAATTTATCTTTAAACATTGCACTTTTTTATAAATTGAAATATTTCTGAGAATATTCTGTGTATTAATTGTTTAAAAGCTTACTGCTTTTACATCAAAATTACTATATAGTATTATTTTGCTATTTTTATTTGCTATCAGATAATATAAAAATTCAAATAAAAAAATGGTGTTCTTTTTTTATTAAGAACACAAAAATTGAATACATTTTTTTATTGCAATAATAATAATATTTAAAAAAGTACAAACTTGTTTATTATATCCACAAAATTTCATAAGTTCTCTTCATTCTTTTCACTGAATCTAAAACAAAGAAATTACAGATATAAATTTTAATAAATATAAAATTGCAGTATTAACACAAAAATTTCATTAAAATTATTTCATCTCCAATTCTTGATTAGATAAATTGCACAAAAACTTTTATGCTTTAATATTTACCCCCTTTTTATGCATATAAATTCAAGTTTAATAATTTTTTTAGAGATGAAGTATTACTAACAGAGCTTTTATTACATATATAAATTTAATTGCTATCTACTTTTTCAATAGACATAAGAGGATTAATGATTCCTTGATAAAAGAATCATTAATCATCATCAATGCTTCTATTAAATCATAGAGAGTAAAAGGAACTTTAAATGCTAATTAGTCTAAGGCACATCCATGAACTAAAGTAAAACTGAGGTAGGCTATTCTTAGCTGACAAATAAATTCTTTAAAATGGTTTCTTATTTTACCGATACCAGTGATAGAGCCAGAATTTATTTGCATGGAGGGTTCAAAAGTCTTAATCTAAAGTACAGTGAACAATCAATTTCATAAAAAAAAGTAATCTCATTACATACACACATGCAAAATACATACATATATATATCTTACATTCATAGGTTTGCTTGCATACATAAATATACTATAAAACAGATCAGTAATACTGTATGTAATTTCATTTTACTTGAAAAATATCTTTTAAATTATGCTGTAAGTTTTTAATATTGAATTTGTTTAAATTTGCCTCTTAAATATTGAAGCATATTTAATTTATGCTCCTAAACATACAAGCCAAATTTAAACTAATTTCATGAATAACTTGAAAAATTAAAAGTACATTGAGAAAGAAAAGTCCACAGATTTTTCTCTTTATATTGCTAATTAATATAAACATATACAACATGTCAAGTTATGTATTAAAACATATACACTTTATTAATTCCCATTCAAGTTTAAGAAATGTTATTCAATTATGACTACAAATTCAGTTTAAAATTATAAATGATTGTTGTCCTGCTGAATAATTGGTTTCATAAATTTTCTTTTCTTGCATTTGTTATTCCATTAAATTATATTCCCACAAATAAAATGATTTAATTAAAACAATACTTTAATTCAGTTATTACATACCATTAATCATAAAAACTTAATTAACTACTTATGTTGAATAAAAACTATTTACTAAGTAATAGAGCAGAAACTTTACATTTACATTCATGATTTTCCATTTCATTGTTCTTTACGAGCACAACAGCACTTTGCAGGCCTTAGCTGCCTAAGTATGTACTCTTTCCAGCATTTAGTATCTACAGTTTCCAATTTCACTTCGAATCTATTCTTTTGACACCTAGGTATTATAATGAGATTTTTGATGATATTGCATTGTACAAGAAAAGAATTTAATTACACCAAACTTTTTTAAAATTTCACAACTTATACTTGAGTATGTTACTACACATACAAGATAAACAACTGAAATATTAAGGCAATTATTTTTAGTCATTCAATGTTTAAAAAAAATAATGTTACAATATATGTGTATGTATATATATATATATATATATATATATATATAAATAAATATATACATACATTCATGAACAAAGTTAATTATATTGGTATACAGTAATGAAACTAAAATGCCAAGAATGAGAGCTCCATTATTGGTAACACTTTGAAAAATTATAGAAACATTTACCTCAAAGAACATACTGTAAAATGAAAACAATAATGAGTAGTATATTAAGCCACTGGGTGTGTTTATGATCTCTATTGTCTATGATTCACGAGGTCTTTCTCATGAAGACTTTTACTAATTACTGAAATAAAACTGATCTAAAAATATTTTAGCTTGCCATTAAAAAATATTGTAGAATAAAAATTATTTTCCATTGGTGAGCAAGTTCTCACGATCAAACCCGAATTTTAGAATTAGTGTATATTATTTGTTATTTTCCAAAATTGGCGTCAGAGAGTACAAAATAATGCATCAATTTTTAGAAACAATGTATTACTGCTGGTTAACTTTAACATTAGTCACATACATGGATGATGAAATACTGATTCTGAATGTTAACTTGCACAAAGTAAAAAATAAGCTAACTCAATGTCTGTAAACCTAAAATAATTAAACCATAAAATAAATTACATAAATAAGTATTTTAACCATAAATAAATTATTTCACTGGTCAGGTGATTTATTTATATTATCCAGGTGAATTGTAGCAAATATAATTCATCCGTTTTCTGTGAAAGGTATGTTTTGAATGTATATAAAGAACAAAATTAATCTAACAGAAAAAAATTATACTTTAAAAATTTATATTTGAAAATAACTGGGCTGATATAGATGAAAAGCACTTGATTTAAATACTTGCAGAGAATGGAATTGCCAACAGCACTTTGTACATAAATCATTCACATTAAAAAAATCTATTTTATTATAAAAATTTGTATGCCACATATTACACAGAAATAATTTTAAGTATAAATTTTTAAAAAAATGCCATAGAATCTTTTAAGTTTTAGCTTGGTATAATAATTTATTAAATGTGAATTTTAAACTGCTTACCGCTGAAGATTTAAAGATCATACAATTCTTCTTAGAGAGTCCTATACAATATATATGTAGTCCTATATAAATTAATTCAAATAACACAGCTCCAACAGCTGTAAATATTAAGAAAAAAATAGAAAGAGCATCAAAAAGTTTATAAACCCCTTTCCCCTGTATTACAACCCTAATAAACTAATTCATAAAACAGCTAAAAGAAAACAAATTATTTAAATTTAAATAAGATAGAGGAAAGAATAACAAAATATAACTCAAATTAAAATGTACGTTTGACAGATATACATCCACTAAACAGAAATTAATAAAATTTTTACTAATATTTACAAACAATAATGTTACGAAAAAAATCAGTTATTAACAAAACACATAAATACAAAAAATAACAACAAAATGTATCATTTTAAGAAATTTTAAAAGATCCATTAGAACATTTGCTAACAAAAGTAATGAAATTCTTTGGATTTTTCAAATAAACAAAACTAGAAAATAAAAAAAGAATACCAGTTTTTAGGAAACCATGTAAATAATATTCGCAATAAAGTGGTAATAATTCAAACCGTTAAATTCGGTTGACTGGATTTAAATATTGGCCGAATGTCATAATTAATATTTATAGGAATTATTTTTCAAACAATAATGCTATAAAAAAAAGGTTACTTATTAGCAAAGCATGCAAATACAGTAGTAAAATGTAGCAGAAAAAGTAATTTTAAAATATCCGTTAGAACATTCGCAAACAAAAAAGAAATGAAATTCTTCAGCTTTCTCAAACAAAAATGCTGGAAATTAAAAAAAGGTCAGTTAATAGTTAACATGTAAATAACATTCACAATAAAGTGTTAATATAAGTAATTCAAACCCTTACTTTCGGTTGATTTTATTAATATACAAATCTCAACAAAGCACAATCGCTTTCAGTCTCAAAATTTTCCAAGTCCAAAACGACAACGGGTAAAGATTTCTGGTAACCGTTTACAATCGCCAACGGATTAGGGCCTTCAATGTTAAGATCACAGACTACATAGAAGCAGACCATCGCCAAGGTCCCAGACCACTGCCAAAGCGCCAATTAGTTCAGATGGTCTGACACCGAGGGTGCGCAAATCTAGCCCGAAGTTGGAGATTATTGCTTTTATAATTTCAAAGTTTTGATTTAAGTTCTCAATTGCATAATATGTTAAAAATTTTATTTTGTCAATTATGTTATGTTGATTTTATTTTAACTGAAAGTCGTATTTGATTTTTATTTCTATTATATTGATTTTATTTTATTTTGGGGGCTATTTTATTATATTTATGAATAATGCAACATTATAGTGCTAGTTTATTTTCATTTTTATTATTCTAATTTGTGCTCAACATTATAATTTTGTATTTACATATTTTAAACTTACCTTTCATAAGATAACACCTCAGTTATACTCATTAATTTCTCTTGAGGTCATTATGGCTCCAAATTCTTCTCTACTACTTAATATAAATTCATTTGATGGAGATCTTCACCTCCTGAATTTCTTCTTTGATCAAATTACTGATCTTCAGGAATTAAATAAATGGTCTAGTGCACAAACTATTGCATTCTTCAAATCTAAATTTTTAGGTGCCGCACTTAAATATTTCATTGAGTCATCCTCATTTAAAAATATATCAACCTTGGAGGAAATCAAAAAGCAATTCACTCTATTTTTCAAACCAGAATCGACTGTCATAGCTGCACAAAACTTAAGTGCACTTAAACTTCTACCTGGTGAAACAATCCACAATCTTTCACATATACTTGATGTCTTGTTTTCACAGGTATATGCACAGGTATCAGACAAAACCACTGAACACCACTTGCCCGAATAAATTTTTGGATGTCATACCATTATACTAAAATCAACACTTGTACCTTTTCTAAATGTAAATAAACCAATCTCAATTCAACTTAACTCAACAATTTCCTCTACCACAGTTGAACCACAAATGATTGCAAACAGTGATGAAGAAGAAACTCTAAGCTCAACTGAAAGCAATAACAATGACATACCTGTTTTCTTATCTAACAAACTCATTTTGATACCTGATGAATAAGTTTATATTACAGTGTATTCAAAAACATCTAATCAACAACCAAACTTTCTCTTTACTCCTACTGTTGACTTTTCAAAAATATCTGCATTTCCATCCATTCACTCTCTTAAAGATTCTATTCAATCCACCCTTAACAATAATAGCAAACTTATATTCCATATTTTCCTAAAGAATATCTCTAATAAAGATTTTAATTTGAGCAAACATGCCAAAATTGTCATAATCTCGAATTGTGACTTTATGAGTAAGCCCTGTGCTTCCACTGAACATGATAACTCAGCATCCTTACTCAATGTAAATGCTGTAGATTACAATTCAGCATCCTTACTCAATGTAAATGCTTTTGATGGTTCACAGGCTAATCTAAACCAACAAACTACTGATAATGTAACTACCGATGATGACATTCTTTCTACTTCTGCTAGCTCGGTGTCCTTACAGAATGTAAACACCATTTTTGCTTCAGAAGAAACCCTTAACAGAAGGAAAGACGAGCTAATTCTTACTGATTTTCACCTTTCTCACCTGTCTCAAACTGACAAAGAGTCTCTTCTTTCACTACTCATGTCAAACTATGCTTCATTTTCCAAATCCTTATCCACACTTGGGCACACAGATAGAGTGAAGCCTCATATCTCATTAATTCATGACTTTCCCATAAAAACTTTACCATTTCCAATTCCTCAAAGTCTTCAGGCAATTGCATCTCAACAACTTGAACAAATGATGTCTGCTGGAATTATTGAACGAGCAAATACTGAATGGGCTTGCCCCATGCTACTGGTTCGCAAAAATCAACAAATAATAACAAAACTAACTACCGACTAGCTCTTGATCTTAGACTATTAAACTCAGTTATCAAGTCTTCATCTTATCCTCTTCCTAAAATTAATGATATTATATCCAAACTTTCAAATTACAAATATTTCACTGCGCTAGACTTTCCTAATGCATATTGGCAAATTGACTTACCAAGTGAATTACAGTATATAGTTGC
Organism: Pardosa pseudoannulata; assembly: GCA_032207245.1. NCBI lineage: Eukaryota > Metazoa > Arthropoda > Arachnida > Araneae > Lycosidae > Pardosa > Pardosa pseudoannulata. The sequence continues at coordinate 97,094,410 of CM063502.1, forward strand.
TTTCACAACTCCTTTTGGAGCATTCAAAAGTAAACGTCTTGTCTTTGGACTCAAAACTGCTGCAAGTACCTTTCAATCTTTGGTTAATTCCATTCTTGATGAAGTTCATCTTCCAGGCATCTATGTGTATCAGGACGACATTGTCCTTGCCACAAATTCTTTTAATGAAACTCTTTCTAAACTAGAAGCAATATTTAAAGTGTTAGCAAAGCACAACATCACCTTATCACCTAGCAAACGCTCATTCCACAAAACAAGTATTGATTTTCTTGGCTTCCACATTCAACAAAGATTGATCACACCAATTGATGCAAACGTAATTAAAATTACTTCCTTTCCTGTTCCAAAAACAAAACGTCAACTTAAACGATTCATTGGTGTATGTGGCTATTACAGACATCTTATTCCCACATATGCAAAAATTATTCAACCTCTCATTGACCTTTCCACACCTAAAGCTAATTTTAAATGGGATAATGTTCACCAATCTGCCTTCTCTGAACTGCAAAATATTTTCTTTAAACCCCCTTTTGTGACACTTCCAAATTGGGAACAACCATTCTTTCTTAACACTGATGCATCTATTAATGGAATATCTGGTATACTTCTTCAAAAATCAAATGAAAATATGTCAAATAATCCTAACTTAATTGAATCAGATGAAATCTTACCTTTCACCACTTATGTCAATAACACTACTACATCAAGTGGATACTAAACAGAATCAATTTAATGATCCTTCTCTTGATATATCCACTCAGACCTTTTTAATTTAACATAACAAAGATCCTGCATTGCTAAAAATTCGCAATTCAATTAATGACAATCAACTCACAAATAAAAATCTTCTGAACTTCTATATTCATCCTCAAACTAACTTACTCTGTTGGGATAACAATAATCCACTTCATACCAATCGTTGTAATATCATTGTAGTGCCAGACTCTTTAAAATCGAAGGTATTAACCACAATTCACATTTCTCATTTTGGTGTCAACAAAACTTATAGTTTACTTAAAGACAGATATCACTAGAAGGGCATGTATGCTGACACAGTTAACTTCATCAATTCTTGTCATACTTGCATTAAACATAAACCCCATAATATCCCTTCTGCTCCATTTCAGTCAAACCCAATATCTTCTGCACCAAATCAGTTTATTTCTATGGACATTTTGGGACCATTAAACAACAGTCAATATATACTTACTATTATTGATCACTTCTCTAGACACATTCAACTATATCCTCTTTCTAAAATCACTGCTGATGCAGTAACGGATGCTCTATTTTCATATATTTGTAATTATGGAAGACCACAATCCTTACTTACTGATCTTGGCACACAGTTTAATTCAGAAGTGTTTCATAAATTTGCTTCATCTCTTGGAATAAAAATCAATCACACAACATCAGGCCATCCACAAGCTAATGCAATAAGTGAAAAAATTAATACTTCTGTCAAAGCCACAATTAATTTATTGTTAGATTCGAAGGTTTCCTTTAAACATGCTATCTGGATACACACTAACCTTTACAATGGATGTCAACATTCTTTAACACAGTTTTCTCCTAACCTTTTGCACTTTAGACGTGAACTTTCACTTTTATTCGATACTTTTCATGATAACGTTCACATTGATCAACTTGACAAATCCAGATATTTACAGCAAATTCAAAGTTCTTTGCAAGCTGTATACAAGGAGGTTTTCAACAATCTCCATGAGAAACAACGACTTCAGAATGGCAAACACCTTATTTCAGCCAAACTTAGACAGTACAAAACTGGTGATATTGTGTATCTTAAACCTAAAGATAAATTCAACAAGAAATTTACAGAACCATATGAGATTTTACAACGGCATACCAATGTCACCTATTCTATCAGAATACTCAATAACCATCAGGCATCTATCTTCAAAATACATATTGATCGTTTACTACTTGCTCCTCCACGTAAATCTTATCTCAATGTCAACAAACCTAGTCTCAACATTGATCAAGGTAATGTTCGTACTTTTCGCACTAAATACTTTCTACGTTCACGTTAAACTATTATGTTGTTAATAGAATAATATTGGTGATTGACAGTACTCAATTCACACAAGTGAAACAATTCATTATCACACCATTTGATAACCTTGATATCATGTTATATGTCATTTTTGTCATAAGTGTGCAAGCCAGATTTTTTTTTTTTTTTGTAATTTTTTTTTTTTTTTTTTTTTTTTTTTTTTTTTTTTTATACTCGCCTTGATTGATATATTTTTTTTTTGTAGAACACAATTTTACAACAAGATTTAAATTCTTTTATACACTTTTTTTTAAAAAAAAATTAACTTTGATAACTTAAAGGCCACTTCTCATCTTTTGTGTATATGCAAGTGCAGTTTATTTTCTCTTTGCCCTTTATGCTGTGTATATATACATATTTTTTACCATGTGTTGCAATCTTTATATAATGTTTGTACTGTTGTCATCTTGCCATTGCTTGACACATTTTCCTATTAGTTTATAATTTAACACAATATGGTGTCACTTACTGTATGAGAGATATCTGTCATATTGTGTATTTACAATCATTACCACTCCTGTCGATGCCTCATTGCGATAATAAATAAATATATGGAAAACATTCTAATGCTGTCACTCTTGTAACTGTGTCTAGCTTTTACGTGCAGTTATAAAAACAAAGCTCTGCCATAATGAGCAGCTAGTTATCATGAGTTCGCCAACCTGCACTCTCTGTATGCACTTTTATTGAGTTTGGAAATTATTTGTCATAAATGTCATGCAATTCATGCTTCATCACAATAGTTAGTAATATAAGTAATTTCACAATAATGGTGATATCAATCTAATCTTTTTGTCAACTTGGCAGATGTGTGTAAATGTATATATATATTTCGTATCTCATGTTATGTAAACATCCATCTTTACTTATATTGGGTTACTTATTATGATTAAAAGAGATTTATGCAAGCTTAAGACACCATGTTATTCACTCATATTTATATGTTTTACACTTGGGCATTTACTGATGGAGAATTTTTATAACAATGTGGCCACATGATTAATACTTGCTTGCAACTCATAATTTATTGTGTCTATTTTTTTCTGCCCTAATTTTTATGTATCATCCTCCAATACAGGTGTAATCTATTCACACATACTGGTTTATCCACTGTATTATTTTTTATAAACTAATTCTTCTTCTTTTGTGAATTGTGTAATGTAATTTGTCATCATATATAGCATTTTTTTTCAAATAAGAACCACTGCTGTCTTCACTGTTGCCATGAGACATGTTGCATGTGAGGTCCTTTTCATTGAGTTGGAATGTATTTTTTGGGGGATGATAATGGGATGTAGCAGCAATTACTACAGAGCACCCTGATCCTCACTCACTCGATGTCTGTCTATGATGGAATGACATTGACCCTAACCATCCTGCATGCTTTATGCCACTGCACTGACAACGAATGTCTACACTGACAACAACTTCATCACAGGTGTGCTTCCAATTCCAGTTCGTGTCAACCCCATGTGACGTCTGATACTTGAAGGTGTTACAGCCTGATCATCTGTCGCACGTTCTTCATTACACTCACCTATGACCAGATGAGATTCAGCACTCCTTCTTCAACCAACAACCTTGACACCTTAATAAAGTTAGCCCCCCCCCATGACGGAAACTGACATTCCGAAATATGCCATTCGTTTGATCATCGTTAGATCAGATTTGATCAACATATTTCATCGTTTGATCAATTAATAAAAAAAAGATATTTTAAAAAAACTGTAGGGGGGGCTAACTTTATGGATTTTTTAAAATTATCGTGTAAGCATGAACGATACATCATTCGAAAGAGCATCCTTAGATCAGATTTGATCAACCATTTTTGATGTTTGATCAACATCGGAAGTGCCCCAAAATCGCCCCCAAAGGTGCCCCAAAACCATAAAGTTAGCCCCCCCCCATGTCGGAATTTCGAGACAATTTTTATGTCATTCGAAAGAGAATCGTTAGATCAGATTGGATCAACCATTTTTGGCGTTTGATCAACACCGGAAGTGTCCCAAAATCGCCCCAAAAGGTGCCCCAAAACCATAAAGTTAGCCCCCCCCATGTCGGAATTTCGGGACAATTTTAATGTCATTCGAAAGAGCATCGTTAGATCAGATTGGATTATCCATTTTTGGCGTTTGATCAACACCGGAAGTACTCTAAAGATGCCCGAACATCATAAGATTCCTCCCACTTTAGATATCCGAATAGGAATAATAGAAAATGGTTGGAATATTTAAAATTAATAATTTTATGAAGTGTAAAACTTCTGAATATACTGGAATCTAAATGTTAGTTCTTCATTTCTGAAATATACAATGATATTAAACTCATTTGAAAACGGATGACAACATTTGTATTTCAAGGATGTTTATATGAAGAAAATAAACAAGACAAATTTTTTGAATGGTTATGTCATATTATGTATTCATTGAAATAAGTTATGTCTATATCTTTTGAAGAATCAGTTTGTGTAGATTTGTAAATGTTATGTTCTCAAAATTTCAACATTTTCCCTCCCCAAGTCGGAATTTCGAGACAATTTTGATGTCATTCGAAAGAGGACTTTTAGATCTGATCTGATCAATTGTTTCTGGCGTTTGATCAACACGGGAAGTGACCCCCGAAATGTACCTTAAAACCATACAGTTCCCCCATATTAAATTTCCATATTAATAGGAAAGAAATCAGTTCGTCCTTCCTAATATTTTTTTTCATTTTAATTCTACCTTTTTTAAAATTAGGTTTAAAAAGGAGTATGAAATTTACTGGACGGCAGTTTGTCGAAACCTTAATTGCCTAATTTTTCCGAATTTTTTCTGCTGGATTTTAAAAACATTTTTACTTAAAGAAGACATTTGAATTTCTCCAATGTTTTACAGCAATGTTAATTTTACCAATCAGAAATTTTAAAAATTATTGTATCCTCTTATGATTAAAGGATATTTTGTAATATAACTATCCCTGCTTTTCTTCTTATTTTTGATGAGGGTAAATCGACTACGTAAGCTGCTTTATTTATTCGATATCTGTGTTCCATGTATGGATAAAAGTTGATGCTTTAGAGTTTCTCCGATGTCATGTTGAAATACTGTAAACCTGTGACCCCTATTCACTGCAGAGTAATAAATTTCCAAACCTTCTCTTCCCCTTTCGCCCTATCGAAAATGGCCCTGTAATTCGACTAGTCTTGGAAGTAGCCTAGTTGTGCTATACTTATCGGAGTTTGAAAAATTCGCGATGAGTAAATGGACATCTGCATGTTTTCTTTATAGTTCATTAGTACATTGTTGTTTTGTAAAATCTCTAGACAGCTGAGATGGCATTTTCTGGGTGTTTCTGAAAAAGAAATGGCTCTAAAAGAAATAAATTAATTCTTACTCCTGAAATTATTTGAATGGTCAATTTTTTTCAAAAATTCAACTGATTTTCAATTTGACAAATTAGACTTTTCTTTGAATGATATTAAAGAAATATTAAATTACTCAAATAAAAACTGTTTAGAAATATTTGCAAGCTAAATATTCATATTAATAAACTCGTGAAATATATCAGAATATATTATTACAGAAAAAAAAAATGTTTACATTTTAACAGATATTTTATAGCAGTATTAAATAATTTGCCCTTAATAATTGTTTGCTGCATTATGTATTCTAGTTAAAATAATTTATCTTCTTCTAATTTGGTTCATAATTTGAAATGAATTAAACTAAATGTTAGAAACAATATATGGTATGGCCACCTAACGATTTTCTTGTATTCCTGTTAAATTATGTACTTAATAGTCTACATTTAGGCTTCTTTTATTTGAATGTGATATAAAATCTTCCAATGTCTTATAAAGTGGCAGTTACACAGTCGCCAAAATATGTTTTTATTAATATAAATATTTATACAGTATTAAATCAACAATGATTAGAATTATATTTAACAATGAAATATACGTATTAATTAATTCAACAATGAATACAGCTCAAGAACTGCCATTTATCAGAGACCAGTTGCATTTTTTGTTAGACACCCTTAACGGGAACTGTCATTTCGATGTATGTCATTTATTAGATCATCAATAAATCACACTTAATCAACATATTTCGTTTTTTGATCAATTGTTCAAAAAATATATTTAAGAAAATGCTTAGGGGGGGCTAATTTTATAGATTTTCTAAAATAATTGCATAGATGTGAACGATAAGACTTGCGATAGAGCGTCGTTGAATCAGTTTTGATCAATCATTTTTTTAATTTGATCAGCACTAAAAGTAGCTCCAAATCATCCCAAAAGGAGGTCTATAACCATAACCCCCACTTCCTCACAGAACAAAATTTCAGTTTAATTTATTTGTCATTCGAAAAAGCTTCGTTAGATTGGATTTAATTAAAAAGTTTCAAGATTTGTTTATCAGAGGTGAGTCCACAGGTACCTCCAAACAACACATTTTACCTCTTCCTTCATGTCGGAATTTGGGAGCAATTTTGTGGTCATTCGAAAATAAAATTGATATACAGAATTTGATCAAGTATTTAAGGTGTTGTGTTCTATTTATTCAGCACGGGTGCAATAAAAGGGAAACTTAACGGTCTATATGATAACATTCATTCATTTTATTGAGATTCATTTACTGAGAAACTGTAAAGAATTACTACGGTATTGATTCTATACAAAAGGGAAGGAAATCTGCAAAAAACTAGCACAAAATGCTATTGTATCTCTAATATATAGTTTTTCAAGAATAGAAAAATAACTACATGGAGAGAGAAAGATAGCTGATGTTATTGAAATATTATACTCTTCATTAGGCTGTTATTAATAAAAAAAATATTTTCTAAAAGTTTTTGAAATGTCTCACTTCTTTCCTTTTTTAGCTTTCGTTTTTACATCTTGCAAATCTAATCTAATATCATATTATTAATTATGTTAATATAGGAAAACATATGTTCACTTATTGTTGTATTGCTGTCTAAGTGTACTATATTAAGACCTAAGAGATTTTCAAACTTTCCACCTTTTTTTCTTTTTACCTTTTCTTAAAGTTAATCTAATGAAGTATTATATTCATCATTATAAAGTTTGTAAAAAATATTTATACTGAATATTTACTGCTTAGAACCGAAATTCCTGGTGGATAAACCGCTCTGGCGTATACGCCGGGTGGGGGGGGATTGGGGGAAGGACTAAAATGTCCAGTCATAAATTTTGCTGCCTGTCTGTTTGATGCAAGTGGTTTAAGAGGAACTCAGTGAATATCAAGCACTCCCTACGCCTCATTTTTTAGAGGGGAGGGGGTTAGTCCAGCTCAGTTTTCTCACAGCATTCTTTCTTAATGGGTGTCATGTGGTGAAGGAACTGTGAGATAAGTAGGGTCTTGCTGACCACCAAATACGTGTGTCCCCAAGTTGTATTTTGATGGCGACCTCCAAAACAGGCGGTGTAGATTAAATTTAAATCATGATCGAATAATAGAATTTTATATTTAGACATTGATTTATCGTAACTTATCTAAATGTTACAAACAAAATATTTTTTATGTTTAAATTCTGTATATGTAATAATGTTCTCTATGTTGGTATCTTACATTTTACAGCTGGGTCATTCTATATGAAATGAGCAAAAATAAAGAATAAACTATTGCTGTATAGTAACCCATTTTAACTTAATATATGTTTAGTTTGTACATAAATAATGATACCTAAAATATTTTGATTCAAAATTAAACTCTGCCCTTTTAGGCCATTTGAAGGTTTTGAATCAAAATACCTTTCACAAAGGACGAATGCTCAATATTTTGATGTCCTTTATCTTTAAAATTACTTAAGGTACACAAAAGAGTTTTACATAACTGCACGCTTCTGAAAACTGGTCTATGTGTTTATAACATAATGACAATTTTAAAACATAATAGTTAATCTTAATAATTATAACAATTTGAAAGAAGCACTAATTGATACCCAATTTTTATTTTTAACTTATAACAATAATCTAGGAGTTTACATAATCCAGTTTATGAAATCTTATAGTATTAACATAAATTTATTAATAGAAAAACCTAAACAAAAGCCAGTTTTAATACATTCATCGACGATGAAACATTTCTATTTGGTTTCTCTTTTCAAATATTTTTTCAATTTTTTTAAACGGCTGTTGTTTAATTTTGTAGAATATGATGTCCATGGAACAAAGAGAACTAAAATATCTTTTAGTAGTATCCAACAAACTTCCCCATAAGATCAGAGGAATTTAGCTAAATAGAATCTAAATTAAGTAAAAATATTTTAAACCTATCTATGAGGGATGCTTAACATGTACCTTTTCATTTATTCCAAAATTTTGAGAACATAACATTTACAAATCTACACAAACTGATTCTTCAAAAGATATAGACATAACTTATTTCAATGAATACATAATATGACATAACCATTCAAAAAATTTGTCTTGTTTATTTTCTTCATATAAACATCCTTGAAATACAAATGTTGTCATCCGTTTCCAAATGAGTTTAATATCATTGTATATTTCAGAAATGAAGAATTAACATTTAGATTCCAGTATATTCAGAAGTTTTACACTTCATAAAATTATTAATTTTAAATATTCCAACCATTTTCTATTATTCCTATTCGGATATCTAAAGTGGGAGGAATCTTATGATGTTCGGGCATCTTTAGAGTACTTCCGGTGTTGATCAAACGCCAAAAATGGATAATCCAATCTGATCTAACGATGCTCTTTCGAATGACATTAAAATTGTCCCGAAATTCCGACATGGGGGGGGGGCTAACTTTATGGTTTTGGGGCACCTTTTGGGGCGATTTTGGGACACTTCCGGTGTTGATAAAACGCCAAAAATGGTTGATCAAATCTGATCTAAGGATGCTCTTTCGAATGATGTATCGTTCATGCTTACACGATAATTTTAAAAAATCCATAAAGTTAGCCCCCCCCTACAGTTTTTTTAAAATATCTTTTTTTATTAAATTGATCAAACGATGAAATATGTTGATCAAATCTGATCTAACGATGATCAAACGAATGGCATATTTCGGAATGTCAGTTTCCGTCATGGGGGGGGGCTAACTTTATTACGG
>CM063502.1:97103669-97144461 GCA_032207245.1 Pardosa pseudoannulata
CCTGAGGGTTGTTGAGTATTCTGATAGAATAGGTGACATTGGTATGATCTTGTAAAATCTCATATGGTCCTGTAAATTTCTTGTTGAATTTATCTTTAGATTTTAGATACACAATATTACCAGTTTTGTACTGTCTAAGTTTAGCTGAAATAAGGTGTTTGCCATTCTGAAGTCGTTGTTTCTCATGGAGATTGTTGAAAACCTCCTTGTATACAGTTTGCAAAGAACTTTGAATTTGTTGTAAATATCTGGATTTGTCAAGTTGATCAATGTGAACATTATCATGAAAAGTATCGAATAAAAGTGAAAGTTCACGTCCAAAGTGCAAAAGGTTAGGAGAAAACTGTGTTGAAGAATGTTGGCATCCATTGTAAAGGTTAGTGTGTATCCAGATAGCATGTTTAAAGGAGACCTTCGAATCTAACAATGAATTAATTGTGGCTTTGATAGAAGTATTAATTCTTTCACTTATTGCATTAGCTTGTGGATGGCCTGAAGTTGTGTGATTGATTTTTATTCCAAGAGATGAAGCAAATTTATGAAACACTTCTGAATTCAACTGTGTGCAGGGATCAGTAAGTAAAGATTGTGGTCTTCCATAATTACAAATATATGAAAATAGAGCATCTGTTACTGCATCAGCAGTGATTTTAGAAAGAGGATATAGTTGAATGTGTCTAGAGAAGTGATCAATAATAGTAAGTATATATTGACTGTTGTTTAATGGTCCCAAAATGTCCATAGAAATAAACTGATTTGGTGCAGAAGGTATTGGGTTTGACTGAAATGGAGCAGAAGGGATATTATGGGGTTTATGTTTAATGCAAGTATGACAAGAATTGATGAAGTTAACTGTGTCAGCATACATGCCCTTCCAGTGATATCTGTCTTTAAGTAAACTATAAGTTTTGTTGACACCAAAATGAGAAATGTGAATTGTGGTTAATACCTTCGATTTCAAAGAATCTGGAACTACAATGATATTATGACGATTGGTATGAAGTGGATTATTGTTATCCCAACAGAGTAAGTTAGTTTGAGGATGAATGTAGAAGTTCAGAAGTTTTTTATTTGTGTGTTGTTGATGGTCATTAATTGAATTGCGAATTTTTAGCAATGCAGGATCTTTGTTTTGTTCAATTAAAAAGGTCTGAGTGGATATATCAAGAGAAGGATCATTAAATTGATTTTGTTTAGTATCCACTTGAGATGTAGTAGTGTTATTGACATAAGTGGTGAAAGGTAAGATTTCATCTGATTCAATTAAATTAGGATTATTTGACATATTTTCATTTTGTGGTTCCTGTTCAAGGCGAGAGAAAAAATCAGCAAGAACATTTTCTTTTCCTGGGATATGAATGAAAGTGAATGAAAATTTAGAAAGTTCAAGTAGCCAGCGAGTAGTAACATCAGTTGGAGAGGAAGTCTGTTTGTAGTTAATTAAGGATTTGCTGTCAGTGAGAACAGTAAATTCTCTATTGTATAGATAATGTTTGAAGGCTAGAACACTTTTGAATAATGCATATAATTCAAGTTTAAGAGCAGGATATCTCTTTTCTGATGGTTTCAATGTTTTGCTAAAATATGAAACAGGATGATATTGATCATTTGATTTTTGAAGAAGTATACCAGATATTCCATTAATAGATGCATCAGTGTTAAGAAAGAATGGTTGTTCCCAATTTGGAAGTCTCACAAAAGGGTGTTTAAAGAAAATATTTTGCAATTCAGAGAAGGCAGATTGGTGAACATTATCACATTTAAAATTAGCTTTAGGTGTGGAAAGGTCAATGAGAGGTTGAATAATTTTTGCATATGTGGGAATAAGATGTCTGTAATAGCCACATACACCAATGAATTGTTTAAGTTGATGTTTTGTTTTTGGAACAGGAAAGGAAGTAATTTTAATTATGTTTGCATCAATTGGTGTGATCAATCTTTGTTGAATGTGGAAGCCAAGAAAATCAATACTTGTTTTGTGGAATGAGCATTTGCTAGGTGATAAGGTGATGTTGTGCTTGGCTAACACTTTAAATATTGCTTCTAGTTTAGCGAGAGTTTCATTAAAAGAATTTGTGGCAAGGACAATGTCGTCCTGATATGCATAGATGCCTGGAAGATGAACTTCATCAAGAATGGAATCAACCAAAGATTGAAAGGTACTTGCAGCAGTTTTGAGTCCAAAGACAAGACGTTTACTTTTGAATGCTCCAAAAGGAGTTGTGAAAGCAACTATATTCTGTAATTCAGTTGGTAAGTCAATTTGCCAATATGCATTAGGAAAATCTAGTGTAGTGAAATATTTGTAATTTGAAAATTTGGATATAATATCATTAATTTTAGGAAGAGGATAAGATGAAGACTTGATAACTGAGTTTAATAGTCTAAGATCAAGAGCTAGTCGGTAGTTAGTTTTGTTATTATCTGTTGATTTTTTGGGAACCAGTACCATGGGGCAAGCCCATTCAGTATTTGCTCGTTCAATAATTCCAGCAGACATCATTTGTTCAAGTTGTTGAGATGCAATTGCCTGAAGACTTTGGGGAATTAGAAATGGTAAAGTTTTTATGGGAAAGTCATGAATTAATGAGATATGAGGCTTCACTCTATCTGTGTGCCCAAGTGTGGATAAGGATTTGGAAAATGAAGCATAGTTTGACATGAAGTAGTGAAAGAAGTGACTCTTTGTCAGTTTGTGACAGGCGAGAAAGGTGGAAATCAGTGGGAAGTAGCTCGTATTTCTTTCTGTTAAGGGTTTCTTCTGAAGCAAAAATGGTGTTTACATTCTGTAAGGACACCGAGCTAGCAGAAGTAGAAAGAATGTCATCATCGGTAGTTACATCATCAGTAGTTTGTTGGTTTAGATTAGCCTGTGAATCATAAAAAGCATTTACATTGAGTAAGGATGCTAAATTGTCATCAACAGCATTTACATTGAGTAAGGATGCTGAGTTATCATGTTCATTGGAAGCACAGGGCTTATTCATAAAGTCACAATTCGAGATTATGCCAATTTTGGCATGTTTGTTCAAATGAAAATCCTTATTAGAGATATTCTTTAAGAAAATATGGAATGTAAGTTTGCTATTATTGTTAAGGGTTGATTGAATAGAATCTTCAAGAGAGTGAATGGATGGAAATGCAGATATTTTTGAAAAGTCAACAGTAGGAGTAAAGAGAAAGTTTGGTTGTTGATTAGATGTTTTTGAATACACTGTAATATAGGCTTGTTCATCAGGTATCAAAATGAGTTTGTTAGATAAGAAAACAGGTATGTCATTGTTATTGTTTTCAGTTGAGCTTAGAGCTTCTTCTTCATCACTGTTTGCAATCATTTGTGGTTCAACTGTGGTAGAGGAAATAGTTGAGTTAAGTTGAATTGAGATTGGTTTATTTACATTTAGAAAAGGTACTAGTGTCTGTTTTATTAAAAGAGCATAATTTTGGATGCCAGGAGAAATTCTAAATTTATTTAAAAAGTCAAAACCAAGTATAATATGAAATAAATCTGAATTTAATTCAGTGATATAAAAGATGTGTTTAAAATTAAATTTCTCAATTTTGAATGAGATTTCAACACATCCCAAGAATGAAACCTTAGAGTTTATTGTTTTAATCTGAACCTGGCGAGATAAATGCCTATATTTAATATACTGTTTTAGGTTCTGAAATGTAGTATTACAAATTAATGAGGCAGTTGAACCAGTGTCGACAAGAGAAGATATTTGATTACATTGTAAATTGATATTTATAATTGGTAATGAACAGGTGTTATTATCATGTAGTTGGTTATTAAGATCTATGCAAATTTCATTATTGTTGTGTGGGAGATTATCAGTTTGTACTGCTTGATTACATTTAAAGTCAAGTGGAGAAAATTGAGTAGATTGAGAATTAAAAGTTTTGATAAGTGCTGAACTTGAGGAGGTAAAGATCTGGTTGTCAGCCTGACCAGACTCCAAATTTAGTTTAAATTATATTCTGGTGCTTGAGGATTAGGAAAGGAAGTAGAAGTATGGGAAGATGGTTGGGGAACCTGTTGGTTACTTCGGAGTAGATTTTTGAACTGATAGCAATCTTTCATTAAGTGTCCAAGTTTTCCACAAAAAGGACAATGGACTCGTCGTGAATTGTTGTGACCTCTATTATTATGGCTGTAAAATCTAGTGGGCCTGTGAGAGTCATTCTGCTGTCGAAAGCGATCTCTCTGTTGAGTTCTGCTAAAATTATGTTGGCGGTCATTTCTGTTGATACGAGAAGGACCAGAATCATGTCTTCGAGTTTGAAAATTTAGTGGTCTATGTTCATGCTGAGTGGTTTGATTGACTGAACGATTATTATTATTGATGAGGGTTTTCATTTCAGTTTGCAATGAATGTATCTGATTGTTAATTTCTGTCCATGGATTTTGATTAGCGTCAGTTTGGAGGAGTGCAGTTTGTGCCTGGATTTCTTGGAGGTGTTGAGCTCTTGAAACTGCATCTACATAGTCCTGTATATTGGCTTCTAAGAACTTGATTTTAATAGATAATGGTATGGCATACAAAAATGTATTCAGGCAAGTGGTGTTCAGTGATGTTTTATCTGAAACCTGTGCATATACCTGTGAAACCAAAACATCAAGTCGATGTGAAAGATTGCGAATTGTTTCACCAGGTAGAAGTTTAAGTGCACTTAAGTTTTGTGCAGCTATGACAGTCGATTCTGGTTTGAAAAATAGAGTGAATTGCTTTTTGATTTCCTCCAAGGTAGATATATTTTTAAATGAGGATGACTCAATGAAATATTTAAGTGCGGCACCTGAAAGTTTAGATTTGAAGAATGCAATAGTTTGTGCACTAGACCATTTATTTAATTCCTGAAGATCAGTAATTTTGATCAAAGAAGAAATTCAGGAGGTGAGGATCTCCATCAAATGAATTTATATTAAGTAGTAGGGAAGAATTTGGAGCCATAATGATCTCAAGAGAAATTAATGAGTATAACTGAGGTGTTATCTTATGAAAGGTAAGTTTAAAATATGTAAATACAAAATTATAATGTTGAGCACAAATTAAAATAATAAAAATGAAAATAACCTAGCACTCTAATGTTGCATTATTCATACATATAATAAAATATAGCCCCCAAAATAAAATAAAATCAATATAATAGAAATAAAAATCAAATACGACTTTCAGTTAAAATAAAACCAACATAACATAATTGACAAAATAATATTTTTAACATATTACACAATTGAGAAATTAAATCAAAACTTTGAAATTATAAAAGCAATAATAAAATAATATATAATACATAAGTTTGAAAGCCAGAAAAATTAAAACAAACAAAATAAAATAAAATAAACCCACCTTGATTGAAAAATTGGTTCGAAAATGGACACGGCATCAATCTGTGCTAATGTTTTAATTCTGTGCTGTTATTTTTTACTGGTAATGGGTTGTTGACTGTGGAATTAAGTGGTTTTCTATGGGGAACTAGGATTGTTTGTACCTGAAAGAGAAACCCATAGAAAAGACAATAAAAATATAATAATTAAGTGGGTGACGCATAATGGCAATACACGTTATTGCCCTTAACTTAACATAAATTTAATTTATATTAACCCTTAACTTAATATAAATTAAATTTGGCTTTTCGCCAACTTAAGTTTAAATTTTAAATTAATAAAAGGAACACAATAGGCATTAAATTAAAAGAGAGAAGTTATTAAATGAATACATTTTATTGATATTGATATGAAATTTAGATAAAATTAACATAAGACGATTGAACTTTTGTTTAAAATATAAAAATTAATATAAAAAGGGAGAAAATAAAAATGGAAAAAAAAAACAAAAAAAACAAGCTGATTATGGTGAATCGAATTCAGAATTCCTCCTCAGGATGCTGGATACCAGGATACTAGGTTTCTTCCTCTGTTCCATGTCTCTGCAGCGAGTCTAAGTGCAAGATCAAGCCTTTGGATCAGGACCGGCAGTCTGGGAAGCTCAAGAGCAAGTGAAAAAAAATCTCTCTAACTAACTATCTTGAGTCTGCAGGACTGCAACGGCTGGCAACCACTGACCACTGGAATGCTCATCAACATTCCAATGGCCTGGTGGCACGGGGGAATACCGCCAAGCGCAGGACTAAAAACATGCCAATGTGTGGAGAGGGGTATGTCATATCATCAGAAAAAAAGGGTGAAAATTATAAAGCTATTGCAGCGCAGCGCTCGCCAAGGAGACACCACGTGACGCTCCTGGTATGTGTGATGTAACCTGATTGAAAATCCAGGGCGTCTTATGCGTTAAAAAAGGGGGGGTTCGCCTCACCAACGTGATAATTGGGAGCACGGCAGGAAAGTTACACATAAGGAATTTTTTTAAGTGAAGCTTATGGAATTAAATGGGAACTGAATGGAAAGTAAATGGAACGTTATGACACCGCCCTTTGCGTTCGAGGGTGCGTACTCACCCCGTTTGTCCGCAGTCGCAACTACTGCTTCATCCATGGGGTTTTCAGCCTTCGCGTTCGAAGGATGGTACTCGGCCTCCTCCAAGTCACATCCTCCCACAGTGCTCCTTAACACTTCGGAAACACGCCCTTTCACTTCGGGCTGGAGAGTCCGTGTCTCTTCTGGAGACTTTCCCTTTGATTGGCGTTCGCAGACAGGCTGGGGCCTGTCTTTGAACAGATCTACAAGTACGACTCGAGGCAACAGTTCGGCGTCGTTCAAGTCAGTAGGTCTGCCAGAGGAAGCGTTCGAGGGTTGGCACCTACGGGACAAAGGCCCCGATTTGATCACGTTCGATCCCCCACGTACAGACTCCCTGCGTGGGAGTCTGCAGGGCAGAAGCCCCTTGTCTTGCGTTCGTCCGCAGGTTTGCGAGAAGGTGCCATGACTGTGAGACGACCGCTCGGCAGGGGCCGAGTCTTAATGATTCCCGGTTTGGGGATCGTCTCATTAGGAGAAACCAACGTGCCAGCCCTGAGCTGCTGGTTCTCCCTGACCACGGAGGTCAGAACCGAGAGCAGAGCAGGCATTTCCACAGTTAAGAGAGTTGAGTCTCTCAAACTCATCCTTATGCGATGTGAGTGGATCCACTCAACAATGCTCTCATAACTGGCCATTGCCTCAGGGCACAGCTCCTTGAGATCTTGTAGGCTCCGCTCCCGACGGAAGCTCTGGCATCTGATAATGACATGCCTACGATCGGTAGGGTCACATTTAGACGGCAATCGCAACGTTTGCAACTAGATGAGTCAGGTACTTAGCCGAGACGAATGTCACGTTACCGGGGAGGGCCACGTGGAGGCGCCCGAATCAGTTGAGTAATCAATGGAATTGAAGAAAGACAACGCCAGAAGATAAGCCACAAATAAAGAATAGCACATGCACAACCACAGTTTACACTAGAATAGACTCTGGGCCGTTGTCCTAGTGTGAACGCCAGCTACTATCGTTCACAATTGTCATTAGCAAAATACTCAACACCCCCCGACCTGGTTTAGGTAAATGTAAAATCATTTACTACAAAAAACTAGATAGTATTAATTATTGCTATTACTGCAACATTCCTTTTTTTTTCGGGGGGGGGAACTGAGAGCGAATATGTGCCAAAACAGTAAACGTTAATGATTTACTGCTTAGATTAACTGCTCAATGCTCAAAAGTCAAGATTAAATAATTTAAATAATAATTAAATAATAATTTTCTGTGATAAAATGGAAACTACAAGCTCATAAAGTACCAGAGACAAATAATATTTTAAATTAAATTTGATTTTTTAAAGAGGTTGTTTGTAGTAGCTAAAAATGATGATTCACTTTGGTATTTGTTAGCGATGTGGAATACCGGTTTCAAAACTCAACTCAATTATAGATTGGTATTCTTAATGCTCAAGACTCTAATGACGTGCAGACTGTTATCACAACCACATTATTTATTACTACTTAACATTTAATATTTACATTTATACATTAATAGCGTTTTATTACTCATGATACGAACATGGAAAAATGCTACTTTCTGTAAACCAAAACTAATACATAGAAAAACTCACTTGTTGCCAAATTTAAAATTACAAATCACAAACATTAATATTAAAGTTCACAGTGACGTCAAAGGTGTGTAATACGTTACAAGCATTGTGTTTACTAGGCTTATTATACTTAGTTCCATCCATTCACTTAATTTTTATGTCACATAGTTAGTTCAAAAGTTTTAATTATTTTTAGAATTGTGAGTATTAAGAACATTAAGGCGTTAAGGCGTTTGAACACATGGAGTTTGGGCCCAAGAAGGTGGTTGCATCCGATGTATCCAAAGCTTTTGAAAGTAAATGCGCATGCTCTGTAAGGTACATCCATTGAGCCCAGAAACTTAACTTGTCAAAATGAAAACGTGTTTTTGGAATAGGTAAAAATGCGGCATCAAATCGAACTATTCCATGCTTGTAAAAGAGGAGATCTTGATCTAATTAGGTAAAATATTAGCACTGTTTTAAGAGTTTCGACATTATTCTTTTAAATTAAGTTATCATCTCTGCTATCAAGAGCAATGCAATATTTGTTTATATTGTCTTGTTAGACATGCGGTATCAACTTTGGTAACCCTTTAATAACCCAAAAAATGTTTATCATTTAATATTTAATTCTTTTAATTATTAACACTACGCTGACACCAAAGATAGGCTGACCTGTAGTTCTAGGGGGTTGGGGGGAATTACCCGCATGAAATGTTGGTTATGCATTTTCTATAAAAATCGCTTTTGTGGGATGAGCTTTTCAAGTAAGTTTTAAAGGTTATATACTTTCAGGCTCAAAGTTGATTGAAGATACATACTTTATTGGACCTGAATTGTTTCATATAAATAAAACTGACTGATTATTTATCAGCAGGTGAAATCTTTAAAGCATGTTTTTGTTTTTGATACATAAATGTACTTTATAATTCTCACAACGTGTTTTGAACTACTTTTTAAAATTTCAAATCTCTACATGTGAGGCCTTGGAATTTTATCTATCAACACATGGAAAATGCTCATATATATCATACCTTTTATCCTGGTTTTTTTTTTTTTTTTTTTTTTTTTTTTTTTTTTTTTTTTTTTAGCAGGCGGTTTATAATATTTCGATATTTTCAACTCATTAAATTACAATTTGTTTTCTTCACCCTCACTTAAAACATCTCCGTTAGCAGATAGAGATGCCACTAGAGCTTTGGATACCTCCAGCATAAATTTTAAGAGTTTCATTTGATTTGGGGGTTGATTTTTATTTGACATTACATTCTTTTTGTACTGAAACCAAGAATTTGCAACAGGTAAGTCTAAAAAATCTTGTGCTTCTTCTTGTATGAAAAATCTTTTTCTTTTAGACATGTGAAAAAACATTGTCAAACGATAGCATAGTAGTCCATAAAAAATAATAAATTCAAAAATGTATATTTTTTAGAGTTTTATTTATTTTATTTATTTATTTTGAGGAAGAGGAGGAGGGTCAATAGGGTTGTAAATTTATGTTTGGAGGGATGAAAATGCTGCACTCCTTCAACAGATAAATGAAAGAGGACATTGAAAATAATAGTAAAATTATTCATTTATGACGACAACCATGAAAATTATAGGGTATTAATTTATTTATGTCACACGGTTTTGTTTTATGTTTGTCTTAAATGAGAAATATTGAAGTATTCAGCAAAATGTACATAGCTAATAATTCATTTACTGCAGCTGTGATTGGCATAACGCTCAAGTGGTATGATTGCACAAGTAAAGAAATCTCGAGGTGTAAGAGACACATTAAAGAAGATAATATTTTTTATTATTTTACATTTATTTATACATTAAAAACTATTATTTCAAAGCAATTAGAAATATATTGATAATTACCTTTTTATGACAGATAAAATAATGAGCTGTTTCTGTTGTACTTGTAAACAAAGTTAAATCCGAAGGCTGAAAGTGAACCCTGGAATACAGCTTCCATATGTTGATATAAAAAATTTTATATTTTATACTTTTTGCTAACCAGAACTATCATTCCATTCAGGCTTTTCTGACATACCTGTTCCAGAAGCAAAAACATACAGGAATGTGTAACCAGCACAATCATTGTGGAAGGATCTTAAAGGGATATACTAGGATTGAAATGGATATAGATTGAACCAACATCTCATACCTCTAAAACTTTATCAATGTTATTTTGCCTTTAAAGGGAATTTTATCATATTTTAAATCCACTTAAAACTGTTCAATGAGGAAACTAGAAAAATGTTTATCTTAGTCAATAAAAATTTTAATCAGTTTAACATTTCATCTTTAACATCGTTGTGTATATATATTTAAAATTATTTTCATGTATCTTAGTAACTTTTCTTTGACTAAATTTATGCTACAAAAGATTCATTATTAAGAATGTAGTTAAAATTTTCCATCTGTATTTTAACTAGTGTAATGAAAAGAATGTTGAGACTAAACACGTAATAAATTACAACTACTATAAATAGCTTGTTATTTTAGACTTGATGTATCATACTGTTCAATAATAATCACTTTTTCTGTTAATAGCATTTTTCTACATATGTTGGATATGTTAGTTTGTATTAAATGTGATTCCTATCTGTATACATTTTTATGAAATTTTAGGCTTATTTTTTACACACTACTGTAATCTAATTATAGATACTTACTCTCGGAAACGGATGTAAATATAAATGAAAAAGATGTTGATGGCCGTACACCGTTGTAAGTATTTGAACCTATATTTCCTCATAATAAAAGATTATTATTATTTTCAAGGAAGAATATTAAATTTAGTTTTTATATATTTTAGCTATCATGAAGTTTTATAATTTTTTTATCATACTTAAAAGGCTTGAATATAACTAAATTATTAACGTTAGGATAACGATTAATTTTGTTATGTATTAAATATTTATTCTTTATCTTTATAAGATAATAAGGCTAGATTTTCTTGTATATGTTTAGTTCATAATCTTGTATTTTTAAGATGTGTGAGTAGGAATTTAAATAATTTCAGTACAGTATGTATAACTTCTCTTAAATTGCTGTCCTGTGTAGAATGAATTCAAAACATAGCATCATTTAAAAATAGCATTTTCTATATATACGGTAAGTAAAAAAAATTGTGTACAGTTGCTAAGTAATGCATAAATCTACTGACACAACCATTTTTTTCCCCTGGAAAGCAAGATAAGTTGAACAAATTATTACTTAGTTTAATAATTTTTTTAAAAGAGAAACAAGGTTTAGAAAAAGTAACAAAGTAATCAAAAGAGTCTATGTATGTGCTATTAAAGATAGAAAAAAATTGCATATCATCAATCCTATTGCTATTCTAATGAGTCAGAACTGAGTTTATTAAAAACAATTTCATTCACTCAGTTTATTTTTAAAAAATGTGAGGTAGTAAAATGCCTTTAACCACCATATTATGTTGAGAGGAAAATCCCTCTTGCTATCAGATGCTAGATAATAAAATTACAAGACAAGGGCAAATCTTGTTTGATAGGTAACATTTTTAAGACATCTCATTCAAGTATTTACTGTATGAATAAAAAAACTGATACAGTTTGGGAAAGTCATTTAAATAGAACTTTTGAATACTGAAAATGTTATCTGGTTGGAGGAAAACAAATATATTGTTTTAAAATTAAATTTACTATTTTTAAAGCAAAATAAAAGAATGAAAAGCTTGTCAATTCAATTAACAAAGGTTACAGGCTGTAATCAAGGTACACTGCTGAGTAAATTTTTTTAATAGTAATATATAGAAATTGTACAGCAACTGCTTCATTTAATTTCATTGCCTTTTTTTTTTTTTTACATTTTAGTATAACAGGATATTACTATATGTTTCTGATTTTGAAACATATAGATGATTAGAGACTTGTACATATTATAGTAAAAGTTTTAGGCTAAAAAGACTTTATTACTTATATCTAGTTCTTAACAAAGTTTTAATCTAAATTAACAAACTTTTTGAACTGACTGTGTATGCATTAAGGTATCCCTTATAATGATGAAAAGAAATTAACATTTTTTTAAATGTATACCCACTTTTTTTAACCATAATATTGAAGTTTATAAATTTTTTTTTTTTTTTTTTTTTTTTTTGACATATAAAGATTAACCTGTACCTCCTTGAGCTGCAGTGAATCAAGTTGTAGCAGAAAAAGATATGTTAAAAATTAACTATATCGTATTAACCTTTCATATTAATTTTTTATAAAGTAATTAAAGAATAATTAGGTAAAGTTTACCACAAACCTCATTCAAGTATTCAGTATAAAATTAAGAACTTTTTTGGTACAGAAAATCTTAGTGCAAGAGCAAGATGTAGACAAGGAAGGAAATTATCTGTTAGAGAGAAAGAAAAAAAAAATTAGAAACTTTTAAGCAGATCCCAAACTTTTTTATACTAAATAGGAATATTAAACACAACATGAGAATCTGCTCAGAAATAGTGGTTATTTTTATGGGAGAATAACCAGAACAAAACTATCCATTTTGAAGCTTAATCAGGAAAATTTATTAAGTTTGTGAAAAGTCATTCAAATAGATTTTCTGAATACTGAAAAAATGTTATCAGGTTTGATAAAAACAAATTTACAATTTAAAAAAAATAAATGGTCATTTTTTAGTTTCGAAGAAGCTGAATATTGAGGTAGATATGAAATATTTTTTTTTCTAACTGTAAGACATAGAGGAGGAGTGTAATTGTTTAGAGGTTGATGCCATCAATTAGAGTAGGTAATTTATGAATAATAAACATAATAATGAATAGATTTTTTTACTCAGACTTATTAAAGACAAATTTATAAAGCAGTGCCAAAAAACTAGTAGTACTAAGAGATAATTTCATTTTTTAGTAAGGCAGTTATCTGAAGCATATAGCCAGAATTATTTAAAAAGATATATTGTATAATTTCCCCAGACAACTACACAACTCCCAGACTTTCTAGTTGAATATTTATAGGGGCAACTTGTTAAAAAAATCATAAACATATCATAAAATCTAAAGAACATTTAATATATAAATTAAAAGAATAAAAAGCTTGTTAATTCAATGAATTTTTTGGTTACAGACTGTAACCAAACATAAAAGGGTACACTGCTAAGTAATTGTTTTGAAGAATAATGTTTAGAAATTGTAAAGTAACTTTAGATTTAATTTCTTTGCCTTTTACATTTTTGGGTAACAGACTGTTACTGTATGTTTGTCATCTTAAAACATGTGATTGACAAGACACTTGTACATATTAAAGTAAAACTTTAAAACTAAAAAAACTTTTTTGTTACTTTTATTATTATTTTTAACAAAATTTTAATCAATTAAAACAAATTGTTTATACCGAGTGTATGTGTTTGCATTAGGGTGGCTTTATTATGATTGTGAAAATTTTTCTTAACATTTTTGAATGCACATCCTCTAATTTATTTTCCCTTTATTATAATATTGAAATATGTAAATATTTTTCAGATATGTAAAGGTTAACCTGTACCACATTGGGCTTGATTGAGATGTGCTAAAAATTAACTATTCCATATTAGGAAGTTGTAAGATTTTATTATAGTTATTAAACCTCACATAAAAAAGAATAATTAGAAGACTATTAAATAACAGTTATTAAAAGAGTATATAAAAAAACAAATTCACTTTTTAGTAATATATTCAAATAACTTTTCGCGTAAGTGTTACCTTTAAGCTATCAAATCATGTTTTGAATGAATAAAAGAAATCGCCTTTATGGTAGCTGTTTGGTGCGTTCCCCAAAAGCAGAAGACTGTGACATGAAGTTTATTGTACCCAGACTTAAAAAAAACACACAATCCAAGAGCACTTAAGAACAGAGGCCAATGGCTGAAGCAAACAGCTGACAGAAATATCCTGCACCTCCTAAGGCTGAAAAGGTGATGACTAAGGTGCTCAAACCTAAGAATCGAGAAAAACTCACAATTATACAAAATATGGCAAGCCGTCTGCTTCTCAAGATGGTAGCCATGATACAAGGAATTGGGACTCAACCCTGTCATGTTAAGATGCCTTCTAAGGATACAGTGATCAGATTCTTATGACGTATATTGGGGCAGTCAAGATTGAAAAAAATCATGGGTTAACATATAGTGTCGTAGGCAAAAATAAATGTTCTTCAGACTTCACATGATTCCTGTACCTGCTATATGACAAATGGGGTTCCAGATTCTTTCTAGAAATACAAGGAAAAAAGTGTATGGTCTGCAAATCATTATTAAAATATTAAAAAAACTCTGCATATGGATGAATCTAATTTAACTTTTTCATACAAGATATGTATTTATATGTACTTACATATATGCATATGTTATATTTCTGATTAACTGTAAAAACAAACATTTTCTTAAAGAGCTATTATAAATTTCAAATTTACTAATAATTTCTTTAAATCTTTGCAGGCATATTGCTTTTTTCTCTTCGAAGTTTTGGGTGATGCAGCTCCTTCTTGAAAATGGTATGCTATATTTTTTATATTAATATAATAAAATGACTGATATCATCTATTTTATTATTTTTAGTATCACCTGCTTTGAAAATCTTATTTTAAATGAGTTTAGCATAACAATTATAAGGATACCTGTTTTTTTATCAATTTTTATAAACACATTGAATTTTTGTATACAATGTCTTTTATTATATTTATGACAGTTGGATTTTTAAGCAAGTATTTAAAAAAAACTATATCTAATTGTATGTTTTTTGATCCAGTTTGCTAAAGATGTTTTTTCAATAGTTTAAAAACATTTTTACAAATTGAATCTGATTTTAATTGTAAGTCAGTAGTTATTAACTTTGTTTTGGTGTTTTAGCAGTAAAAAAGCTGTAAATGTCTGCTCAATAATTATTAGAGATAGAAACAAAGAAAATGATTTTGTCTGGAAGCACTCAGGGAAAATATAAAATGATAAATTCTACTGTATTCATAATTGAACTTTATTACACTTCATTGTGAAAGTCACTTATCACACCAATTTTATTTACATTTTATTCTCATTGAAGGGCTGTACCAAACAACCCATTCTATGACTCAATTTAACCAGATATCCAGCTAGATGATGGTAAAAATGGGTAGGATGCTTCCTTTTCATTCCAAATTCCATTAGTTCAAATCATGTTGCTTGTATGGATGTTCATATTTTTAAATTGGCTTTAAGTGATAGATCCTGGTTTAATTAGCCTTCATGTGGTAAAAAAATTTAATTCATAATCATTGTTTAAAGAGGTAAAGAGAATGATTTTCAAAAATCTAATGAAAATACCATGCCTCGTATGCCTATTATATAATAATCATTTTTATTTTTATTTTTTCAAAATTTTTCTATAAAAACTATTATTTGTACCTTTTAATGATTCAAAGTAGGTTTTGTTTCTTGATGGATCTCTGCTGTCTTAGTCAAGCTCAAGTGTTATCATAAAAAAATAACACTGTAAAAAGTCAATTATTCTCTGCAAATAGATTTTTATTTTTGTTTTCTAAATTTTAACATTAAAAGTATTATTGTTGTTGTTGTCTTGACTATGTGTGCTGAATGTATATAAGAGTTTTGATGAGAGGAGTCAAAAGTTTGGAGCCTAGTGGATTTCTTATTGCTGGTGAACCAAGTTAGAAAAGAAATGTTGTAATGGCTTGGAAGTTATAGATGTGGTCTGTAATAAGTGAAGTTTGTAAACAATTTCTGTAGGTTAGATAGGATCTAATGTTATTTGGGGATATTTTCATGACTTTAAAATGGCTAGTTCATAGTCTTGTAATTGTTGACAAAGAATTTCTTGAGCAATCAAAATCTGGGATCGTTGTTTTTCAAAAATGTTGATTAAACAGGATTTGTATCATTTGGTATGGCGGTGAGAGGTTGTTCAAAATCTTGTGCCTTCTTTGCAAGGACATCTGCACACTCATTTCCTTCAATACCTACATAATGTAGGGCTTTTTGATTTGATCAAGAAAGATATTAATTTCTTGTGTTAAGTGTGTGTTTTCATTAAATATAGCTTTGAATGCTGATTTTGAGTCCAAGAAATTTATTAGTTCTTTTGACTCATGTGAATACTGAAAAAGGTAAAATGGAAGAGCTTATTTAATAGAAAATAATTCACTAATAAAGTTTGAGGAGACTATTTGGCCAGTAGGAATTGTGAGTTTAGTTTTACTGCCAGAGGGATGAATTTTAAAAATGCATATACTACTTCTAATTAAGGTTTTATCTGAAAAATGACCTGTAAAGACAATTATGTTGTTATTCTTGGCAAATAGACAAACTGTGTCATCATCCTTGAGTAATAATATCTGAGTTCTTTTTTTTAGCACAGTAGTAATAGATTTATGTTGATTTCAGTATTAGCATGTAGGATGGTATTCATAGGAAGGAAAATTGGGTGAAAATGAGCGAAGTGACCAAAAAGAATCTGTTTTCTAATATCAATGGCAAAGTTTAATGTTGATGATCTGTGTCTTGCTGTGCTTTTCCTAGTATTTTAAAAAATTGTTTCTACTATTTAAAAAGCACTGTTACAGGTACATATGAAAACATCTATGTATTTTGGTTGCAGTCTTATAGTCTAGTAGCATTAATATCTGTTATATTGGTATTTTTCATTATATAGAGTGTAAGTTGCAAACAAAAAATAGAAGTGACCAACTAGATATAACAGTTCTAAATTAAAAATTTTAACATTTTATGGCTTATTGTTTTTATGTCCCAAATCATTACTATACATTATAGTGACATTTTTGTTTGAGTGCATATTGCAATCAAAAAGGGAGTTCCACAACTATATATTATAATATTCCTGAATTAAACAATTCAGCATTATATGGCTAATTATTTTTAATTATGCCACACAGTATTAATATATATTATATTGAAAATTTTCATTATATACTCAGACATGCCAACATTCAGGCATCCACGTCAGGAGCAACAGCATGACTTTAGATGATTACATGCTAATTACATGCTTGTGTAATTTACATACATTATAAACAATACAAAATAATGCAGATTATACATAAGTACATATCTTATTGGTTTCTAAATTAAAATTTATAAAAGCAAATTAAATTAAAAATAAATACACAGTAGTAAATTGTATAGGGTAAATCAAAATTTATACATTGAATGTGTAAGTAGCTTTAACTAAGGGTAAATTAAAATTTATACATTGAACAACGTGTAAGTAGCTTTAACTATAACAACTTATTTTTCAAACAGTTTCTTGTAGCAACATTGACCCTGACTAAAACATTTACATCTTTCCATCATCAGGGATTTTACAATTTGTCTACCAAAATTTAACCTAAATTCAATTTGGTTTTTCTGCACAGTACTGAAAACTATTTAACATGCAGCATTACTGTGTGGAAAAAGTAATTTATTCAGCATTATTTTTGGAAAAACTCTGTATTTTATTGCTGAGTTGTGATCTTTTAGCTGTTCAAAAATTTTGGTTTTTTCTGGAGCAATCTGAGGAGTTTCCAGAGTTATCAATTTTTCTAATTTCTCCAGAGCAACTTCGGATAATCCGGAGTAGTTGGCATGTCTGTATACTGTAGAGATTGCAATCAAAAAGGGAAGTGCACAATTAGATGTTACAATAGTTCTAAATGTAAAATTTCAAATTTTGAGTTTTGTCCCATAGTGTTACTGTATATTATATTGAAAATTTTTATTATATAGGTTATACCTTTCATTCAAAATTGAAGTTGTAGTAACTAGACTTTATAGCAGTCCTAAATACAAAATTTCAACTTTCTATGGCTAAACATTTTTGAGTTATGAGAAATATATATATACAGACAGACATCTGGATGAAACCATTCACTATTTGCACGATGGTCCACAAATGAGCATTTCTATTGAAATCTAAACACATTTTTTTTTATGATTACAATACTTCATTTTGTACAAATAAGTTTTAAAAAAAGGAAAAGAAGAAAATTATTTATTGAAAATAAACTATATTTCAAAAAATTATAAACCTGCTCAAGACTGCCTGGAGGAGAAACAAGTGACTCCCCAAACCCAGACTATTTTTCCTGTTAAATCCTGTTAAATGTTAATATTATAATTTTACTTAAAAAACTAATAAAGAGTCATAATTTTAATTCATTGTGCGAAATTTCTAGATAAATAATCACTGACAGTATATGAATTTTCTATAATAAAAATTCTGTAATATTTTGAAAAACAATTAAAATTTTAAAGTTTTTTTTTTAAATATTGTCATTTTAATAAAATTTATATTCTTTCTCAGTTTAAAAGAAAAAATATTAATGTTATAAAATTTGAACAAATTACTAGTCAAACTAATTGATATGTATCTCCATGCAAATACCAGGAATAGTGATTATTTTATGTTAGTGTGTCAGTCGTTTCTGTTTTAATTGTTCTCATAACTATATACATAATCAAATATTTCAATGTCATCTGAATAGCCTGATTCACTATTATGGTCCTAAACAAGTTAGTGGTACTTTTTAATTTAAATTCCATCCTATCCTTTCTTTAGCACATATACATATCCTTTGGTTTTTTAAATATATGTGTATATAATACATGTATACAATGGTGGAAAAAATTATAAAGCTACTTGAAAATATGATATAATTAAAATGCAAAAGATCAAGCATTTATGAAATTTCATACATATATTATGCTACAAGAAACTAAAGAAAAATAAGTTCATTAATTACTACATTAACAAAAGGTTAATAAACTTCAGAAAGTTTTCTGTACAATGAAAGTTGGAAACAATTATAGAGTCGATACCTGTATTTCATCAGTATTCAATGTGATACCCTTTTTTCGATGACTATGACTAGTCTCTTGTTCATTGAATCTATGAGGCCATACAAAGTACTTGCATCAATATTGTTCCTGCAGTTTTTTAATAGCATTCATCACATCTAACTTTGAATTGAATTCTCGTTCATTTTTGTAAATAGGAACATACAAAAAATGAAATATATTGTTTTAAGTACTTTTCTATAAATATTAATGCTATTAAATTATTGATTTTACTAATGTTGACAATATCTTTTACTTCTTTTAAATTTGATTATATCTGAACTAATATTACATAGTATTAGGTCAAGGAATTTTGTGAGTTTTCATCAGGGAAAATCAATGAATTTATCTGATAAATTTTGCTTAGAACCCTTAATTATCTTAAGTCGTATATGTACAGCCTGATTAAATATTACTCCTGTTAGTAAGAATTTATGTTTAACATCTTAGTTTGGGATTCTAAATTGCCTAAACCATACATTTTTGTCTATGTGTAAGGACTTTATCTCATGTTTCATTGGTCTTGCTTGGAGAGTTGAGGTAATTGTGGGATTAATAAACTGACTGCTAAACTTATCTTTACCTTTGGCTTCAATACTTTGAGGTAAATCTCTCTTAATTTCATCTATTACAACTTAAGATCTTTTACTTGTTTCAGTGTTTATTTTTTCTTTTAAAAATACATAATCCATTGTACTTATCTTGGCAGTCTTTCAAGAAAATTAAAAATATTAATTTCTATATAATTGATGGGCATAAATATTCCATCTTTTGAACTACTGTTATATTTATTAATCATGCATATTATTAAATATATTTAATCAATGTTATGTATTATTCTTATTTGAAAATTTTAAAACCTTAAATATGATTACATGCATTTTATTATATAAATATTGTGATAAAATGTTACATATACCACTAAATGAAAACAGGCCTTTAGTTTTCATTCTTTAAATAGAATAATAAGGCAAAAAGAATATTATAGAGTGGAAATTTTGGTACACTTTTGAAAGAAATAAATATCATCAGCTTTAATGAAATTAATTAGTTTGTTGCTGTATCAACCTAAATAAGCCTGAAGGCCAATTTTTTCAATGTATCAAAAGTCAATTTTTTTAAAATTTAGATTAACTAAACTATAATGTAAAGATGTGTGTGTGTGTGAAAATTTGGTTTAGTTTGGTTGGAAAGCTACAGTTTACTGTTGTGTAAGGACTTAATTTTATAATATGTTATAAGCATATCAAAAGTGCATTTTAGATGTAAGTTAACAAAGTATCTTAAAGAAGAAAGTTATTTCAAAAGAAAAATCGCCAAAATTCTGTCCATGGTAACATTACTTAAAACTATCATTTTCCCCTTAAATAAAAAATTCCATGTATGAAATATAAATGGTGTAAGAGATATCATTGGTCTTTTTCTAATTATAAATTGATATGTTTTATAGTAATTTGTATTTTCATTTTTCATGGTTTAATGTAAGTTTATTGTGTTCATTATAAAGGGGCTAAGGAAAGTGATTCTAGTATAGATGATTCATTCCAAGAAGTTTTTAAAGATACTACTACTTTTCTTCGTGCTTATTCATTATTGTCTCCTTTAATGTCAGACCCATTTTCCGAATTGTTAAAAAGGTAATTCTGTTTTGGTTATTTATATTCTGAGTTTATTTATGTAAATGTTAACATTTTAAAAATTTGTTCAAAAATATTTTGCTAAAATATTTATTGTTCCTCTAAGTTATAGTTCTATTACCATTACTGTTCTTGTAATATACAATACCAAAAAATATTCCTATTAGCAGAAATATTTCAATCTTAATTTTCATTATTACAACAAGCTTTATAGTCTACTGTATTTTAAATTTCATTCTACAAGAGTAAACACTAGAGAAGGATAAAAAAAAAGTAATAAAAGCAAGCATCAGAGGTTTTTCTTTCTTAAAATAAATAAATAAATAAATAAAAGCAGCATTGTTATATAGTTATATATATATGTATATATATATATATATATATATGTATATATATGTATATATATGTATATATGTGTGTATATATATATATATACATACATATATATATATATATATATATATATATATATATATATGGAACAGATGCATTATAGACGCCGGTCCCGTCCGCCATGTTTTTTTTTGGCGACCAACAGAAAAACACGTGTTTTGAAAAATCGCCAAGTAGAAAAACATGGCAGCGATACGCGTTTTCTGAAAGATCACCAAAAAAACATGGCGGTGGTCACGTGGCATATTTGAAACACAACATTAACAAAACTAAACTTTAAAAGGAAACAACAGATTAACAATTTAAAGTATTATTAAAATAAAATTAGCATAATAATCATCATTTTTTACGTTTTTTTAAAAAATAAATAGATTAGTAATATTTATGATATGTGTCAACAAAGTAAACACAATATATATCATTTTATTAAGCACTAATATTATGAAGAATCTTAACATGTGAGGGGGGTTCGCCCCCTCAACCCCCCCTTGTGCAGAGAACAAAATAAAAATGTTCCAAACCAATTAACTTAGAATATCCTCATACATTTTAACTATTTCAAAACCGAAATAACTGCACCCGTCTTAACTAAATCCCAGAAAATGATAAGAACAAAAACAAAATGTTCCAAACCAAAGCATCTTGTTTGGTTTAGAATATTTTGATACTTTTTAACAATTTCAAAACCGAAATAACTAAATTAACTAAATCCCAGAAAATGATAAGAACAAAAACAAAATGTTCCAAACCCAAACATCTTGTATGATTTAGAATATTTTGATATTTTTTAACAATTTCAAAACCGAAACAACTTCACTTGTCATAACTAAATTAACTAAATCCCAGAAAATGATAAGAGCAAAAACAAAATGTTCCAAACCAAAGCATCTTGTTTGGTTTAGAATATTTTGATACTTTTTAACAATTTCAAAACAGAAATAACTTCACTTGTCATAACTAAATTAACTAAATCCCACTAACCAAATATATATAAAAAAAACTCAAATTCGGAATTTCATCATCTCCACAAACGTGCCGTTTTGAATGAAATGCAAATCCAACCTCAGGTCTAAGAATTTCCTGATATTTCTTCACAATGCTACAAATAGTTAAAACCGAAATAAGAACATCCACCATAACTAAATACAAAAAATAACTTACCTACCTACGAGACAACCTACTAATCCAAGTCTGGGACGAAAAGAATATTTAGAACAGAAAATTTGCATAGATAGCCGGGTAATGACGTCAAAAATCATGTGCACCAATAGCTTCCATATTCCCCTCTCAAAGTTGGGGCATATACAGCAACCTAGTCATCGCCCCAAAAATCGCCAAGTTTGCCACACAAAATCGCCAAGTTTGGCGAGAAAAAAACCCGGCGGCTATAATGCATCTGTACCATATATATATATATATATATATATATATATATATATATATATACACTGAGCAGCCATTACATTATAACCACCCTGTTAATAACATGTAGAACCATCTTTAGCCCTCAAAACTGCCAGCACCCATCATAACATTAACTCCACAAGGTGCTGATAGGTAGTCTGAGGTAATGGGTACCAAGCATTCACCAACTGGTCTTGCAATTCTTGTACATTCTGAGAGAGTAGCGGGGAAGCACAAATTTAGTTTTCCAGATAGGACCACAAATCCTCTGTCAGGTGAATTTGAGGCCCAGGCAGGACTTGAAAGTCACTGGAATGTTCCTCAAACTACTCTCTGATGATTTGATACTTATGACATGGGACTATTCTATGGGGATTATTGGACCTGATCTGTTCCATGGAAACATTGCCCACATTATAATATCCCAGCTACTGGCTTGTCTGCCTAACTGTGCATCTGGGAGCCAGGGTTTTCTTTGAAAATTGGCTTATTCAGACACACCTGTCGATGTGATGGACCAGAAAAGATTGCCTGTAAACATCCCACTAAATGTATCATTTCTTATATTGATGTTCCCAGTCACCGAACCATAACAATTTGATTTTTATCAAAGTCTGATAAATCATCTGCTTTTCCCATTATGTTGCTAATTGGGCTATTTTTTGATAGACAGTGCGTAGCTGCTTTATATACTTCAACATCAGCCACACATGCACAGTGGTTTTGTTCCTGGGTCATCCCATTGTTATAAATGGAGGGTGATCATAATGTAATGACTCTTTGCTCTATATATATATATATATATATATATATATATATATATATATATATATATATATGAAATATTGGTGAGACTCATTCAAAATCACAACACAGTTTATTTCTGGTAATAAAGCATGAAATCCGTACAACAGGCAGACAGCTTTACAACTTCGTGTAAACAGACAATGTGATCCTGCACATACACTTTTCAAGTAGGGATTCCTAAGGTAAAAGATTATGAATAATCCCTAAGCACAATTGATTACATAATACAAAATACCCATGTTTAGAGAGAACTCGCTAACTATTGGCTAAAGTAGTCCAGACAGAGGCTGAACTAAGTCTATAGTGTGTCTGGAGGGAAAAATCAGAATTACCGCACAAACCCCGAACTCACTTAATGAACCAAAGTTATTAAATTAATATTAAAATATGTAAATAAAGGACTTTAATATTACATATATTTATATATATGTAATACATCAAAATTATTATACTTAAACTATCTCTTGAAAATTCTCCCCTTTCCCATTCTTATTCCTTCAAATCTACTTTCCTAGCCACAAAATATCTAAAGGAGTATCCATAAATTAAAATTCTTTTGGCAGTCTCTTAAAGCTAACTCTGAAATAAATGCAAATTTATTGTCTACTCACCACTTTTCCAGCTGCCCTTGGCAAGTTATTCACTTTTTTCAATGATCTACGTTCCTGTTTGATTGTTAATACCACTGATTAAGCTACTTTTGGGAAAGAATTCGCCCCTGCATCTTGTTGTGGGGCCAACTCTGTAATCCATACGTATTTCAATTTATTTTTTTCCTTCACTGTTATTGCGAGAATAACATGCTGTTTTCTGATCTCTTAAAATAAAAGCTAACTTTTGTTACAGACTCGTTGCTTCACTTTTTATGAAATAGCATGACTGCATCATTAATCCTTACTAGATTTTCCTTAGGCTTATCCTTGCCTGGGCAGGTAAAAATAATAGGCGCTAAACTTTCTGATAATTTAATGGGACTGGTGGATATAAATTTGCTGCATTATATATAATGTACATATTATGTCTTACTGAATTTATTTTCATCCTTCTCTATACAAATAAACAAGTTGCCATTCTAAAACTTTTATTAAATTATTTTGTTAATCCTTTACATCCCTGTATTGCAGATCTACACCATATATAAAAATCGATGTCCTTTTCACAGTTACCTTTAAATTATTGACTGTTATTTTTTTATATCCAGTAACATGAAACATAATTTTTCATAAAATCTGTTCTAAACAAAATGGCAATACTAAGTTATATCAAAGTTAATTATGTGTTGTTATGTGTTTTGTTGATTATGTGATCAGATGCATGGGATTATTACTAAAATAAGCTTTAGATTTTATTAATTCAAAAACATATTAGAGCCACAAGGTAGATTTCTTAAAAAGTTAGTTCCAAGTTCTTTATATAAATATAATTTTCATGCATTAATTTATATTATTTATAAAAAAGTATTTATTGTTTTTTGTTTGTAAAAAATTCTTTTTTTTCCATTAAAATTTTTAAAAATATTTTTTTATATGTTTTAAATATTGTATTCTAACATTTGGAAAAATATTTTTTAATTTCTGGTAATTGAGATACAAAGGATTACTAAAGCTGTATTATATTAAAACATATATTAATGCTAAATTTATGGATGTCTGTATTTATGTGGGGAGATTCTAAAAATAGAATATGGAATAATGTTTTAATAAATTAAAGAACATCATATCACATAATGTAATTAAAATGACCTCTCTGGTACTTCTAGTGTTCATTTAATTGCCAGTAAAAAAAAAAAAAAAATTAATGATTCACAGAAAAATTATAATGTTGTATATTACTATATATTTCCTGTCTCAATCTTGCCTCCTAATCATAGTATTATTTTCAGTTCTCATAACAACCACTTTTTTTATATTAAAATTTTATACTGATTTTGAAATAAATTGAATGCACTTATTCTAAAATTATTAGATTTCTTAAAGTAAACATATTTATGCTGTAACTGCCTATATTTTCAGGCTTCTGGTGATGAATGATTATGGATCTCAGACTGTGTAATAAAAGAGCTTTAGTAATAATTATACTGAATTTATTATCATTTTTTCTCTATTTCTTTGTTTAGAATTTTCAATGTACCTGAGTATACAGATGTTGAATTCGTCATCAAAAAGGAAAGACTAAGGGCTCATAAGTTAATTTTAGCAATCCAAAGCCCTTATTTTAAAGAACTCTTCAACAAAAATTGGAAGAACCAAAGTAGAATTGATTTGACTTACATGAATGTAAGCTTCTGTTTCATATTTTTAAATTTAAATGGGTCATAAATCACAAATAACTTAAGATGTTTACTGGGTTGCTATAGCTCACTTTTTTTAATTTTTAGAAAAATTTCACATTCTGAAATTTCTTATTCTTTATATTTCAAGGTTTATTTCCTTCTAGAAACTAAATTACAGCTCAACATTTCTCCCACCTTGACAGTTTTTCTTTAAATGTCACAATTTTTATTAATTTGTAGAAATAAATTCTTTGAAAAAGGTATGGAGTAAAATTTTATTGACATTAATGAGAAAACATTTATCTTAATTCAGAATGAGCTTTAATGGTAAGGTAATAACAAAACTAAAATTCATGAAATTTTTAAAAAAGTAATTTGTTAAGTCAAGGAAATTCACAAAATTAAAATCAAAGTCAGAAAAGTTTTTAAACATAATTTTAACTATAAAATTTATTTTGTAATTTTTTTAATCTTCTAATTCTTTTTCTAAATTTTAGACTTATAAATGTAGTTAATTCTCATTATTACTTAGAAAGTAACAAAGTAAGTAAAATGCATAACTTAATTGTTTAAGGTTTAAAAGATGAGTATTAAATGCTGAAAGTTATATATTTCACAAAGATATTTACAAGAATGTCCTTGCAGAGTATGGTATTATATATCATGTATTTCAGTAAGTAAATGTCAGTAAGTAAATTTAATATCTCTGTAATATAAAATAAGTTTTTAGATTATTATGAAATTATAAAGGAAGGAAAGCTAACTAGCCTTTTCTTATCTCTAACTCTATCTTTTGTGTTATAGATATCTATGGAAGTCTTCAAAAAATTTGTCGCATATTTCTATGGGGGTAAGTTTTATTTCATCAAAAAATACTTTTATAGAGTACATAGTATATTAATGCATGTGTACTTTCCTTGGATAAACATAGTCTTAATCCTGGGACATATTAATCAAATCACCATATTCACATAATTTAGGTGAAGAAAACCCATGATTATTTTATTAGCTTTTATGCTCTTTATAACAGTAGGTTTTAATATTTAGGCATTTTCTTAAATACTAAATTAATAAATTAAGAATTAATTACTATAGAATTTACTATAGAATTTTGTATATTTTTACCCAAACTTCTTTTTTTTTTATCTTGGAAGATTTATTTACATTTATTTATGTTGAATTTTCCTGGCCATTTTAACCATTTTTAAATGTATGAAAAAAATAAACATGAAAAATAAATTCCATTAGTAAACTTTCAATAGGATAGTGCTACATACCACATATAAACTTTACATTATCACATTCACAACTGCCTTTTCTCTCTCTCACTCCCTGTACTTCAATATCCTTTGAAAAGCAAATCTTATTTTTTACCTTATGTAAACTAACAGTAGGCTTTTACTAAATACTTGGAAACTATATATATATACATATTCCCAAAGTAAGTACAAAGTAAAAAAAGTCAACATAAAATAGCTGAAAGCAAAATATTATTAATCCAGAATAAATACAAAATAAAATACAAGTGAATTAAGTAAAAACCATGGAAAATAATAGAATAAAAGGTAGCATAGTTCTTTGCTGAGTATGGTTAGATACAGGTGTTACACCTATACCCAAATAAATATTGCTTATTGCATACAAGTTTATCTTGTTGCAATGGCTACGTCATCTGTTCCTGTCTGTCACTCTGCTTCCAGTTAACTGGACAATAATACAAAATTAGAGGTGAAACTGTGTTATGATATCAGTTACTCATCTTATTTATGATTAATTGGGCAACTCTTATTGATCACATAAAGGCTTTTGTAGTTAGAAAATGTCTAAAGATTATCTGCAAGGAATCACCTTCTTAAGTATAAGTTTAAAATGGCTGTTTAAATATAAATTATCATAAATTTAAGTGATGTTTATTTTAAACTAAAGAATAAAGTTTAAGTAATAGGAAAAGTAAGTATGTAAATGATGATATTAAAAAGATTATTTGGCTTAAGAGTCCTATCTCTCTTTATTTACAAGGAAAATTCATAAAGTTTCTACTGAAGGAAAGAATCTACTTGTTATCTTTTCTCTACTTCTATTACATCTATTTTTTTTTTCTTAAAAAAAAAAAAACAACATTTGGTTTATCTTATTTATTTTTACCATCTGGTTTTCACTTTTACAAAAAAAACTTGTTTTAAATTTCAACAGTTCATCTAGACTAGAGGTTTTTAATACAATAACAGACTTGCATTACATTACAGAAATATATACAATCCGCAAAAGAAATACAAACTTCTTTTTCCTGTGAACACTTTTAAAAATTAAATGATCCTGTCATGAGAACACAGTATGATATAAAACATAATTATACTCTATTATTTAAGTTGAAATATAACATGCTCCATTACTTAAAAAAATTTAAAAAAAAGGCTTTTAAACTCATTTAATTACTGTGCAGTAAACGATGAAACATCATTTATTGCACAATGTATATAAACAAAATATATAAATATTATGTAAAATTTTCACGGTAAACTTTTATACAAGACAAGTTTTAAAATTATTTGTTACAAATAGTATAAATTTCTTAAATTTTCAGCTTTTACTTATACTTAAATAGATTACAAATAAACCTTATTTAACAAATATTTTTTATGATAGAGAAAACTATTGAATAAAACTCTTATCAATCAGTACCAACTGATAGTAAAACTGTAGTTACAAATTTTTAGTACATTAACAATTTTATAAACATTTGCTAACAAACAAAGTCCTAGTGGTAGTTCAATTCTTAATAATTTAGATCTTACAAACATAATAATAAGATGCCTGAAAAACAATCTTGTACTGGTCTCCTCATACTGATCAACTGTCAAAGATTATCTAACAG
The DNA here is from genome assembly GCA_032207245.1 of Pardosa pseudoannulata. Lineage (NCBI taxonomy): Eukaryota > Metazoa > Arthropoda > Arachnida > Araneae > Lycosidae > Pardosa > Pardosa pseudoannulata. Next base: position 97,131,894 of record CM063502.1, read on the forward strand.
ACTACATTTTCATCCCTCACAAGACCTAACAAGGGACATTCCATAATTGTTTTAAAACTGGGTTAAAATTCCTTTTTGAGAACAGTACTATATTTTATTATGACATAATAAAATGTCTGATCTAAATCGTATACACAACTGCACCATTCAAATTTAATAAAACCTATTTTAGTTAAAACTTTATCAATCTAAAAAAAATGTACTTTGTTTTTTAAATTTAATCCATGAAGTGCTTTGGTAAGTGTATAATATTAATTTTCTTTTCCCTTTTCAATAAAACTTAGAAGTTAGGACTTATAAATCATTTCTTTCAGGGGTGCATAAATACAGTCACACTGTATGTGTTTCTAACCTTCACTTGAATCTAGCAAAATTAAAAAAAAAAAAAAAAATTAATTAGATTAAAGTTTAGAACAGAGCTGAAAGTTTTATTATTGGCTTCACCTTATATTTGTTTAACACATTGAGTGACTAATTGAGTATCATAGACTACAATGATACCTTTTTTGTTTCGTTTAACTGTGTAGGTCCACCTATTTTTAATCAGTTTAAAATTGTTATGAAAGGGAGTTAAACTCCATGCATATTTTTCTTGCCTTATTTATAATTCTTCTCTCATGGCTTACTCTCAATTTTTTATACTGAACTTGAATGGCAGTAAATATTTGGAGCCTTTAATAGTCTCTATTAAATTTAATCTTTATCCGGATTCTAAGAAATTAATATATCTGCTGGAAGACTGTCCTGTTATTTCACTTTGGTAGTTCAAGTTTCTATTTAAGTGAAGTAAGTGAGATTATAAATTTATATTTTTCTAACAGTACTTCATAACTTCCAGTATGGATCTTAAATGGTGAGTGATACTTTTCTCATAACAGTACATTTTGGTTCAGGATTCATCTGATCTGAGTACCTTTCTTTATCCAGGTAGTGTCATGCTTTTGAAAAGCTGTTTGTTTGCCAGTTTTGTCATCTGATGCTGTATCTGAAGCAATTTTTTGTGATTTACTGATAGTCCGTTAAGCAATCTTAATGTTCATCAATAAATTCTTAGTCAGAATCACTGTCTTCCATGTTGGTATTCAAAAGTCCATTCTGTGGTACTGATGTTTTCTCATTTGCTAACAATCTTACATAAGTCATTACATGCATAGTAAAGGAGATAAATGAGTAAAAAGTAAATAAACACTAAAAAATTGGGTAAAGCAGATAGACAGATAGACTGTATACATTTAACTTGTAAGAGGAAGGTAAAATTTATTTATACTTTATGTAGCTTCTTTATCCGCAGTCAAGGTTTTTGTAGTCTAGAGAAGTCATTTTATGAACCTTTGTTCAATAAAAATAGAATCTTTTGTTTTTGATTTACTATATCAATATTTTTTATCATTCATTTTCAGGACAATAATCAGCAATGCTAGCTTTAGCCATGCTTCATATTTAAAGTTATGCTGATATTGTACTAACATAATAAAACTGGATATTCTTGAAAATATTAGGTTTTATGAATACTATTATAGTCATGAACAATAAGCATATACATAAGATTTTTAATCACCACAGTAAGCTGCTTTACAATAAAACAGATACATGATTCTTTTACCAAAATATCTGCTTACTGCCTTTGGAACTCTTCATTGTTATCTAGCTTATTCACTTTCCTGTACGATTGGTATTTTATCTTGTGATTATACAGAATAAGAAAGGCTTACAAATTGACAATGTCATTGCAGTCCTCTCCTTCTCCTGTAAGATCTTTCTCCAAGCGGTTATATGGCTAATGTTTAATTTTGGTTTAGACTTTTTTTATAGACTGAAAATTTAGGGTTTGGAATAAATAGGATAGATGGTACTGATATCTTATTTTTATACATGAATTATTGTAAAATTCATATTATAATGCTAGGGAGGTCAGGATGTGTTTTATTCAGTTCTCAAGTTAAGGTAATCGCTGTTAATCCTGCATAAGTTTCCAGAGACAGTAAATTGTGGTCAGGGGCATAATAAAAATATACAGATGAAAGACATGGTAAAATGTCTAGCCACTAGTTATTGTTAGTATTGTATTTAGCTCTACACACTTGTTCTAGATGAAGACACACCATCTAATTGCTGAAAATGGGATTTCAGCCAAAACCATACATTCTGGTTTTCTAATCACTTCTCTGTTAGGTCTGGACTCCACTTCACCAGAAAACACGACAGAAACGGAAATCCTACGCACTTCCGGTCTTTTGTGTTTCTGTCCAACAGAATGCCAGCAGAATACGGAGTAGGAAATGTTGAACTTTTTCTGTTTCTGTCTACGTTTACCATTCTATGTCAGCCAATAGGAATTCGTCTAATTACATACATAGAGCAATGGCCGCGACTATGAATGTTGACTTATTTGTTACAAGTCAACATTCATAATAAAATATAATATTAATATGTAACATTGCTATGTATGTTTTTGTCTTTTGTTATGCTTGAAGATACACTGTTTAGCAAGCACCAGAAACATTAATCCATCTTGTATACGTGACGCAGAGATTTCACTCTTACCAGTCCAGCGTCACCTCCACGCGATAATCTCCGGTTAGTATTGAGAGACCAGCAGCGATGATTGGAACGTTTTATTTTAATTTTTAAATGCTAGATTTAATTACTAAATGCTGTTACAGATATCCATAAGATTCTTGCTTAAAATGTAAGGAACACAAATCAATGTAAACATCAGCATGGGTGAAGGGGGGGATCAACTGGTATTAAATACAAGTTTACATAATATACAAGTAAACCTCATTAAGTGTATACCCGTGCAACACCGGGTATGGAAAGCTATTATTTACTTTTCAGAAAGAAAATATATTTGAATTTTAAATATGGAAACAGAAAAGCAAGGCACTTTGTTGGGGTATACTAATAAATTTTAGAATTAATACAAATTCTTTTATAATTAATTAAATTATTATTTTTGCTTTTAATTTCCAATTAAATGTTATGATAGCTTGTCTATCTTACTTAAAATATAAAGGGAGAAATTTGTTAAGCATGAAAGAACTGGTTTTAGAATGGCAAAGTAGCAGTAACAGTGATTATGTGATGATAATGCCATAACAAATATCAGGCCGACCGAAGAGCAACGCCCTACCCATTTGGCCGATCGATGTCTAAATGAGTAGAGTGCTGCTCTTCAGCATGAAAGTTCGTGAGTTTGAATTCCATTGCTGGCATGGATGTTCACAGTCGTTTGAAAATTTATACTTTGGAGTAAAAGAGGAAATCTTTTCTGTGTTACTAGGAGTTTCAGTAAATAAAAGATTTTTATTTTGAATCATTAAATTTTGAGATTTATATAGAAATGTTAATAATTATGATTGATTGTGAAGCACTAAATATTTTGGCGAAATCATTGCATTGAATTATTTAATTCTATTTTTACTTGTCATTTGGCTGAAGTTACTGTGTTTTGTACTTATGTATTATCCCATTGACTATACTGCCGAGTAAAACTTGTTTTCGCCAAAGAAACTCAAAGCGAGCAAGCAAGCTTAATAAGTGGGTAAATGTATAAGTATATTATTCTGGTTGTTTCTTAAATTATAGTTTAAATTTTTACTAATATAATAATTATAATTATTATTTAATAAAAATTAGTTAAGATTTTTGTACAGAATATAAGTTTAGCTTTAGGCCTATTATATATAAACATTATAGGGTTATCATGTTTGGCTATTATTCATGGTTCCTATTTAATTATTATAGAAACAGATAATTTGTGCAATTTATCTCAGGGTTTAAACTCTGAAATATTTGAATTTGATTCTGATTCATGTTTAAGCCACGACTTAAGCATACATAATAAATCCAACTAATGTATATTGAATTTTAGTTTCTATTATCAGCTCTTTATCATTAATAAATAAAAATTGCTATCAGAATTCATAACAAAATATTCTAGAATTTAAATTGGGGGGAGATAATTTACTTTTTAAAGTTGGATACAGTATTGCTTATAACAAGATAATTTTGAACAAAGATACCTTAGAAACAGATAATTTGTGCAATTTATCTCAGGGTTTAAACTCTAAAATATTTTATTGATTCATGTTTAAGCATTCAGAATGAATCAAACAAATGTATATTTTATTTTAGTTTCCATTATCAGCTCCTTATCCTTTAAAAACAAAATGAACATTTTCTTTTTTTTTATTTAGATAAAATAACTTTAAAAAACAGCAAATGTATTATTACTCTCAATGTAATTCAATAGGATTCATATTTAAATTAAATATTTTATGTAATGCAAGATGTAATATTGTGTTTGTTTTTAATGTAAATCTCATAGTTTTTATGAAATAAAAAGTTGTAAAATTAATGCATAGCATAAAACTACACAAATATACCTTAATATCAATGCAAGTCTGGTATCTGCCGGTAAACTTTTTCTCCAATAAGTATTTTTTCTTTCGATGAGGGTGGTTACAGTATGTAGAATTTCATCAAACACATCTGGCATCATCCTCATAAAGCTGTAATACAATATTAGTGTGTTATAAAATTTCTATGTAAGCAAAATAAAAAATAGAGAGCAGACATTTTTTTTTTAAAGAATTGTATACTTACTTGAAATAGAACTCCTGGTCAATAGTACGAAGATCCTTAACTAGTGTGTTATGGATTCTATACTTTCCTCTCTCTAGGAAAATCTAACAAATCCAATCTTATTTCTTGACATTTTAGGTTTTCAATAGTAATTATTAGTCTAAGACATACTAAGCAAGGTTATATTTATTTCTCTAAAATCAGAACTTGAAGGTAAATCTAGAGATTCTGGTATGAGAACATGTTTGTGTTATTGAAATAAGGTTTCTTCTTATGTTATCAATATCTAATATATATTTCTTTATGATTATTTTTTAATTGTAATCATATTTATAAATTTTTTAAAACCTGTTTAAGAATTTGTAGCACATGTTACTTTATCTCCACTTTCAGGTGGTTGAGATGAAACAGTTATTTCCTGTTGATTGCAAACCAGGAATTTATAAACTTCCTTTTGGAATCTAGATAGGATGAATTGTTGAGAATTGAGTTTTAAAGAATCAGAACTAACCTACTGTGCTTTATACATAGTAAAATCCAATGTATTATATTATTTTAGCTTTTTTTTTTTAAATTTGGGATGGTTAAAATACATTAATAAACATAGTCTACTACATGTTAATATGATTTGGATGAGAGGTTCCCAATCAAAGTGAATGAATACTATTTGAAATAATATAGCAAAATTAAGTTTTAAAGTTTCTATCTGATATTTAATTCCTGAAAATTTAAATTTATTTTGGGAAATGCCTACTAATTAGGCTATTTTTTAACATATGTACATAGGAAATAACAAGTTATTAACCCTAGTAAACTATTTTGTTTTATTAAAAAAATTGAACTTGGTTCACTCTTGTTATGAACTCTCATATATCCTAGATGAGGTGTATTTATTTTTAACCCATTAACGCCCAAATTATTTTGTTTTGACGCACTGACATATAATTCATAAATTGGGTGTCTTTTACCATCAACATGAATATTATGATCGAATTTTATCAATACGTACCTTAGTTTTTTATAAAAATGCTGATCTAAAAATAGATCACTGGGCGTTCGGAGGATATATTTTAGCAAATACACAACAATCATTAGTACTTCAATAACGTGGTAAAATCGAACCAAATAGATAAAAACTAATGCATTTTCTTTTAAAAACGTTTATTTAAGCAGAATTTCACAATATTACAGAATGTACTTAGTAAAGTTTAATTATTTTAAAATAATAAAATTTGAATGTTTCTACAGTTTAGTGTGGAATTTGAAGAAACACTTCTTGCATAAAGTTTCATCGCACTTCACACAGTATGTTAGGGGCCTTCCTTGGCACCCTACAAGTCGACAGCGTCTTTTGCCCTTTCTTTGTCCCATAATGTGATTCCTTTTATAAAAGCGAACATCATGACTGAGATTAGCTTTTGAGGATGAAGGAAAACTGTAAGGTCGACCTTTCAAAACTTTTTTTCCGATTCCCAATTTTAGATATTTTACAGCAACAGCTCTTCGAAAATCTTACATGGGCATAGAATCACCTTTATGAACATTTCTGTGCAGAATACGTGCATTAACTACAGCCATATCAATTATTCGAGTGAATAGACACCAGTACCATATTTTAATTCTTATTCTCTCCAAAAGGAGTTTTATCTTGATTTGTCATTCTTACGTTCATCTGCTTTTGAAATCTCTTTGAAATGAATATATGACTTTATTTTTAGGTAAGCATTTCTATTAAAAGAGTCCTGTACAAGACCTATCACTAAATCTTCTACATCACTCCAATAATATCTTTCACTTGAAAGAGTAAGATAGCCAAAATATATCAAAAACTCTATAAATATCTTTATATCTTCTTTAGTGATAATTAAATCATGGTCGTTTTTGACATTTTTAGCATAGAGAATAGTCTCATCCACAATTACGTTATATACTTCATCAGAAAAAAGTTTTTCAAAGCAATGATGCAAGATGCATTTGCAAGATCATTTTCCATTGCCAAAATATTATTTTTATAAGTTTCCACTAATTCCGAACATTTGGTATAATTCGGGTTTTTTTTCCAAACAATTTTTGGCTTTTCTGTTTTTAATATTTTAGGCTTCCTCTCAAACTTTGAAGGTAAATCTATATAATCACACTCATCTTTTGATATTACTTCTATTTTACCAACAATATCATTTACAAATGGAGCATGTAACTTATCATCTATTTTCTCTTCATCTGTCAGTTCATCTACATCAGTGGATATGGCAATAATATCCTCTTTAATTTGTTCAGAAAACAGATAATCAACTGAATCCTGAAAGCTATTAAATACTTTTCAACTCATATTTTCATCTAAAGGTGAAAAAACGTAATATTACCAGGGTCAGGAAAAAAAAAACGCCCGAATGCCCAGTGATCTATTTCTAGATCAGCAGTATTTTGACACTAATTTTTACTATTTATATTTGTTTTAAGATAACATCGGTTTATATTCTGATAGCTACATCTATGAAGATATTAAATCGCCCAAAAAAATTTAACTTTCGCTTATTACTTAGCTGTTTTCAGTGTTTATGCTAAGAAACTTAGAAAAACGGCGGAACGAAAGGGCGATACAAACTTTCTCTTATCGCTTTAGATCAATGATATAAACAAAACAAGAAAACCACTTGTTGGTAAACAGGTGCATGCCTTGTCTTGCCCCCTGTGCAGTATAGAATGTGTGGGGTGGGTTTAAGGTCCTCTAAAAGCGAGTTTACCAAGCCATGTTTAACGATCTAAAAATAGATCACTGGGTGCTAATTGGTTAAGATGACCCATGTATGTGCTATCAATACTTATGTTATTAAAGTATTGTAGTATCATATAGAAGTCATTGAGTCTAATCTTAAGGGGAAATACTAAAATATTTTAAATTGAAAGTTCTATTCTTAGTTTTATGTTAGTTTATATTTAAATCAAAACATTAAAAGAACATTTTTTTTCATAGTCCTTAGTTTATATTCTAATGCTTGTTTATATTTTTATTTATTTTGTAATAACTTTAATTCTAAATATATTAATATTCTTTTCCATAGAGCGACTAACTGTTCATTCATATGATAAGTGGGAAATTGTCAGAACAGTTAAGTGTTTCAACATAACATCCCTATTTACTGAAATCATGAAGGCCCTGTTAGTAGGTAAGTAAAACTTAATTATGTTCATATATTTTATGAGCCTTATTTCATGGGTAAATTAGAACTTTACTCTAGGCCCCAAATCTTAGGGGATTCCCAAGTCTCTCAAAACTACTCTATGAAATATTCTCATTTTTCAGTTAAAAATTAATTTCATTCTCAGAAAAAGTAACTGCAAAATACATTTTATAACAGAAATTAAACTTCCATTAGTGAATCAGACAAATTAATGAAATAATGATTTCTTGTTAAATACATTATGATGAAATTCTTGTTACGGAAATTTTTGTTTTTGTGTCATGTGATTTAAATCTGTTAATTTTATTTTATCATTCATTTTATTTAGAGTTGATTACATTTCAAAATTGAATGTAGTGTTTTACAATAGACTTCAGCTCTGTCCTTGACATTTTTATTCTTTGTGATTGACCTGATCAGTAGCTAAATCCTTAAACTATCATTATTTTGGCCTTTTAAAGAGGGAAAAGAAGCCACTCTTACTTTAATAATTCATTTTTTTTTATCTTGAAAGAAACTCATTCAGTTACATATTGTTCTTTAATAGGAAAAATAAAAAATAAAATAATTATTTTCCATAAAACCTGGAGATAAAAATAAAAAATTATTAATACATAATATATTCAGGGACAACCACATGGTATTATAAGTCAAATTATTCTTTCCTAGCTAACCCCATTGATACATTCCATTAATAGTAGATTAGAGGATATCCCAAATGCCCTTCCAGATCTCCATATATCCATGATTAGGGCCTTTCTCTGTTCTTTAAGTTTTTAGTAACGAATGTTTTTCTAATTTTTATTTACTTGTGATTCAGTTTTTATTTAATTTTTGTCTCAATTAAGTTCTAATGCTTTGGGATTTAACGTAGACAAAAGAAGCTTTCCTTGCTATTTCACAAACAAGTGTCTATCTCGAGAAGTTTTATTAAAGCTATTTTTGTCAACTGTACCAAGACAATTTGAACCAAAGGTGAGTTAACTATTGAATAACTTTGCTTTACAAGTTTGTTAAGCCTGACTCCAAATTTATCTTAATTATTTTAATTCCATTGATTTAAATAACTTATATCTACATTTTACTTTAGTATAATCTTTTATTACAGCTCTTAACAGCCATATGCAATTTATGCCTTTTTAATAATAATGACTGAAAAAAAATCTTTTTGTTGCCATTTCTTAACAACAAAAGAAAAAAATATTAACTGTTATTTTAAATCTCTGCATATGTTCAGCCATAGCAGCACTAAGTTATTATACAGGATATTATTACCTTTCAAAACACACTATTTGGACAATATGCCTCTCAAAGTTGTTAGTATGGTGTTTTGGTGAGGGGTTTTGGTAGTCCAGTGTGGGGATTGTACCACAGTGGACTGGATAAAAAACAGTCTTGATGGGGATAGGCAAGTTTTGGATGGGGAGGCATTCAAAGTGTTGAGTGCTTATGAACTACTGAAATTATACAAGATTGCTTATAGGGCTAGAAACATTTACACCACAGATTCTAGCATCATACTTAAGTGCCTTCAAAGGTTTAATGAAGGATTACTGACCCTTATTACTGACCACTGGAGAGCCCTACATGTCTCATCAGAGTCTGGTAGCTACAGGTGGATTTTCGAAGTGGAAGAAGCAGATGTCGATTCCATCAAACTGCTCAACTTTAGAGCCTACTCTGGGTTGGGCTATGGGATTTATAATAGAAGTAAAAGGAAGGGTATTGAAGGTGAGCCCTCCGTGAACAAGCCTAAGGTAACTGCCTCTGAAGCCACTACCTTGCAAGCTTCTCAAGCATACCTGAGTTTGAGGATCTTGAGGTCACCTCAAAGTCTGATGTTACTATGAGATGTCCGAGTGCTTCACTTTGGAGATTGATAGGGCACTGAAGCAACTGGAGGAGGAGGATGAGGGTGAATGCTATACCCCTGCTCCGAGGCAGGAGGAGTGCATTTACCCTGCTTCATTATAATATGATTATTTGTCCTATTATCACCTATGGCTCTATTTTCTGGTGGTCCAGGACCAGACTTGATCTAAACAAGCTGCAGAGAATTATCTGTATTGTTCTTATGGATAAAACTATCCCTACTGCTGTTCTAGAACTTTTGTTAGACATGCTTCCTTTGCATCTACGGATTGAAGCTGAGGCTATAATCTGTATGAAGCATTTTAAGAGTCTGAGTCTCAGGAGGGATTATGCTTTTTATCTCTCTTTGGGATGTTTTGACTCATTTGGGGTTAATAAGGCATTTTTTACTATACCTACTGATGTTCTCATTACCAGGTTTACTTTTTGTAAACCTTATAATGTTCATTTTCCCTTTTGGGAAAATTGGCTTAAAAATCCCAGGTGGCTTCAGGGCAGCTGTAGGGATTGGTTTACTGATGCTTAATCATCAGGTGGGTGGTGGTGTGTGCTGCCCTAGTGACAGTACCAAGCTTTTCTTTCTGCTTGGTAAATATGTTACTGTTTTCCAAGCTGAGGTCTTTGCAATCTACATGTGTTGCAGGACCTTCCTTGGGGTTTGCGTTAGCAAACCATTAATATCCGCTCTGATAGTCAAGCTGCGCTTCAAGCCCTGTCTAAAAGTAGTGTTACCTCTGCTCTGGTTTGGGAGTGTTTTGAGTCTCTTAGTGACCTTCCCTCAGACAACAAGGTCAATCTTTACTGGGTACCTGGTCATATGGAAATTCAGCTAGCTGATGATTTAGCTAGGAAGGGGTCCAGCATTTCTTTTCCTGGACTTGAGCTTGTCCTTGGTATAGCTCCGGGGTCTATTATGAATTCTGTTTTTAGTCATTTTAAGCATCTTCAGTATTCCAAGTGGCTTATTGGGAATGGTCATAGGCAAGCCAAAGAGCTTAATCGTGACTGCCCTAGCTTGTGTAGTAAGGAGCTCTTGTCGCTTCATAGGAATGGCCTGAGGAAGGCAGTTGGTCTTTTTACTGGTCACTGTGACCTCAATAGGCATCTCAGCATTTTAGGGATTAGTTCTGATCTCTTGTGTCATGGCTGCTGACTTGAGGAGGAGACTACTCCCCACATTTTGTGTGATTGCGAGTATTTCTCGGTTCTTAGGTTTGAGCACCTTAGTCGTCACCTTCTTGAGCCTTAGGAGCTATAGGACATTTCTGTCAGTTGTATACAGAGATTTGCTTCAGCTTTTGGCCTTTTCTCTTAGGTGCTCTTGAGTCATGTTTTTAATCTTCCTGGGTTTGGGTACAGTATACCTTTGGTCACAGTGCCCTGCTCTTGGGGAATCCTCCAAGAACTCTTCTTAAAGGTGAGTTCATTCATTCATTCAAACATGCTATTTACAAATATATTATAGATATGTGAAAGTGCTAATCCGGAAATAGCATTGGTAGTTTAATTGTCTGTATGTTTCCAGGAAGATTCTACAAGGTTCCTACGGTGCTTAAAAGTGCTTAAAAACTGCTTAATTTCGAAATGCGTTTTTAAGGCCTTAAAAAGTGCTTAAAGAGTGCTTAATTTTCTCCTAAAGTCCTTATTTTTTTTTCTTGACGACAGTTTTTATTTGAATATTTCGAAATTGTCTATGAAAATCATAAAAGGTCGCTTGGGATTAATCGTTCAGTGTGAATGAAATCAGACACTGCAGCGCTCCTTTTTTCTAGAAATCTCTCCTTTATTCCTTATTTTACGGCATTCCTCCTTTTTTTCCGGCTATTCCTGCCTTTTATTCCTTTTTTCTTTGGGCCATTCACTCCTTTTATTTGTTTTTTCCATCTCAACGTTTACTGAGTTATGTAATGGTAGAACGGATTACACACATTGTTTTTCCCCTGTTTTGATAACATCTTTGTTTTTCTAACATTTTCTTTCTGTGGGATATTCACCTCCCCCTTCCCCCTCGAAAAAAAAGTTTTAGGCTATTTATTGGAGGTACAGGTGTTTGATCGTTATTTGCTAACTTTCAAAGTGTCAAAACCAAAGGGGAACCCAAATTATTCGATTGTAGTGTCAAGAAATCTGTTTAACTCGTTTCTGAACCCAAGAGGGGAAAAAACCGTTACTCCGAGTCTGTTCTCTTAAAAATGGACTGACATATCTAATATTGAATTCAGGGATGATTCTGATCCGAATGTTTTTTGTGGGTTTGTTCTAAAAAAAAAAAAAACAGGTTTTTTCAGAAATTAAAAAAGAAATGAAGGAAGAAGCCATTTTTTTTTATCTCACATATGTATAAATTTTGACGATAATCTGAAAGATTTCTGTCTTTTTCTTATCCTTTTTCTCTTTGCCGCGTCCACAATTTTTTTTCTGACAAAGAGTAGGAAAGTGTTATCAGTCGATGCTCGCAACACGTGCTTCAAGGTCAAAAAGCCGTGTGGCGAGGTATAAATGAAACATATAGAACTTGTGTGGTTCTAGTTATAAAAGTACTACTAAGCCGTAATTCTATGTTTTTTGTAAAAAAAAAAAAAAAAACTGTTATCTGGGTTTCGATTCCAGAAAATGCGCATTTTTTAATGGACCATTATAGTTAATAGTGCGATCATAATATGGGGTTCTCATACGGTAGAATTATGTTTTAACAACCTGCGTACTTTTTTCATAGATATCTCCCGAACTCACGTGCATGTAGACCGATCGTAATACTGTTTTATATATCGGTATTTTTTTAATATCGCAATAACAGTATTGAGATTCCAATCCCTCCTATAGTTATTTCAAATGGTACTTTATCTTATTGACTGAATTTTCTGCTATGAGCAGTGTCTGTGAGAAAATGACACTGTTGCAAATAACTTACGAAATTTTGGGTATGC
>CM063502.1:97144561-97188668 GCA_032207245.1 Pardosa pseudoannulata
CAGAACATCTGGTAAAGTTGTGATGACTGCTGTGATATAATGTAAGAAAGTAATATATATTTAGAATCCATAACTATTTTAATTTTTTCCTAAAATTACTGAGAAGGGTATATCATACATGTAAATAGTTTCAGTAATAGTTCGTTACAAATATGCCCCAATTTTTGTATGTATTGTATGCATAATTCATAAATTTCATTCTCATCTGTAAAATAGCACTTTTTATGTCCTTTATAGGGTAAATTTTAAAAGGGTTATTGCTTAACATGTTGCTTAATCCATTTATACTTTTTGTTTCTCTTTAAGCAATAATAGACTAGTTGAGTTAGAAACTTTCTGCATTTCCTCAAATTTTTCTGAAGTATAGGCATGTTTATAAAACACTGAGGCATAATTGGACTATAAATGCTTTTTATTATTTAAATCACAGTATGGATTTCAATGTTACATCATGAAAATTGTACATTTCTCAAAATAATTTAAGTCATTTGAAAAATGAGGAATTTTCATGTTTTCTAATTTTAATTTTAAATAATAGAAGACAAAGTAAGCAGGACAGTACCTATTTTTCTTTCATTTAGCGGCATAATTAGTGATTTCTAATGGGCTTTTTAGCAGACTGTTTAACGTCTCTCAAAAAGACACTTTTCCTCTGCCCAGTTTATGATGTCACGGTTTATGAAAACACCAACCGCCTATGTTATTTACATGTTAAAAGGCGATTTTTAAATTTGTTTCTATGTAAAGTATCACATATAATAGAAATTTTTTTATTATGTCTGACATTAAAAAATCATATTCTAAATATTGTATTGTAACAGTCTGTAAAAATACAACAACTAATTGCAATAAGAACATATTTTTCAGCGTTCCCAAAGATCCAAATACACTTAAAATCTGGACAAATGCTATGAAAAGGGATAAGAAATTAAACCCCAAATTATCTTATAAATCATCTCTATGTGTTTGTGAAGACCATTTTTTGGTAAGTAAATACTTGCTTTTGTTTAAATATTACTAATTTAGAACAATTTAAGTATAAAAATATACATCTATGCCTTTAAAAGGACTGTTGTTTAATCAATGCTATTTAATTTTTAAAACTGCTAATTTTCAAGTATTATCACAGAGTTAACCCTTTAACGTGTGGTGGTCACGCCGTGAAACCACCAATTTTCGATTTTTTTTCTTAATTCCTTTTCATGATTTTTCATGCCGAACGATGGCCGATTGGTTAGAGTGCTGGCCTTCGGTACCGGAGTTCGTGGGTTCGAATCCCACAGTGGCATGGATGTTCGTAGCCGTTCGGAATCGGCTTTAAACTGTAGGTCCCGGTCTCATTAGCCCTCGTGTTGCAAAAAGTAGACCGTAGCACTCCAAACCAAACGATTTTTCACTTAAATTTTATAGATTTCTTATCTTTTACTTTTAAATAACACTAACAGATGGCAGCACAAAACCATTTCAGGTCGGACTCCTTCCAATATGGCGTTATTTAATGTTCATTTTTAACAACACAATATAACCTACTTTTTTAATATAAATAATGATAAATATCAGAAATTATTTCTTCCTATATCGTCATGTCTGTCATAAACAATATAAATGCAGCAATAATTTGAACTAGATACGTAAAAAACTTTCCTTTTTTGAGGGAAATTCCTGGTGGTTGCACCGCGCAACCACCGCGCAGCTAGAACACATGACTTACGTGAAGAGCAGACTATATAAACACGGCCGGCGCTCACTAGCTGTCAAAGGACGGAGTATTTATTATGACTGGGAAATAGAGTGTTTAGGAATGTGGGGGAGGGGATTTGAATCACAGGGTCATTTTACTTGTAAACAACATGTGTACTTTATATAACCAGTGAACACGTGCTTTCGCTATTTCTGTTTCAGAAAGACTTTTCAGTTTCAGATTTTCCTTTGCGTTGAATGTTGCATTTGCTCCCAGGCTAGTACGGAAATTTTTATTTAGTAGTATTTTGTGTGTTTTAAATTTAATGTAAATATATATGTATATTTTTTTTTAATCGAAAATAGTATTTACGTAAAAGTTTTATTTAACTTTAAAATAATTAATAGCAATATATTTTAACTGTGTGTAAATAAGTTTTTCTACTGTTAAAATTGAAAATGCCTCGCAAAGGGCTAGGAATAGCTGAGGCATTTGCTTTATTTGAAGAACTTCCTTCAGATCCAGAATCAGAAATCTCAGGTGATGATAGTGACAAAGAAGAAAATGTGCCATTCACTGCTAATGATAATTTTCAGGTGGAAAGTGATGAAGGATCAGAAGATGAAGACAATATCGATATAAATTTACCTGGTCCTTCCCAAGTAACCCAAATAAATTGGAATAGGAGACAGAAAGTTAAAAAAGCGATTCCTGAATTTTCTGAGGAATATGGCCCAACAGAAGATATTACACTAATGGATGACATAAATCCTATCAATATATTCATGTCTTTCCTTACGATTGCATTCATGGAGAAGTTAGTCTTTGAAACTAACTTATATGCGACACAAAAAGGAAAACCATTTTCACCTATAACACTTCAGGATATGATGATTTTCATTGGCATAAACATGCTCATGGGAATAAAATAGCTCCTGAGCTACCGTGACTTTTGGTCTACCAACGAAATTCTACACGATTCATATGTGTCAAAGCAAATGGCGGTAAAGAAATTTATGTGGATGCTAGGAAATTTGCATCTGAATGATAATAGATTGATGCCAAAAAGAGAGGACAAAAATTTTGATAAACTTTATAAAATTCGGCCTCTTCTTACACATTTGTCTGATAAATTTAAAAGTCTATTTAGACCAGGAAAAAAACCAGTCTATTGATGAGTCAATGATTCGTTTCAAAGGCAGAAGTTCATTAAAACAATACATGCCCAAAAAACCCATCAAATGCGGGTATAAGGTGTGGATGCGTTGTGATGAGAGCGGCTTTGCTTCTCAATTTGACATTTATATAAATGTCAAATTGAGAAGCAAAGCCGAATATACCTATATAGGTAAAACCCAGGAAGCCGAAAAAAATCTAGGGGAAAGAGTGGTAAAAATGTTATGCGAGCCCTTGTATGGTAAGAATCATAGGGTATACATGGACAATTATTTTACATCATACGAATTTTTCCGATATTTAGAAACAAAAAGTGTGTATTGTTGTGGAACAGTAAATATGAAGAGGAAAAATCTTCCCAAAACATTGATGGAAGATAAAAAATTAAAACGGGGTGATTTTGACTGGGCAGTTAGTGAGCACAATATAACTTGCCTAAAGTGGAAAGACAAAAGATGCGTGGCAGTATTATCTAGCCTAGAAGATCCCGTCATTCCATCTACTGTTGAAAGAAAGGAAAAAGATGGTCAAAAAGTTCAGGTACAGTGTCCACAAGCCATAAAGGATTACAATCAAAATATGGGGTATGTGGACTATTTTGATCAATTAAAAAGCTTATATGAAATAGATCGGAAAAGTAAAAAATGGTGGCATCGAATTTTCTTCCATTTTATTGATGTCACTATTGTAAATTCTTTTATTATATATCGAATGCTTCCAGAAAGTGATCCAAACTTAAAAGTACTTAAGTTATTCAGAATGGACATCATCAGTAGTTTGATTTCAATGGGAAATAAAAGATCTGTTCCCAAAAGAAAAATATCAAGCCCCGTATGTATAAAAAGCCACAAACCTCATGTTCCAGACCAAAAAAGATTAAAGAATGCTGAACACATGCCAATGAAATGCAAACCGCGGCGGTGCGCATTTTGTAGCACAAAGGAGAATCCTCATAGAACAAGATACATGTGTGAAACTTGCAATGTTGGTTTATGCATGTATCAAAAAGATAACACATGCTTTGAACAGTTTCACAAGAAATAACTTTTTTCTAATTGACATTTAAAAAAAACTGTAAATGCTAAATGAGGATTCTAAATTCAGTGTCAACGTGTTTTTATAGCAACAAAATTCTATAAATTTTTAATTTTTCATATTTCCTACTCTTTACTTTGTAAAAAATTTGTAAAAAAATAATATACTGCATTTTAAATATAAATAATCTAAGAAGTTTGCAATAATCATCATTTATTGAAAGCGCGCACGAAACAAGGTAAGTTTTTTTCTCCTACTAACTCAGTAAGTTTCAAGGTCCTAGACGCACGCTGGTTGCGCCTTGCGACCACCACCCACAGAAAAATGGGTAATTGTAGATTTTTTTTAATTCATATATTATTTGTGTTGGAACAAAGCTCTTTAACAATAAATATCTCTAATAGAAAAAACAAAGTTCCAACATTAAGGAAATAACCTAGGAATGTCTACCCGACATTACATGCAGGTTCAATTCTAAAAAATCTACCATAACACAAAACATCTCATATAAGCTTCTCATTTCGTTCATATCAAACGGATGAGTACCAGAAAAATAAACAATGTAGGCGTGCTTACCTGGGTAGTAATACTGGAATAGGAGATCTACTGTCAGCCATGGGACCTTTAATCTACACCTATAAACTTATATATAACTCAAAACTAGGACTTTTTATATTTTATTTCACATAGAGCACGACATCTTTACAGGGGACTTAGCACTTTTCCCCGTTAGACAAAGAACACACATAGACCACACAAAAAACAGAAAGCACAACAACTTACATAACAGAGAGCTAACTAAAAATCAAAAAACAACATTCCTTAGATCATAGACCGTTCCTCTTTTTCACGGAACATCTGGCGCCATCTCTTGGCACTATAGACAACTAACGTCAATTACGCAACAATTTGTCTGTGGGATCATAACATTTAATTTTTAGAGTTATTTAGTTTAAAATTTAAAAAATAAATATTGCGCGCGTCAAAGGGTTAAAGTACAATAAATGTTTGATAAAGCATATAAATATTGTACAACTTATAAATATCTATAACAATAATGAGGAATTTGCACATGTGGGGGATTCGAACAACTTAGTGTTTTTCTGGTAATTTCAGACTCGTAGATTCCAAAAATGTTCTCAAAAATGTAAAAAACTGGGTCCATCATTTAAAAAATTAATTTTAAAGTTAAGCGAAAATCACGTGACATCAAAAAGCTCCGTGATTGGTTGTGATGTCATCGTTCATGCAGACCAATATTTTTGTATTGCTTTTAAGCGCGCACTATTTTCCGATTTTGTTTTTGCAAATTCCTGAAATTTTCTAGCTATCAAAATTTTTTTTATTTTAACCTGAAGGTTTATTTTATCGATCTAGATAGCTTAGTTATCTCAATTTGTCATAAATGTCTCTTCTACCTGGATTTACCAATCAGACAACCTCCCGAAAATTGACAGCATGTCATTGTTTTCTTTCTTGTCAAAAACCCCGGATTTTATGGGAGCAGAAATACGAGGAATTAAAACCCAAAGGTGTGTAAAATCATTTATATTTTTTTTCCAGTTTTACTTAACATGTATTAATACTTTATTCATGCTAAACGCAGCTCTTTTGTTTGTAAACACAAACAAGTCAAATAAATATACATATATCATATACATACACATTTGTAGTTGCATCATTTTTTATAAATAGAGACAGATGTAATATTAAAATAAAAATTAGAGGAGGTATTTTTTGTGAGACCGGTCTCATTAGCCTTTGTGTTGCAAAAAATAGACCGTAGCATTCCAAAACCAAACCAAAACAAAATCAATTCTTAGATATTTTAAATATGATGAAAAGAAATTTAAATTCTTTAAATGGCTTTACTTAATTATTTATACATTTTTAAATAGCAATACAATTTTATTGCCTTTAATATTAATGTCAAATTAAAAAATGTATAAAATTTCTCAAATTAAATTTAATTTTTAAAGTAATATAATTATTAAGTATTTTAAAAATATTATACTTTTTTTTTCAAATTAGTCACCAATTTAATCGAAAAATATCACTGTTACATTTGATACATAAGAAAGTATTCATCTCTGAAGTAAAATATTTATAATACCTTGAAAATACATAACTTTCCCCTCCCCCGAGTTATTTATTAGATAATTATATGCTTTAGATATTTATATGTTTTTCGATATTTATATGCTTTATAAAATATTTATTGTACTTGAACTCTGTGATAATACTCGAAAATTAGCAGTTTTAAAAGTTAAATAGCAGTGGTTAATCAACAATCCTTTTAAAGGTATAGATGTATTTTATATACATTAATTGTTCTAAAATAGTAATATTTAAACAAATGCAAGCATTTATTTACCGAAAAATGGTCTTCACAAACCCATAGAGATGATTTATATGATAATTTGAGGTTTAATTTCTCATCCCTTTTCATCTCAGTTGTCCAGATTTTACGTGTATGTGGGTCTTTTGGGACGCTGAAAAATATCTTCTCATTGCAATTAGTTGTTGTATTTTTACAGAGTGGCACAATACAATATTTAGAGTATGATTTTTTAATGCCAGACATAACAAAAAAATGCTATTATATGCGATACTTTACACAAAAAAGAAATTTAAAAGTCGCCTTTTAACATGTAAACAGCATAGGAGCTCGGTCACAAACTCGGCGGAGATAAAGTAGCGTTTTTGAGAGACGTTAAAGAGTCCGCTATAAAACCCATTAGAAATCACTCATTAGGCCCCCAAATGAAAGAAAAATAGCTACTGTCCTGCTTACTTTTTTGTCTTCTATCGTTTAAAATCAAAATTAGAAAACGTGAGAATTCCTCATTATCTAATAAATAACTCAGGGGAGGGGAAGGTTATGTATTTTCAATGTACTATTAATATTTTCTTCCGAGATGCATACTTTCTTAAGTGTATCAATTCACAGTGATATTTTTTGATTAAATTGGTGACTAATTTGGAAAAAGTATAATATTTTTAAAACACTTAATAATGATATTACTTTAAAAATTAAATTTAATTAAAAAAACTTTATACATTTTTTAATTTAACATTAATGTTAAAGACAATAAAATTGTATTTCTATTTAAAAATGTATAAATAATTAAGTAAAGCCCTTTAAAGATTTTAAATTTCTTTTCATCAAATTTAAAATATCTAAGAATTGGTTTGGTTTTTTAGCACTATGGTCTACTTTTTGCAACACAAGAGCTATTGCTGGTACCTCTCTGTCCCGGTCTCATAATAAGTACCTCTAATTTTTATTTTATTATATCCATCTCTATTTATAAAAAGCGATGCTACTATAAATGTGTGTATATTATATATCTATATTTAATTGACTTGTCTGTGTCTACAAACAGAAGAGCTGTGATTAGCATGAATAAAGTATTAATACATATTTAGTAAAATGGATAAATATATAAATGATTTTACGTATCTTTGGGTTTTCATTCCTCGTATTTCTGCTCCCATAAAATCTGGGTTTTTCCCCAAGAACAAAAACATTGACATGCTGTCAATTTTCGGGAGGTTGTCCAACTGTCCTTTGGTAAATCCAGGTAGACAAGACATTTATAACAAATTGAGATAATTAACCTTTCAAGATTGATAAAATAAATCTTCAGGTTTTAAATAAAAATAAATTTTGATAGCTAGAAAATTTCAAGAACTTGCAAAAACAAAATCAGAAAATAGTGCGCACTTACAAGCAATAAGAAAGTATTGGATATCATGAACTGTGATGTCACAACCAATCACGGAATATTTTGATGTATGTAATATTTGCTTAACTTTAAAATTAAGTTTTAAAATTATGAACACAGTTTTTTACGTTTTTGAGAACATTTTTGGAATCTACAAGTCTGATTATCAAAAGAATACTAAGTTGTTCCTTTCCCTCACATGTGCAAATTCTCATTGTTTACAAATCTGCTACTTTTTTCCAGCAATAAATTCTCTGTTTTGTACTAAGGAAGGAGCTCTTCAGTTTCAAAGTAGTTCTATGCATTAATATTATTAACTTATGTTTCATGAGTATTGCTTCAAAGTTTCTTTTTTATATAATATGCTTATACATTACAAAACTCAACAAAATTTTATTTCAATAAAAAAAAAAAGAAGTAGAAAGCTAATGTCCATGTATTGTACTACTTTCAATAATGTATACATTTTTTCTTGTTATTGGTTGAGTATTTTTAATATTTAAATATTTCCTACATTACTGAAGCATAACTTGTGTTTTTAACCGTTTTAAGAAATAAGTACTATTAGCAAGGTTCGTACGGTGCTTAAAAGTGCTTAAAGAGTGCTTAATTTTCCCCTAAAGTCCTTATTTTTTTTCTTACCGACAATTTTTATTTGAATAATTTGAAATCGTCTATGAAAATCATAAAAGGTCGCTCGGGATTAATCATTCAGTGTGAATGAAATCAGACACTGCAGCGCTCCTTTTTCTTTTTCCTTTTTTCTAGAAATCTCTCCTTTATTCCTTATTTTACGGCATTCCTCCTTTTTTTCGGCTATTTCCGCCTTTTATTCCTTTTTTCTTTGGGCCATTCACTCCTTTTATTCATTTTTTCCTTCTCAACATTTACGGAGTTATGTAATGGTGGAACGGATTACACACATCGTCTTTCCCATGTTTTGATAACATCTTTGTTTTTCTAACATTTTTTTTTTTTCTCTGGGATATTCACCTCCCCGCCTTGAAGAAAAGGTCTTAGGCTATTTATTGGCGGTACAGATGTTTGAAAGTTAGCAAATAACGATCAAAGTGTCAAAACCAAAGGGGGACCCGAATTTTTCTATTGTAGCGTCGAGAAATCTGTTTAACCAGTTTCTGAACCCAAGAAGGGAAAAAAAACCGTTACTCCGAGCCTGTGCATTTAAAAATGGACTGACATAACGAATATTGAATTCAGGGAGGATTCTGATCCGTATGTTTTTTGTGGGTTTGTTCTAAAAAAAGATTGTTTCGGAAATGAAAAATAATAAAGAAAGGAAGAAGCCATTTTTTTATCTCACATGTGTATAAATTTTGATGATAATTTGAAAGTTTTCTGTCTTTTCCTCATCCTTTTTCTCTTTGCCGCGTCCACAATTTTTTTTCTGACAAAGAGTAGGAAAGTGTTATCAGTTGATGCTCGCAACACATGCTTCAAGGTCAAAAAGCCGTGTGACGGTGTATAAATGAAATATTTAGAACTTGTGTAGTTCTAGTTATAAAAGTACAACTAAGCAGTAATTCTATGTTTTTAGTAAAAAAAAAAAAAAAACAACAGTTTTCTGGTTTTCGATTCCAGAAAATGCGCATTTTTTAATGGACCATTATACATTATAGTTAATAGTTTGATATAATATGGGGCTCTCATACGGTAGAATTATGTTTTAACAACCTGCTTATTTTCTTTATAGATATCTCCTGAACTCATGTGCATGTAGACCGATCGTAATACTGTTATATATATCGGTATTTTTTTAATATCACGGTAACAGAATTGAGATTCCAATCCTTCCTTTAGTTATTTCAAACGGTACTTTATCTTAGTGACTGAATTTTTTGCTATGGGAAGTGTCTGTGAGAAAATGACACCGTTGTAAATAACTTACGAAATTTTGGATATGTAAGGAAGTTTATTGTTGAAAAATCCGCACCTTTTTTTTTGTTGCTGTTAAGTTTTGTGTGTGCATTGAAGTTGAAAAATCATAACTTTTAAAGGCAATCCCGATAAAAATCAGCCTTATAGCTGAATCGGTAGGACGTGGCCATGGGTTCGAATCCCACTCTTTGTTCGTAGCCATTCAGAATCGTAGTAATGGGGAATTTGCACATGAGGTAGATTCAAACAACTTAGTATTTTTCTGATAATTCCAGACTCGTAGATTCCAAAAATGTTCTCAAAAATGTAAAAAACTGGGTCCATCATTTTAAAAAATTAATTTTAAAGTTAAGCGAAAATCACGTGACATCAAAACGCTCCGTGATTGGTTGTGATGTCATCGTTTATGACGACCAATATTTTCTTATTGCTTTTAAGCGAGCACTATTTTCTGATTTTGTTTTTGCAAGTTCCTGAAATTTTCTAGCTATCAAAATTTATTTTTATTTAAACCTGAAGGTTTATTTTATCGATCTAGATAGCTTAGTTATCTCAATTTGTCATAAATATCTCTTCTACCTGGATTTACCAAAGGACAGTCAGACTACCTCTCGAAAATTAACAACATGTCAGTGTTTTCGTTCTTGGGGAAAAATAAAACGGATTTTATGGGAGCAGAAATACGGGGAATTAAAACCCAACTATATGTAAAATCAGATATATATTTATCCAATTTTACTTAACATGTATTAATATTTTATTCATGCTAATCACAGCTTCTATTTGTAGACATAGACAAGTCAAATAATAATACATATATCATATACACACATTTGTAGTAGCATCGCTTTTTATAAATAGATGTAATATATATTTATAGATAAATGTAATATATTAAAATAAAAATTAGAGAAGGTATTTATTGTGAGACCGGGACCTTTAGCCTTCATGCCAAAGATCCTTAATAATGTGTACTGTTAAAATAAAAAATGAAATAAATCTACCAAAAAAATTATTAAAAATATATAAAAATGTAAGAAAAAAGTTTTAAAATGTCTAAATTTGGCCATAGATCACTTTTTGTATGTTAAATTATTTTTATTATTCCATGTGTATTGCTCTCACATCCTTCGTACTGTTTTGGTTTTCTGCTCTCCTGTTGAGGGTGGAGCCTAATATTTAAAACTACGCATCGTTTTTTTTACTCCAACAAATACTTTATTTTGCCTTTCACCAATGTGGGCGTATTGTATGGTGGTTAAGTACGCCTGCTGCATATTATCATCGTTCTCCTCGGGTGCTCTGGCTCTATTCCCGACGATACAAAAATTCAAGAACTTAATTTAAATTGTTAAAAATTTGTTTTTTATGTTTATTTATTATTCTTTAGGCCTTTTTCAGATTTTTAACGCAATTTAATTATTTTTAAAACATTTATTTTTTGCTTTTTCAAAATTTTCAATTTTTTTGATTTTGACATTTTAATTCATTATTTTTTGTTTATTTTGTACGGATATCATGGCCGCAAAAATATTTTATGTTTTTCTGTCCCTAAACTTTCTACTCTCGAGTTACTGTGCTATGAACTCACGAATCCACCCTTCTATTTCTTTGCTCTTTTATGTGTTTATTTTTCGCTTGTTGTCATTTTTGTGCTTACTGACAGAAGCCTCTGGATTAAAAGCCTTTAGCCTTCATGTTGCAAAAAGTAGATCGTAGGGCTCCAAAACCAAACTAATTCTTAAGAATTTTAAATTTGATGAAAAGAAATTTAAAATCTTTAAAAGGCTTTACTTAATTATTTATGCTTTTTTAAATAGCAATACAATTTTATTGTCTTTAATGTTAATGTTAAATTAAAAAATGTATAAAGTTTCTGAAATTAAATTTAATTTTTAAAGTAATATCCTTATAAGTATTTTAAAAATATTATATACTTTTTCAAATTAGTCACCAATTTAATCGAAAAATATGATTGTGAATTGATTCAATTAAGAAAGTATGCATCTTTGAAGAAAATATTTATAATACCTTAAAAATATAAAAGTTTCCCCTCCCCCGTGTTATTTATTAGATAATTATATGCTTTAGATATTTATATGTTTTACGACATTTATATGCTTTATCAAACATTTATTTTAGTTGAACTCTTTGATAATACTCGAAAAGGAGCAGTTTTTAAAAGTTAAATAGCACTGGTTAATCAACAGTTCTTTTAAAGGTATATATGTATTTTTATATACTTTACTTTTTCTAAACTAGTAATATTTAAACAAAAGCAACCATTTATTTACCTAAAAATGGTCTTCCCAAACCCATAGAGAGGATTTATATGATAATTTGGGGTTTAATTTCTCACCCCTTTTCATCACAGTTGTCCAGATTTTACGTGTATGTGGATCTTTGGAAACGCTGAAAAATATCTTCTCATTGCAATTAGTTGCTGTATTTTGACAGAGTGGCACAATACAATATTTATACTATGATTTTTTAATGCCAGACATAATAAAAAAATTTCTATTATATGCGATACTTTACACAGAAACAAATTTAAAAGTCGCCTTTTAACATGTATACAGCATAGGCGGTCGGTGTCGACATGAACGATGACGTCACAAACTCGGCGGAGAAAAAGTATCGTTTTTGAGAGATGTTAAAGAGTCCACTATAAAACCCATCAGAAATCACTCATAAGGCCCCCAAATGAAAGAAAAATAGCTACTGTCCTGCTTGCTTTTTTGTCTTCTATCGTTTAATATCAAAATTAGAAAACGTGAAACGTCCTCATTAAGTAGTAAATTCCGATGTCTTTAGCCGTCGGGTAACATAAGAGAAAACTCTAGCACTTTCAGACCAAACTAAATGGTTACAAATCAGTTAGTCTAAAGTACAATTCGAAACCCCTGGCTCATATACCGAAAAAAATCCAGTCCTATTCGATCATCGTCCCGAAATATTACTATAAAAAATTTTTTTATATGTCCACTTTAAAATATAGCCTTATACAGTTCATATATTATTTAAATCATGAGTTTTTTGACATTGATTAAAATTAAATCTAATTATAATTATTTTATCTTTCCAAACTATTAAGGTATAGATTTTATTGCTATTTAAGAAATTCTGCAGTCACAAAATTAAAAATTTGTTTATAGAAATTTTATATCTAAAATGGGCATTTATATTAATTTTTTTTTTTAAATTAGGATATTTGAATCTGTTTTTAACATTTTTTGATTAGGAGATTCGAGTGATTGTTTATATTAGTAAAAATTATTTAGCTTCTGGTATATTTCATACTTAGGTACTTGTTTTTGCATTATGTAAATCAAATAAATATTTTAAAATTGTTTTTTACTTTCCGTTTTTCCTTCTTCATTTTCCTCCTTTCCCCCCCCCCCCTCTAATATTTAACATCTGGGTCTGCCACTTTTATTAAACATTTTTTTAAATTGTCCATTTAAAAAAAATAGACTAATACTGTATTTTTTAAACATTAATTTTAAATCAATGTAAGAAAAATTAATAGAATTTTACAAACTAGTTAAAAACAAATTAAAATGTTACAAAATTTTTAAGTTTTGTTTAGAAGTGCATTTTAAAGCTTTGCTTGAAATGACTTTTAAATCATTGGTGTCCTGTTGAACTCCCTATTTTAACAAACTAGCTTATAACAAATGGAAATTTTGATCTTTCTACATTTATAGTGAATCTTAGGAATGAGGTAGAAGGATCCTTTTTTTTTCAGTCATTTACTAAGTTTTTTTCTTCATTTTTTATAAAACGTTTTTGCAGTTATGAAAAGATTTAAATATATGGTCTAGATTTAAAAACAAAGTGCATGAAATTAATAACATCTTGTTCACTTACTCAAGGAAAGAAAATGTTTTTCGTTGTATAAGACAAAGAAATTCCTTATACTATCTTGATACTATCTTGATCTGGCATCACGTCTATAGAAGATTATAAATTAATTCAGTATTAAAATAGTAAGCAATAACTAGTTTTGCATTTGTCTACATTTTTGGTCATTCGAATAGGCGATCCATCAGTTGTTTGGTTTTAGTCAATTAAGATCATTAAAGATAATAATTTTATAAATCTTAAATATGTAAATCTTATATAATATATAATCTTATATAAATCTTATACAAGTTATAATTTTCTGAGATCTAACATTAAAGAATAGAAAAGGTTTTTTAAGAACCTTTCTTCTAAGATTTCTTCTAAAGTTAAGTACAACAAACAATATGGCTCCTCAAAGTTTAATATAATAAAGTTCAACTGTATTGGTGGATTTATTTTTTTTACTTAGGCAAATTGAAGAAGCATCTGATTTGAATCTGTTTTAATTTTTTTTTTTTTTACTAGGAAACTTGTTTATAGTGATAAAAAGTTATTTAGATACTTTCATATTTTGGCACTTGTTATTGTATTAAGTAAATCAGAACATTAATATAGTTATTCAACCACCTCTTTTTTTTTTGCATTTTTCTCATTTTTTCCCTCTTTTTCCAAAAAACTTTGACTTCTGTGAAATACAATGATTTCTCACTTATACACACTTTCTTTTGTTCATGTTTTTTTAACCTAAAGTAATAACCATTATTTTATCTGATATGTTTCTGATAAGAGGTGCTTAAAAAGTTTGAATGGTGCTTAATTTTTTCTATTAAAAAAGTGTACAAACCATGATTAGGTTTTCTGAAACTCATAAGTACCTTTTAAAATATTTATATTTGTTCTTCAAAAGATAGTTATAAAACATGGGGTATACATATTCTGTGAGCAAATAAAAATAATGCTGCATTAAAAGTTTAGACTATGCTCTTTAGCGTCTCTGATTTGTGTTGCTGTGAATTCTGGCTAAATTTAGAGTAACATAAATAAGCATTTTGAATACACATTTATTGAACATTTTCCAAATTTTCTCCCTTCATATTTTTACTGCCAAAAATGTATGTATGAAATGTCACATTAATGTTAGTACATGTGCTATTTTGTTTTCTGTGAGACTTATTTACACATTGAATAATGCATATTTTTTTCTCATTATTAGAGAAGTATTAATAGTATAGTAAATAGTTATATTCATACATTTGTGATTCATTGTCTTTTCATTTAATTCATTTTTTAATTTGTAATAGTTTCCATAAAATTAAATATTTTATAAACATTGTTATTAATTCCTGTACTTGTAGACTAATATTATTTTACTTTTTATTAAAAGCATGATAATGCTTTAGTATAATAATTTTAAAAACTTAGTAATTAATACTGATCTATTAAACATGTTTGAAATAAATTCTTGAAGAATAGAAAATAAGGTATATAAAAAATAGCTTTGTAAAAAACAAATCTATTATTTTTTTCAGCTTGCATTCATAACTTCTTACTTAACTCTGACTTTGTTTACAACCAAAGTTCTTCCTTTAGTTTTTCAAATAAAGATATAACTAGATTTCTATTGCAAAATCTTGGTGCATTAAAAAAAATTTCAATGAAAGCATTAACCCTTTCGCGACGGGAAGTGCGAACGCGCGCTTTTCTCTCAGGCCGGCAGTCACTTTCGCGAGTATCCTGAGCCGGAGGTTTTTTTCCTATTAAGCCTAATTCATGAAATTAACGAAATAGCAATGCGTTATTTAACAATGCTGCTTAAAGTATTTAAACGGAATGTGATTTATATTATATGTTTGTAGATACTTTATTTACTTAAGCTATTTCTTACTTAAATATATATTTTACACTTTACTTTTTTTTTATTTTGTACTGAGTATTTAATGACTTTTAATATTGCAAAACTGAATACTATGTTATTTAGACTTTTTTGCACGAAAAATTTTAAAAACTGGGATCTACAAACAATCTTACGTAACAATCCTTGCACTCGTAGCAACTCATTTGCCGTTTTGGAGGATTTTTCTGGAATGTGAAAAAATGAAACATCGTCAATTTCTTTGTCAGAAATGTCCTCCTCATCATTAGAATCACTAGATCTATTATGAACGTAAAGAACAATCAGAATATATTTTAGTGTCACTATTACTAATATCCTAGTCTGTTTCAGAATCAAAATCTGAAATATTTTGCGTCATTTCATCTATTTCAAGATCAGTCAAGCATTTTCGACACTTTGAAAATCTAACAATAAAAAAAGAAAGAACAAATCAAGTCTGTCAGATCTAATTCTGTACTAAAAACTGGATTGCAAACGGAAATACACAACGCTTTAGCAAAAATAAAACACCCCTGCTTACATAAACAAACACCACGTGCAAATTTAAAGAGCAGTCATAAAACATGTCAATCGGAAACATTCCTTTCCCTCGTGTTTATATAATCAAAAACCACTTGTATGTGTATCATACTACTCTCCTACTGAGTACAAGGTCAAATCTGCATGTATCTAAATCCATATGGACACACAATGCCATCTTGTGTCAAAACTTATAGTTTTAAAACGTTCCACAACGCTGGCACACATATGTGACAGTCGGGGGTGAACGAGAAAAAGCTCTGGCACGCCAGTGTGACGGCCGGGAAGTAAGCGTGTTTCTTACTGGCACGTATATGTGACAGTAGGCGCGAAAGGGTTAAGTTTAGGGAAATAAAAAAATAATAAAGTAAAATAAGTTCCCAATTACATTCTCAACTGCATAGAGTAATAAATATAGGAGTTTAGGGTTCCTTGTTTAACATTAACTGAGGATTTTTTTAAATATGATTGTCCCTATAAAATTTCTGTTTGAGCAATTAGATTAAACTATGTTGCATTGGTTTAATGGTGTTATTCTTATAATTTAGTTAAAATAGTTATGAATTTATTGAAAGTAATAGGATTTAGATTGATGAAGTTAGAATGAATTAAAAATCAGTGCTCTTTTTGCATTAACATTTAGTGTCTTTTCTGTAACTGTACTGAGAAATACTAAAATTTTCAGATGCTAATCAAGCCTACTATCTTGCTAACAAGTTTTTCATGTTAATCTCCTAAGTTGAATTTTTTTTTTTTTTTTTTTTTACTAATAATCTGTTCGGTATAAAGAAAAATCTTATAGGTACTTGTTTTTTCAAGAACTTTAAAATTTACCAGAATCCAACAGGTTTTTTAAATATATTATAGATAGTAAAGCAGCATATAATTTACTCCTGAAATATTGAAAATTTTTATATGATCAAAGTTGTAGCAAAGTATTATAATACCCTTAAGTGTTTTTTGTTAGTTATGATGTACTTATGTTTACTTAAGGTTTTTTAGTACATTATTTATATTATTAAAGCATTATTAATAGTCAGGTATATTTTGTAATACATTGCATATCTTAGAGTGGCTCAGTCAATCATCTGGGGAAAAAAAAGTCTCTTATAATTAACAAGAGTAAGATACATACTAAGATAATGTAAAGTATTGTAAGTACTAGTAAAAGCCTAGCAGTCTTCTTAAACTTTATTTCTTTAATTTAATATGCTATATTATATCCTTCTCATTTTGATTTTGTTTCAGAAATGCTACCAATTTTGCCTTAAAGCTTACTGCTTGGCTATATACTGGATCACATAGTATGTTTGCCGAAGCAATCCATTCCTTAGCTGATACTGGAAACCAGGTATATTTTATTTTTAAACTGTATATATGAATATCTAAATTTTCATTATGATAATGAAATATAGCTTTTTTTTTTTTTTTTTTTTTTTACTATTTAGTTGCTATTAGCGTATGGCATAAAGAAATCCCTCCAGACTCCTACTGAATATCACCCGTGAGTGTTCTCTTTGATACTTCATTTGTTGATAAAATTTTATATTTTGTTCCTGTTTGTTTTTTAATGATAGATAAATATTTTTAAATAAATAGAGAACTATTAACTCTTTTTTATGGTGATACTTATCAAATATACTTTTTCTGAGTAGTGTTTTATCCTTGAGAATGTAAGATCATAAATAAATTTTAAATTTTCATTATATGCTATAAGATAGTGTTCACATTTCATTCAAAAAGAGGCAGAGCACATTTATCAAAAGTATCAGTTTTAGTCAACTGAGGGGGTACTTTTTATTGAGTTAAAGGCCACTTTCTATACATATGCTGGAACTGTGCAGTAAAACATGCATTATGTGCAAAAATAGATTATACTAAATAAATATGATCACATGAAATAACTTCACTGTGGAAATATCCTAATTAAAATCCTAATTAGGATCTGAGAAAATACATTTCTTTTACTAGTATGTACTAGTATTTACTAGTACGTGTGTATTTAATTACAGGACAAATAACTTAACAAACTGAAAAAAATTATTCTATATAATTTTGGGGGGTTTATTTTAATGACAAACTATATTCTGCACAAAATACAAACCAATATATTTTATGAATATGTTTACTGATTTATTTTTACTACTAATCAAAAAGAAAATAATTTATCCCGGGTATAGAAAAAATCAAAATATTTGCCAAAAATTTAATTAATAAATCAAATACAAAAAAAATATTAAAATGACAATTTAATTGTTATTTTTACAATGAATTACAGAAATAAATGTGTGATACTGTTTTTTACTCTGCTAATGTTTAACAGCAGTATTATAATTAGGTTCATCAGTTGGACATCAGAACAAGTGAATCACACAAAACTCCAGCTTTCCAAGCACCCACATGTTCTCTGTTCTCTCCCGAAAAACTTTTTTTTTTAAAAAAAGAGAATACAGGACCCAAAGCTAATGTATTCAGAAAAGGGCAGGGTGCAGCACACTGTAAAAAAACATGAAACATGCTATCAGATTTGTTTTCTGTACTCAAAATCATTTCACTAAAGTAGAGTTTGTAGCTTTTTTTTTATAGAACATTAAAAATATCTGAAATCATTTGCTTCACACCTAAAAAAAAATATCAAAGAAAAATGCTGGAAAAAGTAAATTTCAGCAGAGGTTTTAAGAAACCCTTTAGATAGTTACAAATACCATTTAAAAGTAACAAAATTATGTGTGGCACAGTTATGCTGATAATATGTATAATGGCCGTTTATTTAGTAATCCGCTTTACAAAAATAGAAAGATGGACTTCACTATTGAATTAACCCAGGAATGTTTGAAGGTATGTTTTGTTTTAGTCTTTTTACTCAAAATCCTGCAACTTTCATTGTAGAGGATTTTCTGTTTCCCTTTACTGCTATTTTCTAAAATTTACCTATTCAGAAAAGTAAAACCAAAGAGTTCACCTCTTTTTAATAGTAACATGCAGCCCCTTCTGTAAATAAAACACAGAGTAAAAATAAATGCTTGGCATACTTGCAGATAAAATATCTCAATTGATGAAGATTTCAAAGGTGAACACTTGCTCTTTGAGTTAATAACAAAATTTATAGTATAAAAAGAAAGTATTACTGCTATTGGCCAGGTCATAGGAAGAGCAACATGCTTGAATTGCTGATCAAGGAAAAGGGCATATGTTAAATAGAAAATATATTACCAACACAATACCAAATAACTTAAGTTATGTGCTAAAAATCCTCATGGCACATTTGAAGATTTCATGTAGCACTCAAGTCAAGAATAGCTGCACTAAAGAGAATAACATTCTAACCAGAGAATAATATTGAATATTTTATTGTTATTTACTGTATAATTATGCAATGGTTAAATATATTTCATTGAATATTTATTTATCTAAAGTGTTTAATTCATATATATATTTTTTAATATTAGTCATAGATGTGATTTATTTATTTTGTTCTTATATGTTCAATCACAAACAACCTTAAAAAATTTTATAGTACTGATACAAAGCTCATGTGTGAGAATTGAATATGTAAGTTTTAAATTTCAATCTCTGTGTTTTAGCTATGGCTACCACAACATGAGATATGTTGCATCTCTTGTGAGTGGTGTGGCTATATTTTTTCTTGGAACTGGTTTGTCAATCTATCATGGAATAATGGGCATTATGAATCCTGAAACAATGGAATCCTTATATTGGGTAAAATTTTTATGGTAGATTTTCTTTTGATACATATTTTTTAATTATATTAATAAAGTATGGTCAATTTTTAAGATTATGTGCTTTAATAAATTATAACTTGGGTTGAAAAATATATATTAACCACTTATATAGCATTTTACCAACTGATCTTTAATCATTTAAATAAAAATGTACTAAAGTTTCATTGACTGATACCTTAGTAAAAAGACTAAACTATAAAAGTTTTATGTATATATATTTAAAATATTTTTCCTTGTAACTATGCTGTGGCTAAAATTAAACTTTATATTACTTTTGAATAAAATTCTATAAAATATCATACAGCATGAAGTACTTCAAGATGCAACTCATCTTGAAATATATATATATATATGTATATATATATATATATATATATATATATATATATATATATATATATATATATATATATATATATATATATATATATATATATTATGGCAGATAAATATAATGCATAAGAATATTACTTGTTTTGCATGACAGTTCCTATATTGTATTTTGCATTATTTTTGTATTAAGTAATAACATTAAGGCATTCCTATTTAAATAATATACAAAATTTACTCTATAAAATTTCATATTTTTTCATTTAATGACATGGTTTTAAAACTCTTTTAAAGTAGATTGAAATTAAATAGGGTGAGAATCAGTTTTAAGTTTTAAAAATTTTATTATTGTTGTAATTTATACGAGATTGCTTTTTAAAATTATTGTTTTTTATTAATAAACCAGTTATATTTATTCCAACAAATTTATAGAAATCTTGAAAAAAATTATACTAGTGTTGTCTCTTTTGTAGATTAAAATGTATAATATAAATTGTATACATTTAAATTGTATATTTAAGACATCATGTTTAATGTTTAATGAAGATTTAAATTCTACTTTTAATTACCCTAATTTCTATGAATTTCTATTAAAGGAAAATCTTTGATGATTCTTTATTTTTTACTATAAAATAAACGTTTTTTAATGATTTTGTTCATTAAACTTACTATAACATTCTTTTATCTGTAATTCTTTCAGGCTTATATAGTGTTAGGAGGTTCTTTGATATCTGAAGGAGGTAAAATCAAATTTTAAATTATTTTATTCATTTAAAAAATAGTCTATAAAATCTAAAACTGTGAAATTTGTGCTATACATTTTATATTATTTACTTTATCAAGATCTTTTCAATTGGTTATTTAGAGCAGCTAACAATATTTTATTACTAATATAAATTTAAAAAGAAAGCATAATGAAAAGATAAGATTATATTACTAAATAACTTATATTGTATAGGTTGAATTTTAAAACAAAACTTATTTAAAAAGTTACATTTATTCTAATTTCAGTATTTTTTTTAACAGAGAATATTTTTACCATTATTTAAGCTTTTACATAACTACATGATTATTGTCCTCATTATTTTTTCATGGTATAGGGTTAATTTAGGAAAATTTTCTGTTTCTGACAATATCCTAAGTAGATGAAAATTTTAAGTTTTCTTTCGTATGGAAATCAATAACCTAAACAAAAGCATTCAAATTAAAATGAAGTAATCAAATTAAATCAAGTCAAGATGTCTGACTAGAATACTTATCTCGTTTTTGTAGTTTTCTTTCTTGGTCTATATTCAATTACTCAACATTGTGAAATACATTATGCAGTCATAGTAAGAAACATGGGAAATATTTATGTATAAATTTAATCAACTTCATAATTTTTAAAATAATAACATAAAAACTTCAGAATAAATTTTTTTTCACATATTTCTAACTTCGTACAGAGAAAATTAATGAACTATTTAGTAAGCTTATTAGAAGTTATTCTTTCTAAGAATTATTCTTTTATAATATAAACAATCTTGTATCTGAAATTGCTTAGAAGGTTTCTTGGAAAAAAATTCCTAAAAATGGCTTTCTTTAAGAATTTTTTAGATTTATAAAATTTATTTTTCAAAAGAATGTTTAATTGAGCCTATCCTAATGCAATGGAAATATAGTAACAGAATTGATGCATATTTTGCATGTTATGTTTTAAAGCTAGTTTGAAGTTCCTAGTTATACCATTACTGAATGGCAGATGACTAGATAGTTTGCTGCTTTTCTTTGTTATGTTCACTCACCAGGACACTTAGAAGATATACAGTAGAAATTAGCCCAAGTTAGAGCTACAGTAACTCAGTTCACAAAGGCAGCAATCTTATAACTGGAGGTTTATATATTCAGAGCTCGAGCCAGCCTTAGATTCATATTTATTTATGGTAGCTGGAGCACTTAAAATATGTTTGTGATCTCGGTGTCCTCTAAGTTCTCAAATAATATCTCAGGGGGTTGCAGGCCAAGCCCGGAGATCTTCTGTTTAGTCCCTGCTTTTGAATTACAAGAACTCACGTAGGCTTCCTTTTACTCCAGCAGTGCTGGTCAAAATGATATGTTCTCCCTTTGCCTTAATTTGTGTAGCCTATGGCTCATGGACTTGGCTTATTCAAATGGCATTAGGAGCAACAACAACTGTCTGAGTATGCACAATTTACATCCTTTCCCTCTCCCAAAAAACTGCCAGAAATCAACTTGGAGGATCTAGCAACTATGTTAGGTCCTGACTGATGCATTATTATTTCTTATTATAGGAATTTGTAGAGTTTGAATCCACCATTGGCATGGATATTCATACTTATTTAAAATTAGCTATAACCCATTATAAATAGATATTATGTTGATATAGTAGATCTTTAAGAGAATAGGTAAATAGAACTTTTTTGTTTATAAATTCTTGAATTAATAAAACTTTTTATAAACTGTAGTTTAATGTTAAAATTTTATGACACAAACTTTGAAAGTTTCTTCTTTTTATCCTCTTTGTGCCAAGCTGGTACATAAGACCTCCAGTCTTTCTCTACTCTAACCTGTCCTGGGCCAAACTTCTTGCCTCCTCCCATCCATTTTATTTTACTTTCTGCAGAACTTGATGCATATCACTTTGCTAAGTAATCCTTGCTCTTTCTTTGTATGAGTTTTCTATCATGTGTCTAAGCAACTGCGATATTGTCTGGGTAATCATGTTTTAAATGAAGGATATGTCTAGTCCCATCTCCACTGACTCTTCAAAATTTCCTTGTGAATGGCTATTAATTTTGCTTTTTCTATTAAGTCTCTATTTAATATGGTATTAGAGCAAAAAAATTTTTAAATAATCCTTAAGCTTTTGGCTCTGCCATTTAGTATTATGCAGAATATGGAGTGAACTGTTGCTTTAAATACACTTAGTTTTGTGTTAATTTTTATATTTGAAGCTCTCCAAAACTTTTGAAGGCTTCTGAAACATGTTCTAGCAATTAAGATTCTTTGACTGATTGATGTTTTCATTGCTGCCTCTCAGCTTATTTAATATTGCTCTAAGATATAAGAAGGAATCAACTTCTATTTCTTCAGATTTTATTTTTATCCTATTATTGGCTTTTTCATTTATTCTTATAGTTTTTGTTTTATTCTTATTAATTTGTAGACCAATTTGATTTGCATATTTGTTGAGTTTTTCAGTTTTCTTTTCAAGATCGATGAATCTAGATGAAATTGGGACAGTGTGATCCATATAGACAAGATCTTCTAAGGTGGTATTGAAGTTTCATCTGATTCCTCTTTTTTCATATTTGGTTGTATTAATCATGATCCAGTCAATAGCAATGAGGAATAAAAATCCAAACAATATGCATTCTTATCTTACTTCAGTTAGAACATCAAAAGAGTTTATAAATACTCCGTCTGCCTTGATGCATGTTTTACTACTGTCATAAATGCTTTAATGATATTTAATGATATTAATGAATTTTTCAGGAATTAGATTGTTTTTTAGTATTGTTCACAGCTTGTTTTGATCAGTTGAATCAAATGCCTTACTGAAATTGATGAAATTTAAATATAAGGAGAAATTTATCTCCAATCTTTGTTCAATTATGTTCGTCAGAACAAAAATTTGCTGGGTGCTGTTTTGTTTTTTCACATGGAAAGATGGTCTTCACATTCCCTGATCCTACACGAAGATTAGTTTTTGGCATCATGAATGACTTCCGCTACTGCAAAGGCTCCCAAAGGCTTTCCCCTTGCTGTTTCATTTGTGTGTCACCTTCACTCCAAGAAATAAACTTGTTGGAATGCACAAGTTGCTGTCCCAGCCAGTAATGTGTGAATAATTAGACTTTCAGTTTCTGTAGTTAAAGGGGTTTTTACAGAGAAGGGGAACTATAGCCCTCCTCCTTTATCCGGGCTTGGGACCAGTGGAGTTATACTTAGTAAATAATTACTCTAAGATTATAAAGTAAATAACACTTCTGTCTAAAACAGAAGTGTTGTCTGAGTATAAATTGATCTAGGTTTATTGTTGCTGGAGGTTTTGTTTCACCTTTTAAAACAGTTGAAATTCCTTAATGTTTTTTCTCAATATTTCATACATTTTCAGGCATGTCTTTGTGCTTAGTTTGAGGATCAAACTGAGTTAAAGCACATGTCTATGAATGTATAAAACATCACTTTGTCTAAATTAGTATTTTTATATCTTAGAAAGTTATTTTTTTATTTGAGGTCATAAAGGCTAACTTATATTTTTTTAAAAATTATACTGAAATAAATAACATTTTGTGGTCAGCAAAAACATAGTCTAAATAGTTTTTTAAAAAGTGTCTCTTTTGACTTTTATTTTTAATATTTTGAGATTCCAATGATGCTTTAATTTATCATCAGGTTAGAGTTCTTACAGCACAGGAAAACTACATGACTGATGCAAAATGACTTAAAGTTCATATTAGTATTGTTCTATTTACAGTTTTTCTTATGTATATAAGCAGCTTACTGCCTTAGTGCAAATGTAATATACTTTCCCATTAGTGATATTTTTGCAGATATTCTCCTTCTGGTGATTATATGATTCTATTAATATGTTTTCTCTTTTATAGGTACCTTAGCTGTAGCATTTAGAGAAACTAGAAGAGGAGCTAAACGGGATGGCATGACATTTGTTCAGTATGGTATGTTTGGTATATTTAGATCATAATACCTTTTTTTTTTTATAAAATGTTAATTTTTAAAGCTAATATTTATTTATTTGTCTTTTATAGTTTTACGTGGCCAAGACCCTAGTGTAAATGTTGTTCTATTAGAAGATATTGCTGCTGTATTTGGAATTTTGATTGCTGCTGGTTGTATGGGGTTAACATCATATACTGGCTTACCTATTTATGATGCTATTGGTTCTCTTGCTGTTGGAGGAATTTTAGGGGCTGTTGCTTCTTTTATAATTTACACAAATACTGCTGCCCTTGTTGGAAGGTAAGTATATTTTTAAAGCATTCTTTATTGGTATCAGTGACTTGATTAAAAAATGTTTAACATTAATAATTATTATTTGTTTAGATCAATTCAGGCTGAGAGACTTCTTGAAATTAATAAAGAAATGGAAAATGATGTTATGATTCGGTAACTTTATACCTTTGTTTTAGAAATTCTAAACTTTTTTTATCTATTAAAATTCTTTTTTTTTTTTTTTTTTTTTTTTTTTTTTTTAGTTGATGAAAATCTTATTCTTCAAGTCTTTTAGTTGTAATTTTTAAAATGTATATAATTATTTCAATTAGTTTTAACTTCAATATTAAACCTCATTTCTTTTATTTCTAATAAAAGTATTTCTTTTCTCTTAATAGTGTAGAATATATTTAAAACTTTTGATAAGCTTTTAAACATTTATACTTTCCAGGGGTTTTGTACAAAATGAGAATACTATTTCAATTCGTACACTAAATTGCAAATATTATATGTTAATAACTTTAAGGTTCAAATAATTGTTATAAAAAAGGAAAAAATACTATAAATAATGTACTAAAATGAATTGGTTTTATTGCTTTCTCCTATCATTTTCACAGTGTTTTGTCTTACAACTATATTTTCATTTTTATTTTGAGATGTATAAGTTCAAGTATAATAAGTGTGGGAGATGCATATTCTTGCCATCTTGGCCAATTTTCAGGCTTGGGGCTTGTAAATAAAAATGAAATAATGTTATTAAATCAAGCTAATAAATTATTAACTTATATTAAACACAAAATGCTTTTCCTTTTTGAGTAGGAATAGTTACATGTAAAAGTGTTTATGAAACTTAAGTTATATAACTGTGATAATCACTTATGAAATTTGTGACCCCCTTTTTTTTAAATATGTGACATTTTAGTGCAATTCATGATGTAAAAGCCACAGACATGGGAAATCATTATGTTCGTTATAAGGCTGAAGTGGATTTTGATGGACGAGAGCTAACACGCTCTTATCTAGACTCTCAAGATTTAGATGCTCTCCTTCAGGTATCTAATTTTAATTTATTGATATTAATTACTTGGAATATAATTTATATTTGTTGATTCTCTCTGAACATGAATAAAAATTTATTTAATTTTTAAAACTGCTTTATATTTAAATTGAGCTTTTATGTGGAACTTTATGATCAACAGTTTGTTGTATTAATTATCAAGTTATTCCTAGCTTAATAAATTAATTTTCCTACATCAAATTAATTGAAAAGTTTAAGACTTGTATGAGCTATTTATTTTATAGATGTGTATGTGACTGTTTTTTTTCTTTTGTAGCATAGCTGATTGTTAAGCAGCAGTTGTTAATTCATATAATTCTTTAATTATGCTTATTTTTTTCTGTTATACATCTATCATTTTTTTATGTTAACTTTTTTATGGGTACTGAACAACTTAGTTTAATCAAATAAATATAAATAATTGTATTATCTTCCCTTTTACAGAACCTGTAGAAAATAATAAATAAATTTGCGTAGCAGTAAGGTCTTAGCAAGTAATAAAGGCATAATTAATTATTATGAAGCCTGCAATTGAACAAATCCATTGAAATAGTCATTTTTATTTATCCATCTTGTTATAAGTTTTCTGAAATTTTGTAATAATAAAGAACCTTTAAAAAATAATTACTATATTTACAAAGAAACCTAATTCTCCCTGCTTTATTAAGCTAGTTTTAACTTCTAGAAATTATCGAGAACTTAACTGTTTTGAATGTTGTTAAAAATATGAAAATCTATTAATTTAATGTTAAAATCATACTTTATCTACCACACAAGGAAATCTTAGTTAAAATGAATTAAAACTTAAGTACAATATATTTTTATGAAATATGTTTTGCTCATTTTGATGATTTTGTAGGAACAATAGAAAAATGCACATATTGAAAAATTTTATACTTATGACATCCTTTAAAATAGGTTTTTTAATGTTACTTGAAGTTATCAGATTTGGTTGTACATGTCTGTTTTGCTTCCTGTAGCTGTTTTTTAAAACATATTCTTTATTTAGGAAATGCAAAAACTGAAATCTATTGAAGAAGTAGAAGCTTTTATGTTGAAACATGGTGAAAGCATTGTTGATATGCTTGGAGGGCAAATTGATAGGATAGAAATAGCTCTTAAGGTATTTTGAAAATATTTATTTTATGTACTTTGAAAGTTCTGGAAAATTCTTTGTACTATTTTCTGTATTCATCAGTTACGTATTTTTAAAAACTGAAGAACCTAATACAATGGCCTTTCACTCTAATGACTATGAAGGGACTGAAGGAAAATGTTGTACAAGTGACAAATCTTCCATTTAAACAAACTCCTTGTTCTTGAATCAAAGTTTGTTGAATCCCATATCAATACCATATATTAAACTAGCATAGAATTTTTTAAAATTAGTTTGAAGCTATTAAATATACATTGCCTTATCACTAAAAATGTAAAATTGTCTTCCTCCCCTTTTCACTTACTAACAAGTACAGTATTATCTCTCTTTATTAGTTCAATGACTCTCAGTAATAGACAGAAACAAGAAGTGATCACCAATAATGAATGGACTGAACTGGTAGCACTTTGAAACAAATGTATAGATGTCATTGCAAGCATTTAAAATTCTTAAAGATACTTTATTTGACCAAATTGTTTTCCTTTAAGTGAGAGGAAATTGTATTTTTAGTCTCCAAAAGCATCCTACGTGTATAACTGAGAGAAACTTAACATTATTTCCCACATGGCTTTGCTGAGATTAGAAAAAAAGGACTCGGAACTGAGAGAGACAAGTAAATAAAAGGACATTATATTTATGTTTCATACTTATCATGATCCATTTAATTGCCTTTAAGTTATATAGTTAGAGATTTAATGTAAACTTTTATAAGTGTTGGTCATTTCTTTTAGGGTAAGTTAATATTATACATACATATCATCTCTATCAAGCGTTATGCAGAAACTTCCATTATCTGTTTTTTTTTTAATAAAAAAGCAAAAAGAAGTTATTGTATGTTTTTTATTTTAGTTAATATATATAAATATTTCAGTATAACACTTTTTTAAAGCAATAAAACTCCAATTTTGTGTATATATTTTATTAGAAGTAATTCTCCTCACTCAAATTTAATTGAAAAATATATTTAATCTATGTTGCTTTTAGCAAGTTTCATTTTGTGAATTAAATAATTTTCATGAGGAATAATGTGCACAAAATGTTAATACTGAAACAAATTTTGTATTAAAATCAAGAACTAAAGTGAAAACAGCTGTATTAAATGTTACTGAAAATCATCTGTATTTTTGTGCCAGTAGTAAACTTTGCATGTATGCAGTGATAGTTTTACCTTGATAGAAATGAATAACTTAACCCCCTGTTAACTGCCAAAAGTGATAGCAATCACTGGAGAATTGTATATTTTTCTACCTTCTGTACATCTCAACTCCACTCTGTTGTATTCGATTGTTTTCCAGCATGTAGCGTGTGTACTTAATATGCTCTGAATAAAGTATATAAAAATACGAAACATAGCAATTGGTGGCAAAGGCAAAAAACGTAATCAACATGGCAGAATTAGCACAATTAATAACAGCGCTGCAAGATTTTGTAAAAGCAATGAAACCTCCAGAAGAAGCGAAACATACCAAAAAAGGTGTCCTCGCAGCGCAAAATTTATGTTTTGATCCTTTTGACGCTGCAGCCGAATCTGATACCCCCAACACCCAGTTAGAAGTATTTTGGCAGAGATTATGCACAGTGGAATTTGAGTTGGTCAGGAAAAAGAAGCAGTTTTAAAATAATAATTTATTTGGAAGTAAAAAAAACAATACCTATTATAATTGACTTAGTGAGATTAATTTACCCAAAAAACATTTTAAGAAATAACAAATTAAGAAAACATTACATATATACTACAAAAGAAACAAGATATTTTTATGAACTGGACTAGGACAGAAAGCAATTAAATCTGGACATAAGGTCCCTATCCAAAATAGGAAAAAAAAATGGTCGCCGGAAGTTACCCTTTGAAAAACTAGCAAAAACAAACTTACATCTCAAATAAAAAGGGTCTATTTCCAGTGTCTTCAAAATATGGCAAGCTTCAAGCATCTACAGTCCACTTTAAAAATATGTTGCCAACAAAGGAAAAAAACTATCTCAAAAATTCTGGCAGCTTTAGGATGAGCATTTGCTGTAACACCGCCTTCATCCACCATAACAAGCAGTTTGCTGCCCAGAACGTTGCCGGTAGCAACCCAGTAGGCCACCGTTTCCTCGCCTCTGCTCCGATGAACTTCTCTTGTCATATTTCACCCTGGCGTACTTGTACTTCCCGCTGGGTGGAAGACTGAAAGCTGATTCGTCCACGTGTGCCGCCCACTGGGCGACCGTCATTAGCCAGCAAGTATTTGAATACGGAACTTTCTTCTTCCCGGATTGCACGTAAAAAAAAAAAAAAAAAAAAAAAAAAAAAAAAAAAAAAAAAAAAAAAAAAAAAAAAAGAATGGCGAGAAACTAAAAACCACTCTGGATTTTGAAATATGCAAAAGAATTTTTTTTTGAACTAAATAAAAAAACGTCAATGAACATTAAACTGGCCGTTATGCTAACAGAATCATTTGACTGTTATGCACAAAGACTAGAAAATTATTTTAAACTCAAAGGTTTATCGCCAGATGATCCAGAAACTGAAGATTTGAAAGTTATGGTTTTGATCAATTGTCTTGGCTCACGACAATATCAACTTTTATCAAGTCTTACTGCTCCAGATATACCATACACAAAGAAATATGGTGAACTTTTAGATTTACTTAAACAACATCTATCTCCAAAACCAAATGTGTTAATGGAGCAACACAAATTTTTTTCAAAACATCAACATCCAGGTGAGTCAATCTCTAATTTTATTTCTTCATTGAAAGATCTTACGAAAAAATGTAGAATTTAAAGCGGAATGTAAATCAAATGACTGTTCAAAAGCTATGTTAAATTTATTATTACGTTCTCAATTTATTCAAGGTTTATCTGATGCCGATATACATGAAAAATTATTACAACAAGGTAATATTACTTTTGAAAAAACTATTGCCTTAGCTGTTGAAGCTGCAAAAATTGAGAATAAGGAAATCTATAAGAGTAATTCTTCAACTTCAGTTAACAAAATATCAAGCAATATTGTCAAAAATAAAAACAGATCAGTAACACATAACAATTTGCATAATTTTGAAAACAAAAGTAAAAATTTCCAAACCAGAAGTAGATCAAAGTCGCCCATAAGAGGTAAAGGCACTAATTTAAAAGCACTTGGATTAGACGGATTATGTTTATACTGTGGAAAGAATAATCATGCCATAAATATTTGTTTTCTAAAGCATAA
This sequence comes from Pardosa pseudoannulata, assembly GCA_032207245.1. NCBI lineage: Eukaryota > Metazoa > Arthropoda > Arachnida > Araneae > Lycosidae > Pardosa > Pardosa pseudoannulata. The sequence continues at coordinate 97,174,778 of CM063502.1, forward strand.
AGTATACTGCAAATTTTGCTAGAAACGAGGCCATTTAGCACATGTTTGCATTACTAGCTTAATAAAAAATAAAAAGTCAAAATGTTCATCAAATATTAGATGATTCAGATGAAATTAATATAAATCAGATTTATGATATATTTTTAAATGACTCCAATAATGGTGATAAAATGTACGTTACAGTCAAAATGAACGGCCTTGCACATCACTTTGAATGTGATTCTGGAAGTAAAGTGAGCATAATGAATGTTGATGAATTCAAAAACTTGAAGTTTAATATTCCAATTCAGAAAACGAATGTCTCTTTCCATAGTTACACAGGTCAGATTTTCAAGCCTCTTGGCGTTGTATAGTTAAATATTTCTTATCAAGGTAATTCTAGTTATGAAGATTTGTATATTGTTTCTATTAAGAAAAACGCTATTTTAGGATATGATTGGATTAGAAATCTGAACATAAATTTTACTGAGATTAATACAATTTCAAACTCTACTTCACATGTCTAGTCAAGTGTTCCCTGTAATGATATTTCTGTCTCTAAAATTATTGATCTATATTCTGATGTTTTGAACCTAAAATTGGTTGTATTACTGATTACACATGTTCTTTAAAACTTATTCCAGAAGCTAAACCCATTTTCATTAAAGCTCGTACTGTCCCTTATGCTTTAAAACAGAAAGTTGACCAGGAGTTAGACAAATTAGAAGCGGAAGGAATAATAGAAAAAACTGACTTTTCGGAATGGGGTACACCCCTTGTTATTGTTTCAAAACCTGATGATTCAGTGAGGATTTGTGCGGATTTTTAAAGTTACACTTAATAACCAGCGTCAAAACGCAAGACACCCAATTCCTAGAAATGAGGGCATTTTCCATAAATTGCGCAATGGTAAATTTTTCTGTACATTAGATATTTACAAGGCATATTTACACATGAAAGTCGACGAAGAAACTTCTAAATCACATACATTGTCAACCCATCGAGGTACATATTTAGCTAAAAGACTTTTCTTTGGAATAAAAACTGCTCCAAATGAATTTCACAAGTTTATTGACCAGTTCGTTCGTATGGTACAATAGCTTACTTTGATAACATAATCATCCAGGGTAAAGATAAACAAGAATGCCAATAATGTTTAATTAAAGTACTTCAAAAGTTAAAAGAATTCCATCTACATCTCAATCTTAATAAATGCAAGTTGTTTGAAGAAAAAGTTCAGTACTTAGGACACATTATCAGCGCTAATGGACTTCACAAATCACCAGATAAGATCAAAGCTATTTCCGAATCCCCTCAACCTAAAAATGTTGATGATGTTCGAAAATTCATTGGCCTTGTACGGTATTATTCCAAATTTATTCCAGATGCTTCTACCCTTCTTCACCCACTAAATAACCTTCTAATCATTACCAGCAAAATCAATCATTACCAGCAACCAAATTATTGTACCTTACAATCCAGATTTTCCATTAACTTTAGCTACTGATGCCAGCCCTTTTCGGACTTTCAGGTGTTCTTTCACACACCATGCCAGATGGAACTGAGCGGCCTATCGCATTTGCATTTTGAAGTACAACTGCCGCAGAGAAAAAACTACAGTCAACTTGATCGGGAAGCCACAGCTGTAGTATAGACTTGCAAAAAAATTTATGACTATATTTTTGGAAGAAAATTTACTTTGATTGTGGACAACAAAGCCATTTGTACCATATTTCATAAAGAAAAAGCCTTCCAGTAATGTCTGCATCAAGAATGCTTTGATATGCTCAATTTCTTTCTAGTTTTGATTATACAATTGTACATAGAAAATCAGAAAAACATAAATGCTGATTAACTTTCTAGAAATCCTCTACCCTTGCCTGCTAATCAAGTTCCTGCTCCAAGAAGGTCTCTTATTTAGAGGAAATCACGACATTATCCCTAAATCACTTCAATCGGACATTCTCAAGCACCTTCATTCAACACACTTAGGCATTGTCAAGGCTCTTGCGAGAAACTACTGCTATTGGAAAAACATCGATTCCGATATTGGGAATTTAGTCAAGAGTTGCCGTGAATGTTGTAATATCAAGAAGAATTCAGCAAAAGCACCTCTTCACATTTGGGAACCACCAGAAAATAATTGGCAAAGACTGCATATCGACTATGCTGGTCCTTTCATGGAACATTATTTTTTAATTGTTGTAGATGCACTTTAAAAATGGCCAGAAATATTTGCAATGAAACAGGCTCCTTCCAGTTCAAGCACTATTTTCTTTCTTGAAGAAATTTTCAGTCGCCATGGAATACCAGAAATCCTAGTATCTGACAATGCATCAATTTTCAAATCCAAAGAATTCCAAGATTATTGTAAGAATTATGGTATTCAACAACGACTTATTGTACCAGTGTTACATATTTCAAATCAACAGCAACCTATTACTTGAGCTTAGAAGTTTCCCAAACCACATTGCGATCAAACTTTTCACAACTCCTCATTAATTAGTGATGTCGTACTGCATACCTGGAAGGTGTTTTCCCTCCGGTTAAGAAATCGCTCCCGGTAAAGATTACTTAGTGACGTCAAACCTCCACACCAGTTGAGATAATTCTTCTAATCCAATTCACCGGGCGGCATGTTAAACTGTTAGAAAAGTTAGTTACTTTATTTTTATAAGTAATTTAAATATTTTATTTTATTACGGTCTCATAATCACTGACGATATTAGCATGTATATATTATTGCATGCATTTTCATTTGAGCCGTGACGTATTGCATACGTTTGAAGATCGTTTCTTTCCCTACCGATAAGTACTCAGGGGAAAAGGCTATGTATCAGTCAGTCAGAATGGTCGTAGTTGTGCGGCTATGTGTGTACGGCAGTTAGCCGGTGTTTATTTTCCTTTACTTTTACGTTTAAAAAATGTAATTTTAAATGATGCTAACGTTTGTCTTAATACTGTTCAGGATTAATAGGGCTAAATGCTTCTACTTCAACCATTATTCTATTATAGCTTTCAATAAGCTAACATTGGTTATGGGCCAGTTTTAGCTAATTAACCTGAACGGTGGACTTTAAGCAAGTTTATATCTGCCTCAATGGGGGGGGGGGCAGTTACAGCCCTGATCAAGCAACTATTCCTGAACTCACTGAAATAAGTATAGCTCTATTTTTACGTACGCCATGGAGAGTTTAATCGAGCCACTGAATTCTGAGAATTACCTTACGTGGTCTGATAACGTAAAAATGTTATTATTAAAAAAGGGATCATAGACGTTTATTAACGAAACCCCTGAACTGGATCCAAAAGCGACAACCAAAGAAAAGCAAGACTTTGAACTCAGACCAGATCGAGCTTACTCTACTATCTATCTGAATGTGAGTCAACATTATAGAGCCTTAATTTCATCAACGTCAAGTGGATGAGAAGCCTGAGAAATATTAAAGAATCACTTTCAACCTGTTACACGAGCGAGGATTGTAAACCTGTTAGACGAATTTTTCGACACTCGGATTCACCCCGGAGAATCAATCGGCTTTTTTGCTGCATGACTACAGCGTATCGTGAAACAATTAGCAGACTCTGTACACTTCTTACAGGATATATATCAAGCTTTTCAACTTCTCAGATACTTTCCAATGGCATATCAAGGCATTATCCAAGCCTTATGCAGATGTCCGGATAAAAACTTCAAGTTTGACTCGGTGCTTGCTGAACTTAAATGTGAGGAGAGTCGCCTACAATAATGTAAGATAGATTCTGATAAATCTTTAAATTTTGTTTTTAATGTCAATCGTAAAAATAATGATAATAGTAGTGATAGTGTATCTAATGTACCTGTAACTAAAAATCTAAATTATAATAAGGGATCTGAAATTGGACCTTGTTTCAGATGTAAGAAGTATGGTAATTTAATTGCTAATTGCAAAGTCAAATGTAGTTTTTCTAAATGTAAAAATAGAAATAAGAGTGAAGGTAATTTTAAGAGTTCTAACATTACTGAATTGTTAACGGAAGCTTGTGTAAATCATTCAACCACTCTTGACAAATTTTCGTGGGTATTTGATTCGGCTGCCTCTGACCATTTTTGTAACAACTTGAATATATCTTCTACTTATAAGCCTCAAAAAAATATTAATGTTTCTGGCTATAAAGAATGAAATTAGCCCAATTCAGGGGATTGGTACAGTTAATTTTACCGTTCGTATCGGTAGTAAACTTAATTGAACAAGATTAAACAACGTAAAGTACTCCCCCAAATTACGCCGTAATCTTGTATCGGGCCATGCATTGAAAAAGATGGACGTTTGTAGGAGATAAGGGGAAAGTATGTTTTTAATAAACAAGGTCAGAAACTATTTTATGCTAAACGTATCAATGGATTATATTACTGTAAACCTCACTATCCTAAAATACGGAATAAAGCTGTTTATAAGGATAACCGTAAAATCGAAATACTACCATCTGAAAGCAGTGATAATTGCGTTTTATTGCATAATAGGTACAATCATGTAAATACGAAATATATCAGCCAAACGAGTAATAATGACTCGGTGAGGAGCATACCAAAAATTAAACCTGTTAAAATAAATTGTGAGGATTGTAAGTTAGCTAAAAGTAGAAGTGTCATTTAAGCCTATTCCTAACATAAGATCGTCGAAAGCACTAGAGTTACTACTTATGGACGTTGCTGGGCCAATGGATGCGGTATCATTGGGTGGGAGTAAATATTTTTTAACTATTATAGACGACTTTTCTAGAAAAGTCGTAGTATACCCAATGACTCAAAAATCGGAAGTTTTTGACTGTTTTGTAAAATTTCAAAAGAGAGCTGAACGCTTTTTAAACTCTAAAATTATTAATGTTAGAAGCGATAACGGTCTCGAATTTTATAACATACAATTTTCCCTCTTTTTAGAAGAACAATGCATAAAAGCGGAGAGAACCAACACGTTCACTCCTGAGCAAAATGAAGTCGCTGAGAAATTTAAATGCACTGCAGCAGATGCCATTAGAGCAATGTTAAGTCATAATGGTTTAGATAAAAGGTTTTGGGCAGAAGCCCTTTTATGTTTTACGTATATGTGGAACCGCGTTTGCCACAAAAATTTGACTAAAACTAATTTTGAGCTATTTGGTGGCAGAAAACCCACGGTAACCTATCTAAAGACATTTGGCTGTGCAGCTTATATTGGAGTCCCAAAAAAGCTTATCAGAAAACTCGATTTCAGAACTAAAAAGGGTATTATGGTGAGATACGCTCAAAAGACAAAAGGATACCGCATATGGCTTGTAAATAAGCAGAAAGTAGTTAAAACGATTAATGTTTCATTTCAGGAATATTTAATGCACAAGGAAGCTGTCCTGGGCCCTAGAATTAAAATAAGTCACAATTCAATTTCAGACGATGAGGAATTTGATAGGGACGACGAAAACCATATCGACACCTCAAAATTAATTTCCTGTGAGGACATTGAATGGGTTAGGAGAACCGTACCTCGAAAAGATGGCTCCCGTACCGATATATACTACAGTATAGAAGGTAAAAATGTTAGATTTAGATCAAATAACGATGTACAAAAGTACTGTAATGAGCACAAAATTGAATATAAAGGCAGTTTATTTAACTTTAGTAGTAAAAATAAGTTATCGGGTAAAGTTATCCCTAACGACAAACCGGAAGTTAATCGCCTAGTAATTCTGAGGAATGTAAAAAAGTTTCAGAATTCAATGAATGGCACAAAGCCATTAATGAAGAAATTGAAATCATGAAAGAAAGGAATGTCTGGAATCTAGTTCCCCCTAACAGTAAATATAAAGTTTTAGGTAATCGGCGGGTTTACACCGTAAAGAAAAATGAAAAGGGGGAGGTAGTTCGATATAAAGCACGTTTAGTAGCATTGGGGTATAAGCAAAGAAAAGAGGAAAGTTACGATGAAGTCTTTAGCCCTTTAATAAATTTCACCCTAATTCGTATGTTTTTGTAAAATTGAATGGTGTAACTGTGTTTACTATCATGAAAATAATACTATACTATTATTATATGTTGACAATATTGTTCTGTTTGGTAAAACGTCTGTAAGCATAGAACATTCTCTAAACATGTTGAAAGACAAGTTTGACTTGAAAATACTTGGTACAATGAAAAAATTACTTGATGTGGAATTCTGTGAAATAAATGGAAATTTGTATATTCATCAAAAGGACTGTATTAGTAAAATTTGTAACACGTTTAAAAGATACAATTTTCCTCTTTACCCTTAGCAAAAGGAATAGTACTTTCAAAATCGGATTGCCCTGAGTCAGAACAAGAAATGTCAAAATTACCTTATCGTAGTATAATAGGATGTTTATCATTCGGTCGAACTAGACCCGATATAAGTTATGCCGTGAATATCTTCTGTTTAGTTCACTGGAATTATTTGCTTAATCTATGAAGTTACTTTCAAAACACCCAACATTATATGTTAAACTTATCAAGTATAAAAGAAATGAATGTCTGATGTTTTTCCGATTCTGACTTTGCGTCGAATCGTGACGACCGTATCTCTATGGGAAGCTTTATATTATTTATAGACAAGGTACCTGTTAGTTGGAGGGCCTTCCAGCAGAAATGTGTGAGTTTATCTACAATGGAATCGGAGTACGTAACACTCGCAGAAGCAGCAAAGGAATTAATGTGGGTAATAAGAATACTCGAAAACTGTAGAAATATAAATGCGTTTCATTTCGACCCCACTAATAGTACATTGTTGTGTGACAAAGCTGCAATAGATTTTTCAAGTTCTCCCATAGAAAATAATCGTACTAAACATACACATATAACGTATCACTTTTTAAGAAATCTTGTAATTGAAAAATCTTTCAGATTAGAAAATATTAGCAGTAAAAATAATCTATCCGATATTTTTGCTAAACCTTTAAGTAAGGTTGAACTTTATAATTTTATGAAAGAATTATACGAAAATATACTGTAATGTGTTTCCTTGGGAGTTTAGTAATGCGATTATTCAACTGTTTTTAAGATTTGAATAATGTTCATAATTATTAAGTCAATTTGTTTGTATTGTGAGAATTTATATTTGTGTAATGACTTTGTCAAAATGTTAGAATTGTACGATATCTGTAAATATTTAAAGGCTCGAGTATGTTTTGTTTCAGTCTTGTGTACAGGAGAGGGGGCCAATGTTATAGTTATTTTATTTTTATAAGTAATTTAAATATTTTATTTTATTACCATCTCATAACCACTGAAGATATTAGTATGTATATATTATGCATGCATTTTTCATTCGAGCCGTGACGTATTGCATACGCTTGAAAATCGTTTCTTTCCCTACTGATAAGTACTCAGGTAAAAAAGGCTATGTATCAGTCAGTCTGGTCTTAGTTGTACGGCTATGTGTGTACGGCAGTTAGCCATTGTTTATTTTCCCTTTACTTTTACGTTTAATAAATGTAGTTTTAAGTTATGCTAACGTTTGTCTTAATACTGTTCAGGATTAATAGGGCTAAATGCTTCTACTTCAAACTATTATTCTATTATAGCTTTCAATAAGCTAACATAAACTGCCGATAGCATGTGGCTGTTATGTAAATTAGCAAGTGAAGACTGTATTTAAGCCACCGGCAAATGCAAGCCGGGATGCTCTTTCGTGGCCGCCCTGTAAGGGATATCCGTTCTGTAAACCGTTTGTTTGTAGGTAGCAAGTTGCTACCAAGTAGTGTACAGTTCTTAATGTTTCATTTATAGTAATGTTATTTTTAATAAACGAGTCAGCCTCTGGCATTTCGAGTGTTTTTCTTCGAGAGAACTTCACATCTACTGCATACCTGCTATTGATATGGCGTAGTATTCTTACATTGGTTATGGGCCCAGAGTTTGAGGACCAGGGAAGTTTGAAAGGACTGAGTTCTAGAAATTACGAGATACATTTTTCTGCAGTAGTGCGGTGACGGGGGCCGTGAGCAAAATGGAGTGTGCTCAAATTCCCATACTTACCCCTACAAATTGGTCGGTGTGGAAAACTGATATGAAAGTTCTCCTGATGCATTGGGGGTGTTGGAGATTCATCGAGGGCACCGAGAGTCCAATAATTAAGGCAGACTCTGGACACCCTTTACAAGATCTATATCAAGCTTTTCAACTTCTCAGATACCTTCCAATGGAATATCAAGGCATTATCCAAGCCATATACAGGTGACCGGATAAAAACTTCAAGTTTGACTCGGTGCTTGCTGAACTTCAATGTAAGGAGAGTCGCCTACAACAATGTAAGATAGATTCTGATAAATCTTTAAATGTTGCTTTTAATGTCAATCGTAAAAATGATAGTAGTAGTGATAGTGTATCTAATGTACCTGTAACTAAAAATCTAAATTATAATAAGGGATCTGAAATTGGACCTTGTTTCAGATGTAAGAAGTATGGTCATTTAATTGCTAATTGCAAAGTCAAATCTAATTTTTCTAAAAGTAGAAATAAGAGTAAAGGTAATTATAAAAGTTCTAACATTACTGAATTGTTAACGGAAGCTTGTGTAAATCAATCAACCACTCTTGACAAATTTTCGTGGGTATTTGATTCGGCAGCCTCTGACCATTTTTGTAACAATTTGGATATATTTTCTTCTTATAAACCTCAAAAAAATATTAATATGTCTCTGGCTATAGAGAATGTAACTAGCCCAATTGAGGGGATTGGTACAGTTGATTTTACCGTTCGTATCGGTAGTAAACTTAACCGAATAAGATTAAACAACGTGAAGTATTCCCCCAAATTACGTCGTAATCTTATATCAGGGCCATGCATTGAAAAAGCCGGACATTCGTTTGTAGGAAATAAGGGAAAAATATGGGTTTTTAATAAACAAGGTCAGAAACTATTTTATGCTAAACGTATCAATGAATTATATTACTGTAAACCCCACTATCCTAAAATACAGAATATACCTGTTTATGAGGATAACAGTAAAGTCGAAATCCTAGCATCTGAAAGCAGTGATAATTTAGTTTTATGGCATAATAGGTACAATCATGTAAATACGGAATATATCAGCCAAACGAGTAATAATGACTCGGTGAGGGGCATACCAAAAATTAAACCTGTTAAAATAAACTGTGAGGATTGTAAGTTAGCTAAAAGTAGAAGAGTGTCATTTAAGCCTATTCCTAAAATAAGATCGTCGAAACCACTAGAGTTACTACATATGGACGTTGCCGGTCCAATGGATGCAGTATCATTGGGTGGGAGTAAATACTTTTTAACTATTATAGACGACTTTTCTAGAAAGGTCGTAGTATACCCAATGACTCAAAAATCGGAAGTTTTTGACTGTTTTGTAAAATTTCAAAAGAGAGCTGAACGCTTTTTAAACTCTAAAATTATTAATGTTAGAAGCGATAACGGTCTTGAATTTTGTAACACAAAATTTTCCCACTTTTTAGAAGAACAAGGCATAAAAGCGGAGAGAACCAACACGTTCACTCCTGAGCAAAATGGAGTCGCTGAGAAATTTAATTGCACTGCAGTAGATGCCATTAGAGCAATGTTAAGTCATAGTGGTTTAGATAAAAGGTTTTGGGCAGAAGCCCTTTTATGCTTTACGTATACGTGGAACCGCGTTTGCCACAAAAATATGACTAAAACTCCTTTTGAGCTATTTGGTGGCAGAAAACCCACGGTAACCCATCTAAAGACATTTGGCTGTGTAGCTTACGTTGGAATCCCGAAAACGCTTAGAAGAAAACTCGATTTGAGAACCAAAGAGGGTATTATGGTGGGCTACGCTCAAAAGACAAAAGGATATCGCATATGGCTTGTAAATAAGCAGAAAGTAGTTGAAACGAATAATGTTTCATTTCAAGAAGATTTAATGCACAAGGAAGCTGTCCTGGGCCCTAGAATTAAAATAAGTCATAATTCAATTTCAGACGATGAGGAATTTGATACGGACCACGAAAACCATATCGACACCTCAAAATTAATTCCCTGTGAGGACATTGAATGGGTTAGGAGAGCCGTTCCTCGAAAAGATGGCTCCCGTACCGATATATACTACGGTATAGAAGGTACAAATGTTAGATTTAGATCAAATAACGATGTACAAAAGTACTGTAATGAGCACAAAATTGAATATAAAGGCAGTTTATTTAACTTTAGTAGTAAAAATAAGTTTTCAGGTAAAGTTATCCCTAATGACAAACCGGAAGTTAATCACGTTGAAATGATTATACCTAGTAATTTTGAGGAATGTAAAAAGGTTTCAGAATTCAATGAATGGCATAAAGCCATGAATGAGGAAATTGAAATCATGAAAGAAAGGAATGTTTGGAAACCGGTGGGTTTACACTGTAAAGAAAAATGAAAAGGGGGAGGTAGTTCGATATAAAGCACGTTTAGTAGCATTGGGGTATAAGCAAAGAAAAGAGGGAAGTTACGATAAAGTCTTTAGCCCTGTAATAAATTTCACCTTAATTCGTATGTTTTTTGCAATACTTGTTTGCTTATTAGGTTTTAAACATTGTCAAATAGATATCAAAAATGCATACTTATATGCTAATCTTTCAGAAACTATATACATGTCTCAACCACAAGGTTATATTAATGTTGAAATGACAGATTGCGTTTGTAAGCTGAACAAAGCTATATAAGGGTTGAAACAGAGTGGTAGAGAATGGTTCGTTGAAATACACAACATTCTAGAAAGTTTGAATTTTGTAAAAATTGAATGGTCTAATTATGTTTACTATCATGAAAACAATACTATACTATTATTATATGTTGAAGATTGTTCTGTTTGGTAAAACGTCTGAAAGCATAGAACATTCTCTAAACATGTTGAAAGACAAGTTTGACTTGAAAATACTTGGTACAACGGAAACATTACTTGGTGTGGAATTCTGTGAAATAAATGGAAATTTGTATATTCATCAAAATGACTATATTAGTAAAATTTGTAACATGTTTAAAAAATACAATTTTCCAATTTCCTCTTTACCCTTAGCAAAAGGAGTAGTACTTTCAAAATCAGATTACCGTAAGTCAGAACAGGAAACTTTAGAGATGTCAAAATTACCTTATCGTAGTGTAATAGGATGTTTATCTTTTTTAGCCGGTCGAACTAGACCCGATATAAGTTATGCCGTGAATATCTTCTCCCAGTTTCAGGAGAACCCCGGTATAGTTCACTGGAACTACTTGCTTAAACTATTAGGTTATGCCCAAAATACCCAACATTATATGTTAAACTTGTGAAATATAAAAGAAGTTAATGTCAGATGTTTTTCCGATTCTGACTTTGCGTCGAATCGTGACGACCGTATCTCTATGGGAGGCTTTATATTATTTATAGACAAAGTACCTGTTAGTTGGAGGGCCTTCAAGCAGAAGTGTGTGAGTTTATCTACTATGGAAATGGAGTACGTAACACTCACAGAAGCAGCAAAGGAATTAATGTGGATAATAAGAATACTCGAAAACTGTAGAAATCTAAATGTATTTCATTTCGACACCACTAAAAGTACATTGTTGTGTGACAATAAAGCTGCAATAGATTTTTCAAATTCCCCCATTGAAAATAATAGTACTAAACATATACATATAAAGTATCACTTTTTAAGAAATCTTGTAATTGAAAAATCTTTCAAATTAGAGCATATTAACAGTAAAAAAAATCTATCCGATATTTTTACTAAACCTTTAAGTAAGATTGAACTTTATAATTTTTCGAAAGGACTATTCGAAAATGTACTGTAATGTATTTCGTTGGTAGTTTAGTAACGAGTTTATTCAATTGTTTTAATGATTTGAATAATGTTAATAATTAAGTCAATTTGTTTGTATTGTGAGAATTTATATTTGTGTAATGACTTTGTCAAAATGTTAGAATTGTACGATATCTGTAAATATTTAAAGGCTCGAGTATGTTTTGTTTCAGTCTTGTGTACAGTCAGTGATTATGAGAGGGGGCCAATGTTAGAAAATTAGTCACTTTATTTTATAAATTTAAATATTTTATTACCCATCTCATAACCACTGTCGATATTAGCATGTATATATTATGCATGCATTTTTCATTCGAGCTGTGACGTATTGCATACGTTTGAAGATCGTTTCTTTCCCTACCGATAAGTACTCGGGGGAAAAGGCTATTTATCAGTCAGTCAGTGTGGTTGTGCTGCCATGTGTGTAAGGCAGTTAGCCGATGTTTATTTTCCTTTACTTTTACGTTTAATAAATGTAGTTTTAAATGATGCTAACGGTTGTCTTAATACTGTTCAGGATTACTAGGGCAAAATGCTTCTACTTCAAATATTATTCGATTATAGCTTTCAATGAGCTAACAGAATAACTGATTGAATTTCTTCCCGAGACGTGGTATAAAGAGTTGCTAATTGTTTAATCCACACAACTAGTGTTGTAAATGGTGGATGGCAAATTCTCTGCAAAGTTGCCGATAGCATATTTTAGAATTGTCCAGACACCACTGATTTCCATAGTTTTGCATAATATTACTCTCTACAGCAGATTGACGGCCAAAGGATTCTGAGTTACTTTAAACCATCTCGATCTATTCAACTCCGCCAGGATTTGGGCCATCGTTCCCTTCATTTTTCCGACAGATATATAAGAAGATATTTTTACAGTACTTATATTTTTGTATCCCTGTAAATTTCCTATCCATCTTATTTGTAAAGATTTAGTAAACTTTAATATATTAAATAGCTTCTCTGTATTTATTTTATTTCTTTATTATTTCTAATTCCGCATATTCCATTTTATGTTACTGCTTTGAAATTTATCTTCAACATCTTGCAAAAATCACCAGTTTATTTTCGCCTGCTTTATTTATTGTCCAGAGTTCCCTATTACATATAACTATTGGTTTAATTAATGTTTTTGAAAATGAAACTGAGCATCTTCACTCATAATTTTACATTTGAATAATTTACTAATTTACCTGTAGCAGTCGAAACTTTAGGAATATAGACATTGTAACGTTAAACTTAACTTTTTACTACCTCTCATTGTCTTGACGAAATTCTTCAAATTTTCAAAATTCTCTTATTTATAGTTCTAAAATAATTGTGTAAACACTTCAAAACTATAGATTCCTAAAGAAAACGCCATTCAAAACTTGTGTATAAATTTCGTTGTATTATAAAAGTAGCATAAAAATTGAAATTAAATTTCAATTAAGTTCAATTAAGTTTAAAGTCGATGTAATAACTCAAAATAGCCATAATATCCTATTTGTTAAGTATTTTTTATTGTTCAACTTCTTTTTGAGATAAAAAAATGAGTAAGACTAAATATCCAAACAAAGCCCTTTCTTTGAAAAATATAAAAGAAAGGAAATTTTCAATAACCAGTGTATTGTTAAAAAATCACCCAAGTTAAAAGGCTATTTTTCTTTTATTTAAGAACAATACTAATGAAATTTTGGTACGTGTGATGCGCTATTAAAAGGGAAATATTTTTTCATTCACTAAGCAATTTTTTATTATTTTCTTAATTATTGTAATAAGGTTAAAACTAAAATCTGAAAAATAAATTCCATACGCAAAAATATAGCCGGCAAACCGAAAAGCCTTACAAAAAAGGCAATTTATTATAAATATAAGAAGAAATAGTTCTATGAGCAAAATTAATTACTGACATAATGTATATTAAGAAATGTAGATTACTGTTTGTTTGAAATCTAAATAAAATTCTATAGAAAGAATTTTAATTTGTTACATCATTTGTTTTTTAAAAAAAACCTAGTCTTAGATATTCCAAGACTTGATTTGATAGTATTCTCGAAGTTTCTATATACAAGGTTATCTTTAGTTTAAATTTCAGCATGAAACTAAATTAATCAGAATGAAGAAAATGTTGAATTTATACAACTGTTTCGCAGCTACA
>CM063502.1:97188768-97271268 GCA_032207245.1 Pardosa pseudoannulata
AATATAATTAAGGTAGGGAAAAATGAGATTTAGACTAGGAAAAACTGTATAAATCTTTGAAACGTTACTTGTCCATTTCTCAATCCCAAACTCATTACGTTAAACTCATATAATCCAGAAGAAGTAGTAATTGCAGTTTTAAATTTTTCTTCTTTAATAATAGGCACTTGGTAGTAGGCCTTAAGAAAATCTATTTTTGAATAAAAATTTGTACTTTTTAAATATGGTAAAAGTTGTCAATCCTAGGAATGGGATATCTATCAGGAACTGTACTATCATTGAACTGTCTATAACCTCACATAGACAAAAAGTACCATATTTTTTTAGTTTTACATGAAGAGGACTTGCCAATTGAGAACTAGAAGGTTGGAACACTTTCTTAGCTATTGCAAGCTTTTGATAATCTAATCATCTTGTTTTAGAATGCATAGGTTGATCATGTGTTATAATATAATGTTGCACATTATGTTTTATACCTGATAAGAACAAATTTGGTTTGGGTATTATTTCAGTAGAGTATAAAATTTTGTCGAAATGTTTACTGTAACAATATTACTTTTTTTACTAATGGAAGCAATTTTGCCAGTCACCTTTAGTGTAGTTACTCTATCAATCAGTTTCTCATTGTGCAAATAAATTAGGAATTTAAATTTATTAAAAAAATCATCTCCTAAAATACCTTTATTAATTTTGACCACTATAAATGGAAATTGAAATTCATACCTCCTTAGTCCAAAATCAAGTGATATCATTTTTATACCATATGTTTCAATTTTGGTACCATTTGTTGCATACAACTGGAAATCCATGGATTGTTTATCTTGAGATGATGTGGGTAAAATGCTAACATCTGCACCAATATCCACTTAAACACACACTTTTGGTTTTTTAATCTCTTATAATTAAGCAAAATTGACAATGTTCTAGATCATTATTGACATTTGAGCTTTCTGCATTCTCTGTTCATTGTCATTTCCCTGATTAGATGACATATCAGTTGACTAACTGCATGGCCGCATCAGTTGACTAACTGCATAGATCAGTACATTCACCCTGATGGTATTTGTTACAAAAACAAAAATGATAAAAACAGTATCATCCTTTAGGATTAAATTTTTTCCTAGAAGTAATGTAAGATTATCTGGCAGATTGATAGTTGTGCCAAAATCATAGTATCATTATAAGATGAATAGTCTTTTGAGAAATTCACTCTTCAAGGGATTGAAATTTCATTATCAGTTCTGTATTTCAGCAATTACCAGTTGTTGTTACACTGCTAATCTCATTAGAGGGTGTCATATGTAAAATTTTATCAGCCATGATCGCTAACTTTGTCTTCAAGGTATACAGTAGAGATTGTCATATCTGTCTCATGCCAATATATCTTCCTTATGAGGAATAAATTCCTGTATTGCCCCTTGCCAGGAATTTTATACATTTAACTAGGTGCATTAAAACTGGTTTGAGGTTTATTATGGGATATGATGTCAATGTACACCACTTAGTTTGGGACAGTAATGACTGAAACAAAAGAGGTGAGGAACTCTTAGAATTTATTTTGAGTAATGGTCTAAATAACCCCATCTTAGGCAATAAGCGTACCTTTGTTACAAAAAAACAGGAAGGAAGTCGTCGACATTACTTTATGTAATGACAGGGCTTCCAACCTGATAAGTAATTGGCATGTTTCTGATCAGATTATGTTATCTGATCACAAATTTATTCAAATGAAGCTTTCAGACCCTGCAATAACACCAAGGCAGGACATAAGGAATCCCAGGAAAACCAACTGGGATTTATACTGGGAGGAGCTAAGACTTCTCTTATCAGGTAACCTCGTTAAATTCAGTTCTTTTGTTGATATTAAACTGGCCATTGGTACTGTTCAATACTCCATACATCAGCCCAGCTCTACTTCCTTTATTTGTGAAGGATTTATAGATCCTGCCTGGTATATGGTTATGATCCAACTGCCTAGTGTACCTGTAAGGTGATATTTATACCAAAACCAGTCAAAGCTTCCTATAGTGAAGCAAAAGCCTTTAGGCCAATAAATCTTACTTTATTTCTCTTAAAAACATTAGAGAAATTAAAAGATATCAGAGATAAGATCCTAAGTTTCTCCTCACTCTCTAATCAACTGCATTTATATATGCCTGGTAAATATATTGATGTTGCCTTTTATAAACTTTTAACAATTCTAGATGATGCAGTAAATGGTAAAGAAAAGGTACTTGTAACTTTTCTTGCCATGGAGGGTGCCTTTGATAAAGTACTTACTGATGTCATACTGAATGTATTAATTTGGAGAAATGTTAGTCCTTTAGTGTACAATTGGATTTAGTAGTCTGCTTTCTAAGAGATTATTTCTGGCATCATAGTTAGGTGATACAGTTAGATTAATAAATTGCAAGGGTTGTCCACAGGGAAGTGTTTCGTCATCTCTTTTGTGGAGCCTTGTGATTGATTAATTACTCAATAATATTAATTTTCTAGGTCTCGACTGCATCGATTATGCAGATAACATCACGTTGGTAGTAAGAGGCAAATTCCAGAATACTGTAGTTGACCTCATGAATACTGCCTTAAAGAATGTTGAAAAGTGGTATCGAGAGGTAGATCTAACAGTTAATTGTGATAAGACAAATCTCATTCACCAGAAAAAGAATCAAGGATATGCCAGTAATAAAATTATTTAGTTCAGAACTGGCATATTCTAATGAGGTAAAATACCTTTGAATTACTTTTGATAAGACTTTAACATGGAATAGTTATATCAAACAATACACCAACAAGGCTAAAAGAATTTTCTGGGCTTGTAGGTATGCAGTTGGTTTAAATTAGGGCTTAATACTAATGAAGGCTCACTGGATCTATATTAAAGCAATTATTGTTGTATCTTCCTACCAAATAATCTAGTAATTTTATCTCAAAAGAAGGCGATATGTGCGCATTTTACAACTTGAAAAATTGTACCTATATTTGTTCTGTTGTCAGTTCTTTATTATGTTGTTAAACTGTTACATTGAATAAAAAACTTAAAAAACTGAAAATGCGGAACACACTGGATTACTCCAAAATAATAGTCTAATACCTGGATTCATAATAATCATTCCATTTATAACTTATGGGTCTATTACCAGGTGGGATAAAACCTGTCAAATTACAATGGTAAAAGAACTTGCTAGTCATCAAAGAATGGCTATTGTAACTAGTGTCATGAGGTTTGGTTTGGTTTGGAGCGCTACGGTCTACTTTTTGCAACACGAGGGCTAATGAGACCAGGACCTACTGCTTAAAGCCTATTCCAAACGGCTACGAACATCCATGCCACTTTGGGATTCGAACCCATGAACTCTGGTTCCGAAAGTCAGCACCCTAACCATTCAGCCATCGTTTGGCAGTGTCATGAGGACAACCCCCTGGCAAACATTAGAATTGCATCTGGGGCTAATACCTGCACATAAACAAGTAGAAATGGAAGTTATTCTTCATTTTCGAAGGTTAAAATTTCTAAAACTTTGGAAAAGTGCTGAAAAATCCTTGTATAAATTCAATACACAGAGTATTGAACATCCTTTCCTAATAATGGGATCTAACCGGATGTGAAAGTTTTAGAGTTATTTTCCCATCCCAATATGAGTGGCAAAGCCCTAATGCTCAGGCAGATGACATATGGTTCACAGATAGTTCTAAAACATCACCTGGAACTGGGTCTGGAACTTTCTGTATCACCATAAAAATCAAGGTCTTTTTTCTCTTTGGGCAAACTAGTCTCCGTTTTTCAAACTGAGATTGCAGCAATTCTAGCCTATGTAAATAACTGTCTTGCCAGAAAGGTTGCTAACAAGATAAGATGTGTTCTAAATAATAGTTTATTAGCTACTTAAAATGGTAAAATGTTTAGGTATAAACCATGAATATAATCTTATGTTTTATGTATCAGTTTGCACATTTTTACTATTCAGTATATTTAAAATGTTAGTATATTCTTTATTTGTTTGTAAATTTTAATTATAATGTTGTGTAAAGATCTCTGTTAATTTTATCTATTAAAAAATTTTTCATTAAGGCTCCGAGAAATCAGTGATGTCATAATCTTAAATCATTAAGAAATGTATTAATATGTTATCTAAAGTTTGCTTCATTAAAAGTTTAAAAAGAGAAAAAAATTAAATGACTAAAAGAGTGAAAATATATGTTCATATCTGCAGCATTAACTTTTTTTTTTATCTAAAATTACTTTTATTTTGTATTTAATATTTAGCGAAAAATTAAGACAACATGTTTTCCTGATGTACATTTTATAGTTGGAAGATTTAGATTCTTGTGCCACAAGGTAATATTTTTAATTATTTATTTCAATTTTTTAAAACTATATTATAGTTCAGTTATATGGTATGAATTTTACTCATATTTTAATTTAAAAACAAATAATGAAAAATATTTTAATTTAAGCAAGCAATTGAAATATAATTCATCATAATACTGTAGCTAAGGCATAATCTCTAATTTTAATTACTAAACTCTTTTGTATTGGTAAGTTTTAGTTCTCAGTGAGTTTTAAGAAATCTATACTATGGCTCAGTCTTTTATTAGCTCTAATTATTTGGAAAGTAAAGGGATAACAAATTTTAAAACATATTGCTTTTCTTTCAGAATTTTTCAATTTTGAAAATAATTATTTTTTTCAATTCTAAAAAGCATATCTTTTCTTTGGCCCCATCGTTCAATAAAAGAGACTCACAGTGCTGATCATACTATTGTTTACAAACATAAGGACTAAATTTTTATGTTGCACAATTGTATATATTCCATATGTGTACATTAACTGTGTATTTATCTCACTTTGATTATTTTTATGAATCTTTCATTCAGAGAATGGGTTCTATGTTGACACTTTAATTTTATATTCAGCAAAGTTCTTTTCCACCCTATAAGTAATTTTCAAAGACATAAAAATAAGTGTTTACATGCAGAGTAACATAAAATTTTCTGTCATTGATTAGAGTAATATTTGTGTAAACAATGTTTTAAAAATTTTTTTTCTTGCTAATGATAATTATGATTAACTAAATTTTCAAAAAGTATATTTACGTATCTTTTTTACATTAATAGTTCTATGCCTATTAAAAATTCATTTTACACAAATTAAATATTTCATTTTAACATTTGCTTAACCCTTTCCCTGTTTTGCCCGTATGCCGTACGTGCACAGCTTTCGGGCCTTTACTGATTTGCCTGTACGCCATACAGGCAATCTGATTTCTATTTTGCTTGCACTGTTTCAGCCGTATTTTTTTCCAATTTTAGTAACAAATTTTTCGTATAGATGTCCAGTAAATGATAGTTTGCAGTTTATTGTATTTTCTACTCTGATTGGTTCAAAATCGGGGGGGGGGGGGTCGCATGTTTTGTATCAGAAGGCGAATTGTTATTTTTCACAGTTGTAAGTGTATAGTTTTCTGATTATATTTTACTAACCACTTGATAAATTTGTTAATGTAAGAGTGGAATAATATATTTTTACTTTTAAATAATGGATAATTCAGAGCGTATGGAGCTAATTTCTTGTGATTCGAACTGTGACTCAGAATCAGAAACTGAATTATCTGTAAATGATAGTAGCGAAAGTTTGCTAGATGATCTAGATAGTAGTGACTCTGATAGTAGTACAGATGGAACCAGTCAAGCAAGACAATTTTTTAAAATTAATTGTGATAATTGTTTGGATCCGCCTCTTAGATTTGCTTGCACTGGAATTTCAAAAATTAACTTGAATATCGATGAGACTAAAGGTAAACTTCAGTTCTATGATGCTTTCATAGAAAGAAAAAAAAGGTGTAATAAATTCTTAAAAATATTAGAAATGTTAATTTTAATGACATATCTTTACTTAAAAATGCATAATGAACAAAAAAAATGCAATAAAAAAAATGTGACTTTTTTTTTTTTTTTTTTTTTTTGACCGAATTCTGGAAAAAAAAATGAAACTGTCATAAGGTTAAAATAGCCACTTCAAAATTATCCATTTTCTTTTATTTATAAATTTTCTAGAATTTCTCAATGCCTGGTAGGTTGTATTTTTTATACCTTACAAGATTACCTTATAAATTTGGTTTGATATAAAGCACTGGTCTACCTTCTGGAAGAGAAATTTAAAATAAGCTCTCCTTCCATAAAATAACACGAAAATGTATTAATTGCAGAGATTTCAAAGCAATCTGGTACAAATGCCATGTGTTTTGTGAAGTAATTTTTTTCTATTGTACACATGACAAAAGTACAAATAGGAACAGTAGTAGCTGAGAGATTTTTTTTATAAGTCTATGAATAGTGAAGCAAATTTGCATGTAATATGCACAATTTATTTTAAAAATGATGTTGAAAATAATACAAATTTTATATAAAATATTTCTATGAAAGCCAAATTTTGGAATTGAATGTATATTAAATGGTTGATGTGTAAATTTCCTTTACTCAGCATTATTAAATAAAAGCATTAGCATAAAATATCTATTTAATTATCGTTTTAGTATTTTGATGCATGTAGAAAATATTTATTTTGCACATAAAAAAAATATAAATGTATCAAGTTCATGAAAAAAGGTAATAGAAAAATAAATAAAAGGATTTTGTATGTATATGTGTTTAAAATTAAACATAGCATACATCCATGTGTATGTGAAGAAGGCTGAAAATAATTATCATTTTGTAATAAAGATTTGCAATGAATTATTAATAGCTGAAGAAAGAATTCCTATTAAAAATTTGCTAATTGAATCAAATTTTCTTATTATCCTCATTTTTTGTTTATTTTTATTAAAGCATTTATTATATTATTATGATTTAACTATTCAGTATTTATTTAATTTTTTCATAAAACTTCTTTTGTAGGTTTTGGTTTGTGGAAGATCAAACTATTTAAAAGCATTATGTGCTGATCACTTTTCTGAGTTTCATTACTGTCCAAGATATGGTGTTCAAGTGGTACCGCTCCATGAAGTAGATCCTGTTCCTTTTGTTAAAGTACTGCAGTATATATATACAGATTCATGTGATGTAAGAGCGTTGGTTTGTGCATTATCAAATATTTGAATATTTTTATCCTAGTATAAAAATTTTTATTTCTAAACCTTTCACCTCAAGTGTTTCTTTCCTTTGTTTATTTCAAAATAAGAAATTTTTTGTAGAATAAAATTAAATGAAATTTAAAATTTCTGATGCATAAAAAAGAGAGAGGGAATTCCCTAAATTTAGAAATTAGACTTTAACTGATGAAAATAATTAATGAAAATAGCATTTTTACTTATCTATATAGGAAAAATCTTGATTTCTTTGTAGATATGAACCACT
Organism: Pardosa pseudoannulata; assembly: GCA_032207245.1. Taxonomy (NCBI): domain Eukaryota; kingdom Metazoa; phylum Arthropoda; class Arachnida; order Araneae; family Lycosidae; genus Pardosa; species Pardosa pseudoannulata. The sequence goes on from CM063502.1 coordinate 97,196,125, forward strand.
TTATAACTCTATGCATTGATAGAAAATATTTACAAAGCAAAATATTTTTATATAAATATATTGTCAATGCTTTTATAACCACTAACAGTTATGAAAAAAATTATCCTAAGATTTAAATTATATATTTCAACAATCCAAAAAATGGCTAATAATAACAAAACTCTTGTATCTCTATATAAGCCTTATATGTACAGTTAGAATAAAGTTATGGTACATATTGATATATACATATATCAAATTTAGAGTTATTATAGACTTTTATTAAAATTATTTATTTGATTAATCATTTACCAATAATACAAAATTGTCTTCTCCCCACCTCCTCACTTCTTCTGCAAAGAATTTCATTTTTGCAACCAAAACTCAGGAGAGAGCATACATCCAGTTGTTACTTGCTTGTATATATTAATATAATACCTAATAACAATTTTAATAAAAAATATATATTTTTTTAACAGAAATTATAATCTACTTTCTAGAAGTAAATAAACAGAAGCTAAATAGTATTTATCTGGGTTTTACCATTTTCCAAAATCATTCCTAAAATCAATATCTAGCTCAAAGGTTACATAAAAGTACTTTCCAGTGTCATTTATTCATATCATCAAGTTATGCAGTTGTATAAAAATTTTCACATTGAAATCACATTTCAATAATAATAATAATAATAATTTTAATACATTTAAATTTGGAAGAATAAAAGGAACTAGTTAAAAGTAAAAATATAAAATAGCTCCAATGCCCCATCTTAAGACTAATGAAAATGCAGATAAATATTCAAAAAAGTAGAATGTCTGATTCTAAGCAAAACTCCACCTGTTCAAGAATCTATTGTATCGAAACTAGGGATGTCTTTTGATACTGTAAATAAAATAATTTATTAAGATTTGAAGTTAAAAAATTTGTTTATACCTAAAACTTGTCTTCTTTTGCCAAAGTATGTTGTAAATATAAAAACAAATCTTAATTAGATAAATTACATGATTATCTTCTATGCTGATGAATAAAATTTTTTTAGTTGCAATGAGAAATACATGTGACTATGAGATTGTAATTAAAAAAAACTTTCTATTGCTTAATTGATGAATGCTCATAGGGAACAGCTTCATTTCTGTACTAACAAGTTTCCAAAAGAGACATGATAGTTTCAGAATTTTGTTACAATATAAAATTAAAATTCTAAGTGGTCTAAAATAAATCAAAAATTAAACCACTGAACTATCATCAAACTATTTTAAAACTTCGAAGAAATTTCATTATTATTTATATTACTTTATACATATTTCATAGAAAACAATATATATCTATAGTTATTTAAGGGTTTTTTTCTGTCTATAATTGCATTCTAGTAACTTACTCTTTTTAGGAAGGTTATGAATCAAGTTAAGATTCATATGGGCAAATACTCTTGACAGATCTGGTCCTTAGCTGTTTTATTAGGAAAGAAAAATAAGAGTCATAAATAAAATGTGTCCCTAAAACAACTTGATGCTTTTTTATGAACATTTATGCTATGTTATGTTATAGTTCAAACATTCCTTTGGAATACAGCATCAGAGAATAGACTTTAACATTTCCAGAACAAGATAAAATTGACAGTTTTTAGAAAAAGTTTACTTTCTTGAAAAATTAAAGCTATAGTTATAGTACAGAATCCAGACTAGTAGAGGGAAATTACTGTACGAAATTATCCCTTTTTTAATGAAAATTATTAAAATAATTTCTATAAAGCATCAGTAACATTCTGTACATGTATTACTTCTTAGAGGAGCTATAAATCCAGAATCTCTCTATATATTTTTTCAAATAATAGTACTATAAAGTTATACGGTAATAGAAGGGATAAACAATTAAGAGTTACAAGATATTTTTGCACATAGTATTAAGTTGCAATTGCTTGTTTAAATTTTTTCATGGTATTTTAATCATAATTTTATTTTTTTATATTAAACAATATTAAAACAATTAAAATTATAAATATTAAAACAATTTTTGTTGCATTTGTTATATGAATGAAGCTAGAAAGACCTGTATACTTATAAACAACTGTTCATATTTAACACTTTAATTTAAATAATTTGAAAAAGTATGGTAGTTATTCATAATATTATGGTTTTATGTTTCTCAATAATTCAGTTCTAATTCATACTACTGTAGGAAATATCAGTTTAGAATAATGACTTTACTACACTGAAATGCATAGCTCCATTAAAATGCTAAGATTAGAGATAATCTTACCAAATAATGCTACTTGATAAAATTGACTCATTAATTTTTATATTATCTATGCAATAGAAAAAATTCATCTGTATAATATTTGTTTCTGTTAGTTTGGTTGTATTTTAATGTAAATAATATATGCATGGAAGTCATAACTTGATTGCAACATTACTTTGAGTTTTATAGACATTTTTATCTTTTTTATTACTATTATTCTATAAATTTTCTAGAATTATATTTCTTCATTTCAGCTGTCATCAAAAAATGCCCTTGATGTTTTATGCCTGGCTGATATGTTTATGTTGTCTGGCTTAAAAAGGTTATGTTCTTTAAAAATAAGGGAAAACTTAACTACAGAAAATGTTATAAGGGCATATAGATGTTCAGTACTATTTGATATGCAACTTTTAGAATACCAGTCTACAAAGTACATGTCGTGCCATTTTGATGAGGTGTGTAGAAACAATTTTTTTTTGTAATTACTAATTATTATCTAACAGGATAAACCAGTGTTGGTTCTTTTTTATTTATTATTTCTGAATAAATATTTCTGTTTTAGTTTACTCTTAGTCTTTTGATAAATTTTAATCTTGTTTTAAAATTAAGTAATCATGTCCTTATAATCTTTAAAAATATAATTCAATAAATATAATTATAGGACACATATTTTAAAATGTTCTGTTAAATATTATAACAGCAAGTCTCTTATATAAACATTAATTCGGAAGTAAGCAGTACATCACATACAGTAGCTAAAATGCTCTTTTATGACCTATAGCATTTTTTTTCTGTTTAAGTGGCATTTATAAAGTATTATATTGTTATAATACATAAATAGTGAAGAACTTCAATTAATTTATACTATACACAGTTGAATAACATAAACTGTATTAATTAGTCCGTTTATAAATTTTTCATAGTTTTATACATGTAAGAAATCATCTGCGTAATTAATTTCAGTTTTTAAAATTACAAAAAAAAATGTCTTTCAATCAATCATGTACAAAAGTAATTTATTTTATTCAAATAACATTTTAATTACTTGCATATATGTAATTTTGTTTATACCAGAATTTCAGATTAATTTTTTAGCTCTTTTTTTTTAATAACGTTCTTCATATAAATTAAAAAATATAGCTAATTCTTTTAAATTTTTATCCTTGAAATACCCTGTCTTAAACCTTTATTGTGTGCTAATCAAAGCAACAGGAAAGCAGTATTCAGATATAAATGTATTAATTTTGTTTCTATTAACAGATACTGTAAAGTTGTTGATGTAAAGATAGCATTTAAAGAAATATAAAGTTGCATTTAAATCTTTAATATCAGCCCTTAGTATTAATACATTATTCTAAATCTTTAGTTTTGTATGTTATTTTTTATGATGAATTTCTGCAAATTAAAGCTAAAATACACCAATTTATATGTTTATGTATTAAAATATGTCAAAATTGAACATGTTAAATTATTAAAACCTGATTTCGTCAAAGTCAGTTTGAAATAATTAGTCTGTTGTGTAGAGGGGGATAAATTAAAAGTATATTTGAATGATCAGAAGTAAGTAGAGATAAAGAATTAAAAGGGAAATTTTTTTCAATACATTGGATGGGATTGACTAATTTCTGTTTGAGGGGGAAAGGTCTGAGTTGAAAGAGAGAGCTGAAGGTAATGCTTTTTTGAGGATTTCATCTTACTAATCATTTTGTTCAATAATTGAACTATTTAACTGTAAAGGATGATATTGCCAAACTTGCTAAAACATTCTAAAATATGAATTAATGGGAATAGCTTAACAAAGATTTACAAAATTAAAAAAAAAATTTCTAGTTTAGTGTTGAAAAATTAATATTTTTGTGTCTCATGTTCCTCTTTTATTATGTACAGCAGTGGATGATTTTAGTTTCTTTTGAATCAGTCTTGAACTTCAGTAAACAAGTTATGGGATTCTATGAAATTATATAATTAGTATACAAATATTACATTCACTTTTCACTAACAGCAATGATGTAATACATAGTGCTTAAAGCCAAACTGTAGATAGAAAACCAAGGACTAAAGCATTTGTGCTTGCATTTTTAGCGGAACGTTAATTTTCTTTCTCTCTAACACAGTGATGGTGAACCTATGACCTGTGGGTCAGACACTGACCCACACAAAATTTTTAACTGACCCATATTTGCTAGGAAACCATTTTGCTAGGTATTGAAAATTTAAAAATGGAATTAGTAAAATTTCAAAGCAGTGTAATGTAGAAAACAAAATCTGAAGACTTGATTTCTGTAGTAGAAGGAAAACTTTGTGGAAATAGTGCAGATAATATTGGTCCCACAGTAAACATTGAAAATATTATATTAAACATATGGGATTCTTTACCAAATAATTTTATGTAAATGAAAAAACTAGTTAATGCTCTTTTAACAATGTTTTGGTCCACATATTTGTATAAAATTTTTTTTTCTTCAATGAACTTTGTAAACTCTTTTAATAGAAATAGACTTAACTGTGAATTAACTATAAATTCATTAAACTAATGAATATGGTTTATGAACCTAATATTAAAAAACTGTCTGATAATAAACAGCAAAATATCTCTTATTAAATATGTGTAATCAATTTTGTTATACATATATTAATAAATAATATTTCATAAAATATTGTATGTAATTTTTGTTACTCCTCGATCACTCAAACACTTATTGCCATTTGCACCAAACACTTGAAAATTTTTAACTCCACTAAAATTTGGTTTGCCCAGTATAATTTTATTAATTTTCGTAGGCATTTAGTTTGGAAAGTATTAAGATTTTTTTCTTGCTGTTTTGCTATTTTCTATGAGCTACTACCATATAGTAGAATTGCTCTAACTGATGATTTGAAGATTTTTAGTTTGAGCTTTGCACGTGAATTCTTGATCTCTATACTTTATATAGAATTCTGAATACCTATTGTGCTTTTTTAATTCTTGTTTTTATATCATTATCTGTACCTCCTTTAGCAGAAATGTATATTTCTAGGTATATAAAGCTGTCAACTTCTTCTATTTCTCTACCATTTATACTGGTTTATTTTTTTTTTTTTCATTTTTAATTTTCATCATTTTTGTCTTGGTTTCATTTATCTTTAGTAAAACCTTTCTTGCATTTTCCTCTAGTGTGCTTGTTTTTGACTTCATATATTCCAAGTGAGATGACAATAGTGCAATGTCATCTGCATAGTCAAAATCTTCCAGATGTTTATGAAAATTCCATCTTATTCCAATCTTTCTATTTTTAAGAATATCTCTCATTACCTAATTACTATATTAAAGAGAAATCCTGACAGTACACATCCCTGTCTCACTCCAGTATTTATTTTAAAGTCTTGTGTACTACTTCCATCAGTTAGAATGCTTCCTTGATATGAGTTTTTAATAATGTTAATTATTTTGGTGGCAGCCTGTATATTTTTTAAAAATTTCCAAAGGCATTCTCTTTATTTGCTATCAAAAGTTAGCAAGGTCTATAAAGTTAAGATACAGTGTCTGAATATAAAGAATTTTTACCTCTACCATATATTCTTATATTTATGAACATGATGCTTTAATATTACTGCTTGAATTTTTTAGTTTAATAAGAGTATGTTAATAGATGGCAAATTTTTTTAACAAAAGAACAATATTTTGTAATTTTATTTATTTTTATTCAGTTTTGATGCTTTTTTTTTTTTTGGTGGATAGTAATTTTAAACTACCCTGTATATCTTCAGTTTAGCACAATTGAAATCAATATCCTGAAAATGAGTACATTTTCCTTTCTTCTTTGACCAACTGCCTTTAAAAAATTATTTTAAGAAAATTACTCAATTCAATTTAACCATTTGGTAGCTTTGTGATTTCTCAAAATAATCATATCCATTTTTGGACACACGATTAAAAATTTTCCTTTATAACAAATTTAAAAAGTGTCTTTTGTTGAATAACATTTTTTTGATATGTTAAAATGATATCTTTCTTACAGTTTTATGTGTTAAAACTATCATCATTGCTTGTCATCAGCATGTGAAATTCAGAAACTTTTGTTTTAAAATTTCCATTTAAAAAAAAAATTAATCTAGAATTTGAATTTAACTGAATGCTGCCACCAAGAAATTTGGACACCATAAATAGAAACACCCAGAAATTTGGCAAGCTGTGCTAGAGAACGAAATGAGTGTTTTGTCACATGTGATTAGAAAGTTTGTACCTCTATTGGCTCTACCCACACACATATGTATGGTGACATATAAGATTTTCACCTTTGTCTTAAAGCAGTAGTTTTACATTTCATTGAGTTATTTGCATGAAATTAGACAAAAATCCAAATTTTCTTAATTTTGAACAGGAGTATAAAAGTTGCCTGTTTTGAGAATAAAAATTTCCCTCTATCCTGATATTCTTCTGCAATTCACTGTTTGCTGGTTAGCTGACCCCTCTACTTAAGCAGAGATGATTAAAAACAAAAAGCTACTTTAAAACTAAACCTGTTGAAAGAACTAAGTTTAAGCCTTATAATTCTTAAAGTTATTGAAAAGTAGGTTTGTTTATTTTCTTATTTTGCTTGGCTGTACACATTTGATATCTGCAGATGTATTTATAGTGCTATTTGAAGTAGAAATAAAATTGTATAAGATATTAACAATAAATAAAAAAAATTCACTTTTATACTTATAATATCTCTCCTTTTTATAAAAGTCTAAAATTTATCTACATAGTATAATTATAGACTTATTATAGTATAATTTTAAATACATGTTTAAGTCAATGTGTTTTTTATGACTATGAAAATATCTATTTAAAAACTCTATTTTTTTTCTCTTCAGCTTATGAACTTACCTGATTTTAAAAGGTTTGTGCAGCAAAATTCTGAAGAAAATAAGCATCAAAATGTAATACCAGTATTGGATGCTATTCGAACACATGCTTTTGATGAAGGAAATGAGATTCGGTATTTAAGGTGTCATCAAATTAATCAAGTGATTAAGGACTGGAATCTGTAAAAGTGAATGAAAAGAACTTTAACTTGAGTGATGCCATATGTTTATTGTAATTACTTTTTATAACTGTTATTTTGTATGATGATATTGTTTCCATTCAACCCAGCAATGGTGGGTAGATTGTAAATATTGGGTCAGCTAGCTCTACCAAAGTGCCTGGCATGCCACTGGCAAGCAAATATAGCAGAGTCACATCATAGAAGGAATTATTATTCCATCCACTTTTATGCACAAAAAATAAATGCTTTTTGTGTAATTATATTTTATAACTTAATATGTGTGTTACAATTATTTAAAATTTAATAGGCAATAATAAAACCATCTTTATTATTATTTTTTGTTTCATTTATTTATTATGCTTCACTTAGTGAACAAAATAAATTCTTTGTACAGAGTTGGGTTTTTGATGTGACATGCATTCAAACAGTGTTTTAATCGAATTCTACTATTAAAAATCCAATATCTTTAATTGGATTTTAAACATACAACTTATTAATAGTCATCTCAATTAAAATGAATTGAATTTTTTTTTCAATTTTTTAAACAGAACTTTTAATGAAAACATGAATAATTAAATAACTTTATTTATGTGTAGAAACCCAATCAGGGTGGAGAAATAATTGTTTTTACCATATTAAATCTTTTGATTTAACTTAACCTTCTAAGCAGTTGTCACGTACAATTCTGGCACAAGGGTGGTGTCTCTAAAGCATTTGTCACGTACAATTTTCAACCTCAAAAGTGCTCCGAAAGTGGATATCACGTACAAATTTGCCATTTCTTTTCCCCATTTACTCTTGTGGTAGAAGGGTCCAGTCTATTGTTTGAGAACCCCTCTTTGACTGACACTGAGGATGCACCCCTATCCCCCGAGGCACAAAGATGCTGATAACTTTTCATGGCTTTGTTAAGCTCTATTTCAAAGTATTTCCTTACGGTAACTGATGTATCTCTAACTGCCCCACTTAAATATCTTGTAACTTCTTGATGTTTCGTAAAGAAATGTAAATAAGTCTCTCAAAGAATATTTTTATCTGTACTTTTTTAATCCATTATTTCTTATAGCATGATCTTTGAGACTCGACGAGCTTTATGTGTATTTAAAATTAACAATAATTTTTAAAACTTTGGCTGTTAATTCTAGCTAGGCAAATATAAAACACTTATATTAATGTATAAAATTCTAATTTTCTATTCTTTTTATGAAAGTAAAAAATTGTTATAATTTTCTACATCTTTTTTCAAATTAGTTGAAAATTAAACATTTTAACTCGATTTTGGGCTGTTTGTGTTTGCTAGACATAAATTTGTATTAGTATATTTGGTACCGGTTTTTGCAACAAATTTTTATGTATTCCATATATATATATATATATATATATATATATATATATATATATAGAATTATTGAAACTAAAGCCTAATATAAAGTTATTTCTTTACGAAATTTCTAATTCACCTCAATGACTTTCTATGACTTTCAGAACGTATTTATTTTAACTTCGAAACATATTTATTTTTAGTAACCACAAGATTTATCTAACATTAAAATTAAAAAAAGTTGAGTATGCAGTATAGAAAACTATTTCTATTTTTAGCATTTACTTTAATTTATTTAATAATAGTTATACAAGTAAAAATATACCAGAATATTTATTTCCGGAAATCTGTGATTTTCCTTAATTAAAATTGTATAATTATTCTATAATCCCCCTAAGTTCCTTCGGATTGATAAACACGATTCAGAAGGTGTTATAACATAGGATTGTACAAAAAAAGATCTGCTATACTTCCATTACATTGGGAGTCTTGTTATGATTAATGTAATCAATTTAAAAAACAACAGTAATTGCACTTTGCACCTTTTGATGCGCAATGGATTGCTGAACGATGACCAAATGGTAAGGCGCTGCTTTTTTGTACTGAATCTGTGGTTTTGAATCCAACATACGGGCATGAAAGTTCGTAGTCACTCAGAATTGGCTCTAAACTGTAGGCTTTGGTCTCATTAACCCTGAAGTAGCAAAATAGTAGAGAGTAACCACAGTTAACATACACACTGGTTTATTATAGGTCGGGGTTACTACAGTCATTTCTTTGTAACATGATTGTTATAATAGTGATAAATACTAGAAGAAATTAAAAAACCTGTTAATAACGGATGCCTTATGTATCTACTTTATATTAAAAAGTAAAGCGGACTGAAGAATGGCTTGGCAGCTGATTAATGTTGTTCAGTCTTGTTCAAACATCTTGCTTTAAAAAAAAACCTTGTATAACATGCATTGAGATGTTTTGCCCAATATTTTGAAAATAAAAAACCTCATTAAATACGCTTAAATATTTTATTGTGTAAAATACCAATTTCAGATTAAAAGGTTTATCATCCTATATAATGAAAATATAAGTTACACAGAAATTGGTATATAGTACAGTTAGTGGTATCAAAACTGGAAATTAGTAGGTGATGAATCAATCCCAGAAAATGCTTTTATTTCATCGGATGTTTATCAATGTAAAGTGACACTCCACAACAAAAGCCGTAGGCAAGGAGGGGGCGACTTGGGGAATCGGTCGTCTCTAAAATTCTAAAAGAATGTTGCGAAGACAGTCCTAAGTTTGTGTGTGCTCTATTTGCCTAGTTATGCATGGATATAGAGAGACATGTTCTTAGAAAAAACCTTAAAAGTTCTATCTTTGACCATAAAAGTCTTACTGGTCTGCTAGCCGGAAATAAAATGCTTTTTCTACATCCCCCCCGTGGTCATTCTTCCCAAGAAATGAAGCCTACTCATTTTCCGTAATCTATTGTTAGGATTTTCCTATTAGTGCTTCATGGTGAGTTTTTGAAGACAGATTCTTATTTACAGAATAGCTCCAACTAAATTACTTTAGTTATTGTGTACAGCTAAATCGGAACAAAATTTAAACTATGAAAGTTCATCACCAGAGAGTTCAGTGTCATACTGATATAAAAAAAAAATAGATTTCACCAAAAAGTGCTTTTAAATACGTAGCATAATATTGATAGATAAGGGGAGGAAATATAAAAAAAAAACCTATTAGAAATTGCCACTATTTTTTTCTTTTGTATTTAAAATGGAGGTATATTTATTGTGATACCGTAACGAATAATAAAATTATAAATTTAAATAATCTAATATAATCTACGTAAAAGTTATAAAATTGTTGATTTTTATTGAAATATATCAATTAGTATTATTACTTATGAGAGGATCCTGCATGTATTAATTAATCTCCTTACTCATGAAAAACTATTACAACTCATATGAGATTTGTTTATTTATAGTAAACCTCGTAGAAGCCTTTTAACTGAACTTGAAATAAAATACACTAATTGCATCAATATAAATAAATTATTACTCTTCTAGTTACTTTCAATAGTTTAAAAGAGTCTATGATATAAATATATTTATTTATATTATAACTGCATTTATTACAATATTTTAAATAGAGATTTAGTTTTTTTTTTTCGAGTTCTAAGGTTTAGTGTTTTGCTGCACGAGAAATATTAATACCAGGACCTACTACCTTCCTAACGGCTACGTACATTCATGTCAGCAGTGAGATTTGAACCTACGAGTTATGGCACCGATGAACAGCGCCCTACCCATTGGTCATCGTTCGGTCGTGGTGATATAAAGATGTATATTTAGGAATTTGACAGGAATTATTAAAAACTTCGTAAATCATTAAGGCAAGCATATATATACCACAGAGGGAAAATGTTTCAAATTCTTCATTTTCTTTCCAAATTTTAATTTCTCTTCTATTATACTTGTTTTTAAGTTAAAATTTAATATCATGTATAGTTTATTTCTTTTCAATGTTTATTTTTACAATTGAATTCCTTGTGAAGATACTTCATGACACGTTTTTAAAGCTTTAAAATTGTTCATCGTATCAATTTTTGTTGTTGTTGCAAAACTACATTTCTGTTATGATACTCAAAGGGGGTGTATGTGCATATCAAAACATATAGTTTTACTGGAGTATTCACAAATAATAATGTCGTTCCCCCTTGGTCCCCCTTTGAAATTACTTTTTGGTTACGGCCCTGCCCACAACTCATGCTCTCTTTAATATATCTACCTATTTCCTACTATCGGCTGAGAGATTGTTTTTAATAATGAAAAGAATTAAAACATATGTCTAAAACAAGACTGGGGGTGAATAATTTTAACTAGCTTTACTTTGTTTTCTGTTCATTGAAGCAAAAATAGTTTTAATGTAAGGAAAAAAACAGACTTATTAATTTATAGTTTTAAAGAGGTTAAAAACTGCATTGCAGTTTAATGTGAATGTTAATTGAAATACAATTTTTGCTGTAAATATTGCTATTGTTAAAATTTTTAATAGAAAATAGAGATGATTTTAATAATAAGCAATAATTCTGTTTTCTATTAAAACTTTTCTCCATGTGTAATCAGTAAATTTTCTCGTGACCTCTTTTACGCGTCATGAATATTTTTACATGTAGCAAATCAAGTAATTTACAGTCACTTTCCCTTTAAAATTATATATCAGGATTCTTATTATTATACACATATGCATATACACACATGTCAATATATGTGTTTATAAATACATGTATCTGTAATTTAAAAAAAAATCATAATACTATTTACTTTCACCTTCTCCGAAAATCATAACTAAATACGTGATTATTTATGTTCTACAGATATTGCTTTTTTGTATCCCTCTGAAGAAATAGAAAACACATACATAATATATTTATGCATACTCTTGTTTCTGTTTTATTTGCAATTTGTGATCAATTTTCCACCATTAGTAGTTACAATGCTTGAGGATTATTTTAAATTATCGACGAGTCTTCACACTTACTATGGGAAAGCAGGGCGGTATTGTGCACTTTCTCAGTAAGATTCAGTTCTTTGGAAATGTTGCCCATTGAATTATTTGGTTTTGTTCGTGCGCCCCCCCCCCCCCTGCAGTGCTGCTTGTTGCAGTCGTCTGTTAGCAACACAACCCTAAAATGCCTTGCACTCAAAAAGAAGTTTAGACCTTTTCTTTAACTTGTCATTAACTTTTCTTAGAGCTCAACATAAAAATATTTAGTGTTTCAGAAATAGAATTGTTAAGTGACTATTCAGATGAATTTTCTTCCTCTAAAAATGAACAGTAAGCTATATCACTAGAGAATGGGAGAGATTGGTGTACAGCGAATGCTTCTGTTTCTAATCCAAGATTTCCATTTAAGGGTAATTCAGGTTTAAAAGTCAATATATGAGATACTCAGGAGATGTCACTGAATATTTGAATCTTTTCTTCGATGGAGAAATTATATCATTTGTAGTAAAAAAAAAAACATTCTTATGTACAACTTTTCTTAAATTAATATAGAAAATAAAGGATTATAAATATTTTTAGCTTTTAGATATAAATCATATAAATAGGAACTGTTAATGTTTAGCAATAAATAAATAAATAAATCGACATGTGTAAATTTCTATGAAATTCGATGAATTCTGTTTAATTTTAAGCATTAATATTTTTCTCACATTCACAGTGTGAGTGCCATCTGGAAAAAATGCCCCCTCCCCAGTCCATAGTGGTTCTTGTACTTATAAATTGCTCAATTTATTTTTATTTTTTTTTATTTTGTTTTTAACTATATTTTCTGTCAGTTGTATTCTAAAATATAAAAACAATTATAATGTTTACTGTAATACTAAAAAAAAAAAAAAAAATTTTAATTTTTGAAAAGGTACCATATTTTTTAAACCGTGTATTTCATACTTGAATCGACTGCGAATATTAATTATTTGTTAAATCTTCAATATATTAATAGGTTTTTAGCTCAAACGTCTGAGCTAAGAAATGATAATTAAAAAAGAGTATTCCAAATCTTACCACATTTTCTTATAATCTTACTGCGTTAACGATGAACTTACTTTAGAACGTGAGAGCTATAGTTTTTAAAGAAATGCAAATAAATCATCAATGAAATCATTCCATCAGTATGATTGAAGCCTGTGAATTCCGGTTCCTAACAGCAGTACCCTACCCCTTCTGCCAGCATCCTACCTTATTATATTTTCACTCAAACTCATAAAGTATATGATAGTTTAGAACTGTGTACAAATGTTGACAGATCAACACGATGTACATCCTATGTAATACGGATCATTTTTACCTAGAAGTAGTTTTACGTTTTTACTTACCCTTAAAAATAGCAGCAGAATACAAAAAAGTAGGAAAAATAAATAAGAAAAGTCCATAAAATTTAGCATTTACTCTTATTCTTACAAGGAACTTATAAACAGTCTGAATTATTCTATATCGGTCAGTTTATATTCTTAAAACTTTTAAAACTTCACAGAATAAAGGAAAATATACATGAATATATAAATATAAATTCAAATCCAATATATTATGTATTATTATTCTTTGTAGATTATTGTGTAATTAGAGTTATTCCTAATGAAGAATTTTTTATTTATAGTATAAAACTTTAAAAAAAAGTTATTCCAACATTTCAACGAAGCAGTATCACAGTAAATAAACTTCTCTTATATTTCAATTATAACAGCATGATGTTTTACAATGTTCTAACATAACAGGGTAAAACACATTTAAACACATTCAGATTGAATTTGAAAATGTTATCTGTATAGACATATGGGATAGTATTTATATACACAATTTATGAGCTATGTATATGGGAAACATTACAACTCCTAAAATCTTCAGCTTTTTAAAAGCAAAATTTGTATATTTAATAAAATAACTTATGAAGGAAAAGAGGGAACATTAAAGTAGAATCATATTATTCTGTTATCAGCATCATTAACAGTAAATGATGTGTACATGATGTGAAATTTGAATGCTAAAAGTAAATGTTTAAAAGAAAACTTTAAAAATGTTAAAACACAACTATAAAACATTTATTTCTTTGTGAATCATAATGAGTTATATAAAACAGAATTAATTATAAAATTATAAGTTGTTTCAGAGATTTCACTGTTTTTTTTAATCTTGTTAAAACAACTATATTTAAAATAATTTTGTGTAATTTATTTTTACATTTGTTTATTTATTTTTTTAGAAAACTTTTTTTGAATGTACGGAAACATTATTATTTATTGTAGAGAATTTTTTGTAATAACAGTACCCAATAAAAATTAATTGATGAAAGTTGGTAAACTATGAAAACACATGGTTTTTACTAAATACATCTAAAAATTTTAAAACTACATTATTGCAGATTACATAGAAAATATTTTCTAGATGCATTTGTGCACATTTAACCTAAAAACTGCTTTTAAAAACAGATGAGTAAAAGCAGTTTTTACTGATCGCCATGTAATAGCCCAGAAATTCAAAGAAAGAAGCTGTTTGGATCAAATCGGAGATGGGGTAACTGTAGATAAGTTTGTATTGTACTCCTTAGACATTGGAGACCCCCGAGGCAGTAACTCTGGGAGGTGTACTGGAAGTAAAAGCACAATACGGGAGGGCGTGTATCCCTTAGTCCATCGTAGCCGAAAAAGGGGGTAGGAAAAATTCCCTCAACGCTTTCGGAACAAACAAAGTAAAATTCTAGCTTATTTTTTGGAGACTTTTTTCCTCCGATGCATTCAACTTGGAGGGTTAACAGACAAAATTTGATCATCCTTATAAGAGATATATATTTAAAATAAATTATCATTCATCAACATAATGATAAACTGTTACTAAATGCATATTCTTTTACTAGTCCAGATCAAAATTATCATGTAACATTTGATAACATTAATAATTTCAAACAATCAATACCCAACTCATTTCAAGGTTTTGATTTTATAAGTCCGCAGTTCGAAAAACTCATTCAATGGAAGGTGAACTTGGAAGACAAGAAAAAAGAATAGTCATATTTACAAACTCAGAAGCCAGTTCTTCACAATTAGAAATTCCTTTTCACTATGTTACAAGATTATTCAACTTTTCAAAATCACTAAAATATGATATCTTCATGTTTTTTTAATTATTAAAAACTAATTAATAAAACTATATAGGAATATATGTTTCTAGATTATATAAGAATAAAAGTACTTCCCCCAACAAACTTAGTTGTTTGCAGTAAAAAGTTAATAAATTTTAGTTATAAAATAGTTTAATAATTATATAGTAAATTGTTCATAGCAGAAAAGTACTCTGGAAAAATGTTGAGATAGTTCAGTAATTAACAACAACTAATATGTAACGATGATGGCTTGCTGTTGCCTAATTTTATTCCTGTAGCAAATAACACTAATTTTATAGATTTTTGACTTGACTTATAAAACCATGGTTGAAAGAGGATAAAACTATCATATGTCAAAATCCTAATAACCCTGTTCCTGTAACACTGATATATTAAAAAATAATTACTGAAAATTAAAGTGGCACATGAAAATTAATTGTTCTAATCGGGATTTGTATATTTTCTCACTATGACGCAAGTTTTTGAAATACTACCCCTTAACTATTTTGATTTTGCTGCATATGCCACTTAATTATTGTACTGATGTCTGATGTGACTCATTTTTGCAACATCGCATAATGGTACCCTCATTCTAAAACTGAAGTTATGCATAAAAAGAAAGATATTCATAAAAAAAAATCTTAATATTTGTCTTTGACTAACAAATACTGTATAAATTTTGAATGAATATATCCAGTCTAGTTAAGTCTAGTGGAGAAATGCACTTTTTCTGTCACTTTAAGTACGTTTTACAAAGAAATGGATCATTCAGTCACTCATAATTTATCAGATGAAAATGACTATGGTTATGCAGTGAAGAATAAATTATCTAACAATATGGTTGGTTTTCATTAATTTAAATTTAAGAAGAAATGAAGGGACAATGACTTGAAATGATATTTCTTATACCTTTTTAAATTTTTATGAAGTTATCTAATATAATACTGTAAAATAGGTCTACTTAGTCCTGACTTCAACTTGTATTAAGGCACCACTTCTACAACTAAATATTAAGGTTGAATTTCAAATAAGTGTATTAAAATTGTTAAAAAAATGTTGTGGAAATATGAATATTTAAATAATACAGTTAGAGGAAGAAAAGCATACAATTTTCTACAGCTTAAAACTCTCTGGAGTTTGATAGGTTTGGTTTTGGAGCACTACGGTCTACTTTTTGCAACACGAGGGCTAATGAGACCGGGACCTACTGCTTAAAGCCGATTCCGAACGGCTACGAACATCCATGCCATAGTGGGATTCGAACCCACGAACTCCGGTTCCGAAGGCCAGCACCCTAACCATTCGGCCATCGTTCGGCAGGAGTTTGATAGGATAAAATGATAGAGGGTTGGTAAAAAAAAAAAAATGTGTTGAAATCAACTTTTTTTTAACTTGAAAAATACAAAAATCATATATTGTTGACACATACACAAAAAAAAAAAAAAAAAAAAAAAAAAAAAAAAAAAAAAACAATTTGTGTTGCATATTCATATATTTCAACTAAAAAGCGTTTCAAAAGAAATATGATAGCATCCTGTAATTTATAAGAATATATGACAGGGATAATAAATTGAATTCTTTATAAGGGCTTGAATCTGTATTTATAATTGATAAAAAAAAGGTTGTACAAATATTTATTATCTATATTTTTTAATGACTGATAGTTCAAACTATAGTCAACAGATACTACTACAAGTAATATTTTTTAATTTTCAATTTTTGTTTTAGCTAATTATAATTTTAGAGTTAGAGCTGAAATAGCTCAAACGATAAAGGCTCTCTTAACTAGAGGGCTGCTGGTTCGGAGGCCGAGTCGGTGTAAAATCCGCTGTGTTCGTTGAAGCTGACGGGTACTTAAATCGTGTTTGTGGTCACAATGTCCTCCAAGTTCTCAAACGATACCTCTGGGGAGACCAAGCTTGGGAGTCTTCTGCTTGGTCTCTGCTTCTAAATTACGGGGACCCAGCGGGGGTAATGTTACTCGCGTCCGTAGAATACTTTATGCTATACGTGCTCCTCAGGTGGTGCTAAAAATTTCTGAAGGATAATACAATGATTTCCAAATTGCATTTGTTTGCAATCAATAATTAATCAAAAACTAAACTGCACATATTCCCTTTATTTATTGACAAGGTTTCAATTAAAAAAGCTAATGTTATCTTTCCTCAATGATTATATAGAATGCAGGGATGGATAAGCTGCGCCAATTGCTCCAAACGGCGCTAAAATAATACCTTTGCGTTATTATCCTCCAAAACTATCATTTTTGGGAGGAAATTGCGCCAGATAGCCAGCAGAATTGAAAATTCTGATCTGTTAAAGTGAAGAAAGGGAAAAGGGGAGGACTTTCAAATTCCTTGATGAGCAGTCGAAGTTTGCCCACACAAATAGATTGATGTTTGAACAATGCTCTTCTCGATTTTTTTTTTTATACACCAAGATTTTTGTCAAGTGTTTTTTTAACTTAAAGATTTGATTTGAGTACTATTGACTGTGATAAAGTCATTTATTGTCTTATGTGGAAACGTAATCTCATAAGGGAAAAGAATTTTGTGCGTATACAGTTCTTTATTGATATTTGTAAGAATACTACGCCATATCGATAGCAGGTATACAGTAGATGTGAAGTTCTCTCGAAGAAAAACACTCGAAATGCCAGAGGCTGACTCGTTTATTAAAATAACATTACTATAAAAGAAACATTAAGAACTGTACACTACTTGGTAGCAACTTGCTACCTACAAATAAAGCGGTTTACAGAACGGACATCCCTCACAGGGCGGCCACGAAAGAGCATCCAGGCTTGCATTTGCCGGCGGCTTAAATACAGTCTTCACTTGCTAATCTACATAACAGCCACGTGCTAGCGGCAGTTTAGCTTACCGCCCGGTAAAATGGATTAGAAGAATTATCTCAACTGGTGTAGAAGTTTGACATCACTAAGTAATCTTTACCGGGAGTGATTTCTTAACCGGAGGGAAAACACCTTCCAGGTATGCAGTATGACATCAATATTTCGTTCATCTTTTTAGAGACAAACAGGGGTAAGCATGTAATAACATAAATAATTGCATAAAATTTAAGAATTTATATTTACCGTTCAGATAATTCTTAAGTAGTTTCCTTTTATATGCATTTATATTTCTTTTATTATGCACTCATTTTTCTTTTGTCAATGAGGAATTTGCACATGTGCGGGATTCGAACAACTTCGTGTTTTTCTGATAATTTCAGACTCGTAGATTCCAAAAATGTTCTCAAAAATGTAAAAAACTGGGTCCATCATTTAAAAAATTAGTTTTAAAGTTAAGCGAAATTCACGTGACATCAAAATGCTCCGTGATTGGTTGTGATGTCATCGTTCATGCAGACCAATATTTTTGTATTGCTTTTAAGCGCGCACTATTTTCCGATTTTGTTTTTACAAGTTCCTGAAATTTTCTAGCTATCAAAATTTATTTTTATTTAAACCTGAAGGTTTATTTTATCGATCTAGATAGCTTAGTTATCTCAATTTGTCATAAATGTCTCTTCTACCTGGATTTACCAAAGGACAATCAGACAACCTCCCGAAAATTGACAGCATGTCAATGTTTTCTTTCTCGGCAAAAAAAAACCGGATTTTATGGGAGCAGAAATACGAGGAATTAAAACCCAAAGGTATGTAAAATCATTTATATTTTTTTCCAATTTTACTTAACATGTATTAATACTTTATTCATGCTAAACACAGCTCTTTTGTTTGTAAACACAAACAAGTCAAATAAATATACACATATCATATACACACACATTTGTAGTAGCATCGTTTTTTATAAATAGAGACGGATGTAATATTAAAATAAATATAGAGGAGGTATTTATACTTAATTTTATTGGAAGTTATTTTGATCTGGTTAAAACAAAAAGTATCTGAAAATTATTTTAATAATGAAGTTTGAAATGTATTCTTAGATGTTTACTTTTTTTTGTGTAAAATACTAATTATTTCATATGTACATTCAACATATATTCATCTCATGAATTATTTTGCTCAAAATAAACATGGCTATCTTATATATAAGTTTCTTTATTAAATAATTTACAGAGCTGAAGAAATTTTGTAAAATAATATTAGTATAAATTGATTAGTATATGTGATTATTTTAATGTAAGCTATGCACTTTTTATTTAATGTAACTAGCCTTTCTTTATAATATTTATAAAAAGTTCATGTGACTTTTAAAAATGTATGCATTTTTCAAATTTGTTTTTTGTTTTATTTTAAATTTGTAAAGTTTTATAACGGTTCGTGTTGGGCAAAGCAGATATGTTTGAGAGAACTGTTATAAATAAGCACAACATTAATAAAAACTTAACAATTTTATTCTGCATCGAATATA
This sequence comes from Pardosa pseudoannulata, assembly GCA_032207245.1. Classification (NCBI taxonomy): domain Eukaryota; kingdom Metazoa; phylum Arthropoda; class Arachnida; order Araneae; family Lycosidae; genus Pardosa; species Pardosa pseudoannulata. The sequence goes on from CM063502.1 coordinate 97,215,724, forward strand.
TCACCAAATAGGGAGAAAAACATGTGCATAACATCCAAGTGGAGAGCGCGCTTCTAAGAGAGTATCTACAGCTTGTAGTACCAGTCGTGAACTGGTCAAACTAGTTAGTACCGGTCAGTCTGTGGTACACGGTGGTCTAGTGGTGCCATCTGTTGTGTCCTGTGATCACCACAGTACTCCCCCCCAAGTGTCAAAGACACGAGAGGCTAACTGGGAAGGTACCGTGGATTGAATCTGACGTGACGTCCGGAACGAGTAACAGTTGGAGCTGCAGACATCGGGTCTTTAAATGTCCATTTCTTACGTCCAAGTTGAGGCTTCTGCTCCAGTTGACCCGGATCAGGTGAAGAAGGAGTCGGTTGACGTTGGTCAAGGTGTCCAGGAACTGTTGTAGATGACGATGGACCATCAGCTGTAGGATTCGTTGACACATCTGTAGTTGAAGTATTAGAGTGTGAAGTTGATTCTCCAAGATGAAAAGCAGGTTTCAGTCGGTCAACACTTATCATCGAATTTTTTCCATGAATAAACAGGGTGAAGTGTTTTGAATTTCTTTCGATGGCACGAAAAGGACCATCATATGGACGAGTAAGAGGAGATTTGACAGCATCGTTCCTCACGAAGACGTGAGTGCACGTCGTCAGCGCTGGATGCACAAATGAGGTATGTCGGTTATGATTTGTTGTGGGTACAGGTGCCAATCGATGCATTTGTTCAGACAGAGATTTAAGGAACGTCGACGGGTTGTTGTAGTTGGTCGTTGAATGTTGAAAAAAATCTGCAGGTAGCCTAAGGGGGATACCATAGAGCATCTCAGCACACGTACCTCCCAGGTCCTCTTTAAAGGCAGAGCGGAGACCTAAAAGTACAAGTGGCAAACTTTCTGTCCACTTATTATTGTTGTGACACTTGAGAGCTTGCTTAAGTGAACGACGGAAACGTTCAATCATTCCATTCGCACAAGGATGATATGGAGTTGTCCTTATTCGGCGAATGCCGAGCATCTTGTTCAGGTTGGTAAAAAGGAATGATTCAAATTGACGACCCTGGTCGGTCGTGATGGTGGTCGGAACTCCAAATCTGGCGATCCAGTGGTGTAGAAATGCTTTGGCTACTGTTTCAGCTGACATGTCAGTGATTGGGATGGCTTCTGGCCAACGTGAAAATCGATCAATGCATGTCAACAAATAGTTGAATCCGTCGGATGGCGGTAAGGGTCCCACCAAGTCAAGATGTACATGTTCAAATCTGTCTGACACAAGGGGAAATTGTTGGTGTGGACTTTTTGTATGTCGCACTACTTTCGAAGTTTGGCAGTCTTTGCATGCCCGTGTCCATTCGGTAACATCTTTAGAACTTGCCGGCCAAACATACCGGTCCAAGATCAACTTTTTTGTAGCACGGATACCAGGGTGTGCAAGATTATGCAATTGTTGAAAAATCGTTCGTCGCAGGGCCGTAGGGATAAATGGACGGATTTTGTTGTTTGCAACATCACACAATACACTAAGTTTAGGAGTAACAGGCATCGGTTGTAAATTTAGCGAGTGGTCTTTATCACGCAGGAGATTTTGTAACTCCTCATCGTCTTGTTGAGCTCTGGCAATGGACTCAAGACCAATCGACGAACTCTTGATTTCGCAGACTCGAGATAATGCATCAGCCACAACATTGTCCTTGCCGCTGATGTGCTGTATATCTGTACAGAATTGAGCAATATAGCTCGATTGACGGATTTGTCGTGGAGATGCCGAGTCAGAATTTTTTGTAAATAAATACGTTAGAGGGCGATGGTCCGCGAAAATTGTAAAGGTGCGTCCTTCCAAGTTGTGTTTAAAGTGTTTCACCGCTGCGTATATTGCCAGTAGTTCCCTATCGTAAGTGCTATAACGTTTTTCGGTAGGAGATAACTTACGCGAAAAAAATGCTAAGGGTTTCATGTTACCGTCTTTAATAACATGCAAGGCTGCCCCTATGGCGGAGTCTGATGCGTCAACCATGAGACAGATACTTTGATTTGGCTCCTGATAACTTAAAGTAACAGCGTTGGCTAAGGATGTTTTACAATTATTAAATGCGGACGTAGCATCATCTGTCCAGGGAATTTGTCTCCTGTCATTCTTCTTCGAATCTTTTAAATACTCGTGTAAGGGAGCTTGCATATGTGCGGCATGAGGCAAAAAACGGCGATAGAAATTTAACATTGCTAAGAACCGTTTTAGTTCCACAAAAGTTTGTGGTTTAGGAAATTCCCTGATAGCCTGCACTTTTTCGGGCAGAGGTTTAACGCCTTCTGGTGTAATGAGGCATCCTAGAAAGGTTACAGAAGGTTTTCCTAAAACACACTTAGCGGGATTAATTTTTAAGCCATGGTGAGACAAACGGGTGACAACTTGTTGTAGATGCATTTTATGTTCTTCCGGCGTCGAGGAAGCAATTAAAACATCGTCAAGATACGGCACACAATAATCTAAACCAGAAAGTACCTGGTGAATAAAACGTTGGAATGTTTGTGCTGCGTTACGCAATCCGAAAGGCATGAACACATATTCAAATAAGCCAAACGGAGTCGTAACAGCAGTCTTGGTAATATCCGCAGGATTTACTGGAATTTGGTGGTACGCTCGCGTGAGATCTATAGTCGAAAAAATTTGTTTGTTATGAAAAATCTGCGTACAATCCTGGATATGGGGCAGTGGGTAACGATCCGGAATAGTATTGGCGTTTAAGCGTCGGTAGTCACCACAAGGACGCCACTCACCATTGGGTTTTTTTACCATATGTAACGGGCTTGCCCACGGGCTGTTAGAAGGTCGAATGATGCCCTGAGTCATGAGGTATTCAAATTCCTGACGCGCGATTTTAAGTGATTCGGGCGATAGACGTCTAGGTTTTGAAAAAACAGGCGGACCAGTTGTTTCAATATGATGAAACGTTACATTTGTTTCTATCGACTTGATTGGCTGTGAAGGATTAGTCAATCCGGGGAAATCATTCAAAAGTTTATCAAAATCCGATGTACCAAGTAAAATTGATATGTTTGGATTATCTGTTTTGTAATTCACCGAAATGCCTCCTGAGGTCAGTTTAGTAATAGAGTCGATTAATCTCTCATTTTTTACGTCCACCAAAAGGTTATAATGTTTCAGAAAATCGACACCAATGATAGGCTGTTTAACATCCGCAACTACGAATGACCATGTGAATGGTCGGCGAAGGTTTAAATCAAGTTTTAAGCGTTTGGTGCCAAATGTGGCGATCTGGGATCCATTCGCGGCAAACAAAATTAAATTTTTTGATGGCTGCGTTTGGGGAACAAATGATCTCGGCAAAACGGATAAATCTGCGCCTGTGTCTATCAAAAATTTACAATTAGTCGTGCGGTCGGCCAACAGAATTCGGCGAATTTGGCGGTCGCGTTCTCGGCCGTTGAGCGATCGCCGTTCTAGTTTTCCTGCTGGGAAAAATTGCAAGGGAGACGACAATTTCTGGCGTTTTTACCAAATTTTGCGTGGTAGAAGCAAATATCAGGATTGGTGCGTACTTTTGAGCGACTTCTTGAATGCCTCTTAGCGCTATCTCTCCTGTATCGAGAGCGAGAGTTTCTCCTAGCACTGGTACTCAGTTCGCCGATTAGCCCAGTTAACTCTTCAATTTTCGTTTCCAAACGCGCTATTCTAGTGTTATCATTTTGTGCTACCGGAGCACTATCGAGAGCCTGAATGTTAGATCCCGCTGACAGTTCATGGATTTTATCTGCCACCGATGCAAGGCCATTTAGGGATTCATTAAGCGCGGCAATAATAGATTGCATTGTGGTAGGTAATCGGTTCATCCATAAGGATTTGAGTAACGGCTCCCCAACAGTGTCTCCGGCCAGTGCCCGCATGCGTGTGAGCAGTTGAGATGGGCGTTGGTCACCAAGTTCGAGGCCTTGTAGTAGAGTTCTAATTTTGGAAGTCTCACTCTCTGAATGTAATTCTATGAGTTTAGCTTTTAATCTGTTATAAGAATCTCCTTTTGGTGGATTAACGAGAATGTCACAAACCGAATTTAGCATCTCTGAGTCCATAGCTGATACAACGTAGTGAAATTTGGTGTCATCTGCCGTGACATTAGCCAGAACGAATTGGGATTCTAGCTGGATGAACCAAAGCTTTGGATTCGTCTTCCAAAATGGCGGTGGTTTGACCGCAACGCGCGCGACTTCGGCAGGCATCACCTGTTCTGCCTTAGGAATTGGTTCAGTCATTTTGCACAATGAGAAAAGGTAAATTATAAAGACAAAAAATAAAAATAACTTGGTATACTATATATATAGGTACACAGTGCAATACAATATATAAAATATAAACACAAAATAGAGCAATGCAGAATAAATACACAAAAATATTTTACATTTAGCTATGGCTCAGTTATTGTGAACGTAGTAGTTGAATTTAATTGCGGTAGGGAACTGCTGGCAATACATGTGATATGCAATAAAAATGCATTAAATAATATAAAGAAAATTTTGAAAAGAAAAAAATATATTTTGCTTACTGTGAAAACGACGAATCGACGAGGTAATCCAAAAATAGAAAAGCACTGATATGTATGAGCACAAAAATGTAACACAAAGTAGAAGTGATGTAGAAAAAATGCATTTTGCCGGGAACAAGGAATATCCGTTCAGGATGATCGCTGAATATTTAAATTTTCAATTGAACACTGTGGTGGCATAACACTAAAACTCAGAATGAAGATGCAGAAAGATTTTGAAGATCACATGGTCCTTACTGGTGATGAAAAATGGCACACAGTAATCCAAGTTGGCACAAGCGCGTTTCTAGCGTTAAACACAAGTAGCTTCAAAAAAACACATTTTTTTTTTTTTTTTTAAATGATGAAATATCGTGCTTGAAGTAACAGGAATGATATATATTTCTTCGTGGAAAACGGCAACGACGTGAAACTTATTGGCAATAGCAGGATTGAAAAGGATTTCAGAACATGGCGTAAAAAAATGCACATGGTTGCAAATTCGATGCAAAAAATCTGCCGAAGGTTACGAAAATCTTAAGGGTCACCACTTATAACGGTTCGTGTTGGGCAAAGCAGATATGTTTGAGAGAACTGTTATAAATAAGCACAACATTAATAAAAACTTAACAATTTTATTCTGCATCGAACATATCACCAAATAGGGAGAAAAACATGTGCATAACATCCAAGTGGAGAGCGCGCATCTAAGAGAGTATCTACAGCTTGTAGTACCAGTCGTGAACTGGTCAAACTAGTTAGTACCGGTCAGTCTGTGGTACACGGTGGTCTAGTGGTGCCATCTGTTGTGTCCTGTGATCACCACAGTTTCCTTCATTAATTAAAAGGTAAGTGATATATTTGGTTATTCTTCTGCTTATTTAGACTATGATAAGTGATAATAATTATTTAATGATCATACTCAGTGAACAGGAGGAAAAAAAGCATCTTCCTGAATAGATTTTTTGAATTTTACTCTTTGTATATTATAATGTATCCCTGCCTAGTATAAAACAAAAATAGTGAGCTATTTATTCTAGTAACAGGGTAAAAGAAAAAGTGCTTACTGACACATCAGAGTAATTCAGATTTAATTACAATTCTGTATTAGTTTTATTTTAAGAAATTTGTGAGTTATTACATTACGAATAAATATACTTTCTGAATAGACTTATTGCATTTTATAGTAGCACTGTTTGTATATTATAATGTATTCCTATATGATATAATATAGTGAGTTATTTATTCTATTTTATTAACAGGATACAAAAGAATTGCCAATTAACACAATATCAGAGTAATGGGGATTTAGTTATTACAATTCTGTTTTGGTTTTATTTTAAGAAATTTTTAAGTAATGCTACATTACGAATAAGTAAACTTTCTGAATAGAGTATTGCATTTTTTAATTTCACTGCTTGTATATTATAATGTATCCCTAAATGATATAATAAAAATAGTGAGTTATTTATTCTATTAAGAGGATACAAAACAATTGCTTATTAACACAATATCAGAGTAATGTGGATTTAGTTATTACAACTCTATATTAGATTTATTCTCAGTAATTTTTGAGTAATTCTGGATTACGAATAAGTAAACTTCCTGAATAGATTATTGATTTTTTTTTACTTTACTGTTAGTACATTCAATATATCTGCATGGTATAGTAACAAAAATAGTGAACTATTTATTCTGCTAACAGGATAAAATAAAAGTGTGTACTAACACAACATCAGAGTTATGCAGATTTATGTTATATTTATGTATATCGGTAGGCAGAAAATCAAGGTAGTGAAAATTGTTCACTTACCTTTTATTGTATTCCAGTTTCGATCTCTTGAGAAACATCGGGAACTTGTTGTAAGCTAATAAGCATGTGATCGGTACTATGAAACTATTTAAATTATGGTATATAAAAACATTTAATTACGAAACATAAAAGTTACAAATTTACATCACATAAAAACTGCTACCAGCATGGGACGGAGCAAAACTACATCTGAAAAAAAATAGAGAGAGAAGGATTAGAGAGTTTACAGATTTGGCGATAAATGCCGCTTCACGGGGTTGCCGCTGAACTTCAACAATTTTCATCCAACACCCCCCCTGAATTGTTTAAGTTCGTAATTGGGTTAGAGTTCTCAGTTTTTCAAATCGTGGTTTTGGTAAGGGCTTAGTCAGGAAATCCGCTAACATGTCTTCGCTCTTGTAGTATTCGATTTCAATAGTTCCTTTGTCTTGTAGGTCCTTGATGTAGCATGGACATTTTAAACAATGTTCATTTGTGTGTGTTTATATTAGCATGAAGTCCTATAGGAACAAACTGTATAAAGCAATTAGTTCAGAAACAAGGCACTATTTTAAAAACAAAAATTAAACACAAGAAACATTGTAGTCTACAAAAAGGCAATATAAATTTCAAATTTTAGAGAAAAGGGTAGTAAAACTATTTTATCCTAAATGCATAAATGTGCAACATGCAAAACATAGTTATAACCATTGATTATGCAAATGCCATGCACATTAAAGTGCAAAGAGTTAATTACAATTATACTGCATTACATAATACAATAGTCACAAATACAGGTCTATCACTTAAATCTAACAACCATAGTATTATTTAAAATATAACAAAAATATATTCAAGAAAGCAGAGTTTAATATCTATTGAAAACAATATAATTCACAAACACATACTTTAATGCAAAAGGAAGTTACTATATATTATACGCAACAAAAATTAAAAATTAGGTATATACCTTTAGTTAAAAATAAGCAATAGCTAGCAAGTCTTATCCTTGAAGCAGAAAATTTAAGTTTACTTCTACTTCAAAAGATAATTCCAACTGGCTTTTTTTTTTTTAATTATTATTTTTATTTTTTTGTAGACATTTTTCTTTTTCTCTTACCTACATCTGAAAAAAAAATTGGCATATCAACAAGAAAATCATTAATTATAGAACTAAAGACATGCATCAGGGAAGAATGACAATATCATATTTACTGTAAAAGCTATTACCCAAGGTAGCGGTCACACACTTATGTTTAAATTTACTGTTTGGAATATGCAACATAACTATCATACAAAGAAAGAATTTTGATATCTTATTTAAATTTAGACACTATCTGATAAAGTATTGTATATAAATTTTCTAAAACTATTAACATCTAGTTGGGCATTCAAGCTACCACAATTAATTAGTTGGTATGCATAACATGTATAAACACCACAACTTATTGAATTAGTTTGAAGAGTATGCTCAGGAGATATCATTTTCCACAGAAATTTACCATTAAGGTAGATGTTAAATACATTACTCCACTTTAAAATAATATTATTGTAACAATTATTGATAGTGTTGCTTAATGGATCTAATACATTAAATACTTTTTAAGTTACATCAGCAATCATTAATATCCAGTGGGAATTTAAACATATCGGCATAATAACATATTTAGTAAAGTTAAGAGGATGTTGTAAATGAAACATATTAGATCTACCATGATTAATATCTTGTGTTATAACAGAATCTAAAAATAATATATCTCGACTACCATTTAAAACTTTACTAATAAAAGCATTTATAACATTATCATATAAACAGCCTTTTTTAAAATCTGATGCAAATGACTTTAAATAATTTTCCTCAACATTAGAAATATGTGGGTCTAGAGATTTTAGTTCTAAAATGCTTAAATTATACTCATTAACTTTTAAAACTGGTGATAATATGTTTTCATTCAGGTTAAGTGCTGGTGTAATATCACATTTTTCAGAGCTTTTAAAAACTATCTTTTGTGATACAGATTTAAATCGTTTTGGAGGAGAGTCACAAGTATCATTATCTGTTGGCAAAATTGATTTTAAATTATCCTTAGGAGAAGTGCAAGGTGATTTACGTTTCTTATTTTTTTTTTTTTTTTAAAGCTTTTAATCGGAGCAATCTTTAAACTCTGGGATTTTACTGTTAATTTAGAGTATGGCTCTACATCAACTTTGTTACTTATAGCAGCTAGACATTTTGACACTAGCCCATCCAATGCTGAATATACAGTTTACAACATATCATTTGGCATATCTGGATCCCTACAAAGCTTCATTGAATCCGAACATAATTTTTCACAAGCAGCCGCTTTATTTACAGTTTTTGGTTCCTTTCTCAAATTAGATTTAGCTTTTAATTTAGTCTTTACACTTTTTTCATTACAATTTTGGGGCACTAACAAATTTCTCACAAGGTACGAGTGTAATTTATGAATGTGCTTGCACATTAAGTTTTTATCAGGGCAGCTGCATGAATACAAATGGCTGCATAAGTCCCTACAGATATGCTCTTTACATTTATAATAACAAATATCAAAAGGACAACTTTTACAATTTCTTTTAACTATGTAACTTTTAGTTCTATCACTCTGAGAAATTACAGACCATGAGTTTGACGTTACCTGACCTAAATCTGTATCAAGAATTTTCTGACTTTTACTGTGCGATTTCATACATGAACTATCCATATTCTTAGGTGGCATATCTACCAGTAACTTATATTTATAACTTGAATAGGTATCCTGCTCTGCTGTCAAAAGGGTATTAACTAACTTATCTACTCTTCTATTAAATTTACGCTCAAAATAATAAGTTTTCAATTTATTATGAAAAGACTCACAAAACATATTTGTATCTGTTTCACTATGAGGAAAGTTTCTGTAAGCTATCACCTAATCTATTACAGTAGTTAGTTTTAAAATATTCAACAAAAGATTTACATACTTCTGTATATTTAGAAATGAAACTGTCTAGTAAGGAGTGGAATTCGGTTTTAGATTTCTCTCTCAATAATTTCACTAAATCCTGGCGCAGGGAAATTTTAACAGAATCATCCTTAACTTTAGAATGTACTTGACGCATCCAAGTTCGGAAAACATGCCAAGTACACAACAAATGTTTGGTATCACCAAATACTGAAGATAACGCTGGATACAAAACTTTATCATCATCTGTCATAACACAATTTAAATTTAAGTTAGGTAATCTAGACTTAAGGCTTTTAAATAAACAAGATACAGTGTAGAAATCAACACTGTTAGTAATAAAGTGGGCAACAGGATAACCGCAACCAAATTTATCTGGAACAATTAAGTTGATTAAATAAAAACCATATTGGTTTGTATTATGGGTTGAATCTATGCATAAAATTCTTGAGCACCCTTCAATCATCATTTTACTTTGCTCTAAAGTTTGAATGCCCAATGCAAATGCTGAACCAGAATTTGGACTAAAATCAAGATCTGTGGGACCATAAAGTGTCCTCCCACCAACAGGTTTATAAACTAAAACTGGGTTGTATGATTCGCTCTTTAGTTTTTCTACAAATAGAGCTACAGAAAAAGCATCATCCCGATGAAACAGTGAGTTTTGAATTACAGTCCTCTTATAAGAACTTATAGTTTTGTTAGAAAGATATGTTTCTTTCAAAGGAAAGTTAAATGCTCTTGTCTCCCTTCCCTCAGCTCCATCTTGTAGTTTTTCTTTTATTTTTCGTATTGGAACACACATCTCTAAATTATACTTAATAGCATCCCTAATACTTCTCCTCAATGGTTGAAATTTGCAATTTTCAAAGCTGACATCATGATTATGCTCTGAAAAAAAAACACACTAACATTTTCAAACTCAAAACTAGTTCAGGAAGGGTCAAAACTGATAGTTAAAGTTTCCTTGTACATACATACAAACATCATGTTTGATATGTTAAAAATTCAGTCAGATGCAGTTAAAATAAATATTTTCATTGAAATTTATCATGATTACAATACTTCCTTTTACTTAGTACAATGAAGTGAAAACCTGTTTGTAACAAAATGTAATTAAATTAAATAAAAGAATTCACATATAATTAAAATTACTATATTTAATGTTATGTGCCACACAAAATATTACTGATAAATAAAAGATGACTCAAAATGAAACAGTAGAAAATATTTAATAACACAATTCCACATTAATCATTCAGATGAAAAATCTTTACAGCTTGTGGCATGTAAAAAGCAGCCAAAGAAATTGGCTAGCTCAGAGTTCAGGTTTAAATGTTATTTATCAATAAATTAAATATTAAATTTACTGAAGAAATTGACATTTAGAACATGCCACAAGCATCTGCATAACAACACAAAGGCAAAAAGAAGTAAATTAGTTGGCAGCGTAGATTTTTTATAATAACTTTAAAGCATGGATCAAAATTTCTTATTTACAAATCTACACGAGCAATGTCAAGAAATAAAGACAGTAACATATAAATTACTTATATAAATACCTTTGCAATTCAGAAAGAATTAAATTATATTATTTGCAGGATTTGTTTCTTAATTTTTAGCTTTTATGCTTTAAGAAAATTAAATTGAACAGATCTATAGTTACATAAGATGCTTTTTTACCCATTATATAGATATAAAATTTTTTAACTTACAATGCATAAATACCAAATAATTCGGTCTGTAATTAATCTAAACAATTATTTGTAATTAAAAACTAACGATTTACATAGAAAATATTAAATAACAGCACGAAAAATTTGTTTACTCAACCTTCGCAAGCGAGAATACAAATTCATATTGTTACAATAATGAATTATTCACAATACCCACAATCACAATTGTTTCCATTATATTTAATCTCACTGTATATTCACTACTTATTTGGAAAGCATTTGTTAAACTAACAAATACTGTAACATCTTAAAATATGAACTCGAATATGCACTCAATACAAGTGCTCTAAAGTCAATTAGATATATTAAGTGTAATACTTAAATATATTTGTATTAAAATGAATAAAATTGAAAACTATTACCATATAAATTACCATCAAGTGTTTTCGTCACTTTACCACTTTTAACGAAATGTTTTTCGCCATTAGCGCCAACTGCGCAGAGAACTGAAACATATTACGATCTGCACATTACCTTCTCCCCGAAGGAAGCCAGAAAATATTTCTCGCCATCGCCAGAGCGCCAAAGGATTTTTTGACACATTACCCAAAGACCGTAAGGTTGTCTTGAATGTGACAAAATCTAACAGGCAGGCGGTAGTCAGTAAGCAAACTTACGTGCACTTGCACGCCGGCAATAAAGATTACCTTATTTATGAAAGTATTTTCATGTGTCTTAGTTGTATTAACTTCAATACATTATAATAGCCATACAAAAAAAATGAATGATTATCATGTAAATAAAACTTAAAATCCTTGTAATTTAATAATTTAATTCAAAAGCTATCAATATTTTTATTTATCAACAATAAAAATTAAACATAAATTTTGTTTTAAAAAATAAATAGAAAAAAAAAAGATATACCTGCTATTATTTGCTTATCTTCCTTAGAAATTGGAATATGCTGCAACTCTTTTCCATGTTTATAGTGCTGCTGATAGTACAATACATCTACATGAGACTTGCAGTCTTTTACTGTAATATTAGATGTACAGTAATGGCCTAATTTCATACTCCCTTGGGCTTTCAATTGCTTTACTTGTAATTTTGCCTGCGATTTAAAAACACCACTTCTGTTGTAATTGTAAATTGTATAGCTATGATCACTAAATTTCTTCTCAGAGCAACCAATGATGTATTTTGAATTTTTTTTCTCTTCATCAGCTAACCATTGCAAAAATTCTAAAAATGAACCATGTTATAAATCAAAAAGTTGCAATTGTCAAATGTATCAAAATATAAAAATTAAATCTTAAATATTTAGAACACTAGTTTAAATAAATATTTAAAAATTACAAGGTCATATGAGTATTATACAAGTATACTTGTGAAGATTTTTGCCTCCCCCTCTCATCTTTAAGATGATTAAAATAATACTTCTTATTTAATCCAAGTGTATTCACATTAATAAATGAAGTAATATAAATTGTGAAACAAAGATATCATAACTAGATTAAAGTGACTAGTTCTTAAATCAAAAATCATTCATGAAATTATTTTAATGCAAGATTTTACAATTAATATATATATTTTAAATATATGAATGTGCACAAAATATGCTAATTTTTTTTTGCTATCGAAGTTAATACCATCATAATGTCCTTTAAATTTATAACTTATGTTTATGTGCTATTAAAATTAAAAGTTTTTTTTTTTTTTTTCCAGAACTTTTAGTTCAAAAGCATAATGTAATGCAAAATTATCAAACTATGAAATCCTGTCCATTTTTTTTTTGTTCAATTTAACTCATACATAGTATATTAATATATTAAATAAAAAAATATTAAAGATTTACATGTAGAAAAATTTGGATGCAATTTTTAAAACAATAAAACGTACCAGGTTTGGAGGGAAATGTTAATTCCTGGCAAATTCTAAATTCTTTCAAATTATGGGAGCTTTCTAAATGTTCTCTTAATTCCGGTAAATTTCGAAATTTCAAATTACAAGTGTCCTCTTTACACTCTATACTACTTTCAGGTCTTTCATTTTGATCATTTCTTTCATTTTCATTTTTATGCATTCGATTAACATGCTTTGATAAATACTTTTTCTAATAAAACACAGAGCTGCAATATTTACAATTAAAACTTTCAATTTCCATTCTTTATACGTTCCAAATTCTTCTAAATAAAGAAATAAATAATGGATAAATAAAGAGAAAATAAATAGATGCCAATCTGAATCAATGATTAAGAATCGTGGAAAGCATCGCCAAGATATTTCTCCAATTTAGAAATCGCTGCCAACGTACTTACCAGAAAATCACAGGCCGAATGGAATACCAGGTTCTTGGTGCCTGTAAATTTTTAGTCGCAGATGTAAAAAAACAGCCATGCCTTTTTGCCTACAAATACATACAATCAAAAACAAGCCTAAAATACATGTAAACACATGTATTTTTAGGCTTACAAGATCAATTTCACTATTTTATTAATTTACTCTGTACCACAGCAAATAAATTTTTAAAAAATATCTAATATTAATTACACTAAAATTGAAGGGCTGGTTTAAATCATGACATCTAAAAATTTAGAACTTTATAATAAATTGTTAAGACTAACCAATACCCATTAATGGGTAATGTGTTACTAATTTAAAATTTGAATAGGTTATGGGCCCAGATCTACGCCCAAGCAACTAATAATAGTTTGTATTTTAAAAAGAAACCTAAGAGTTATTTTCGTAGCATTTGTTGCTAGCTATCACGTGTGACGAGACTCACGCCGGTTGTTAGGCCTAACGAAGTTTTGAAGTAACGTGTGAATCAAGAATCATGGCTGGACTTGATATTTCGTCAATGAGTAAATTTGATGGAAAGAACTATTCCCAATGGCGTTTTTAAATTGTGCACTAAAGGCGAAAGGTGTATTTAGAGTAGCGCGTGGATTAAAAGATAAACCCACCGTCGAAACTGACATCGAAAAATGGGAAAAAGACGACGCAATCGCCATGTTCACCATCACCGCCGCTATGGAGATGAAGCAGATAACTTTAATTGAAAGCTGCACCACATCCTATGAAATGTTAACAAAGCTAGACTCGGTATTTCAGCAGAAGTCTGATTTTAACACGATGCTGCTTTTAGACAAATTTCATGGATTGAAGATGGATTTGAATGAGTCTGTTGTCGAGTAAATCGCCAGAGTAGAAAACTTAGTTCACCAAATTAAGAACGCTGGTGAAATCATCAATGATGTCACACTTATTACTAAAATTCTGGGTACTTTGCCAGCAAAATACCGTAACTTCCGGCAAGCATGGTTATCAATGGATGACAGCAGACAGAATATATCAAATCTAACAGCCAGGTTAATTGATGAAGAAGTGAATCTGGTTGAAGACGAGCGAGAGGAAACTGCATTCGTTGCGAATTACCGGACGGCAAAGTCTTCAGGAAACCAGAAGTCAAAACTGAAGCTGGACAAATCGAAAATAACATGCTATTCCTGCCGAAAGAAGGGACATTTTGCCAGAGAGTGCCGATCAAAACAACAGAGAAGGGATAGAGACAATCATGAACCAGGTACCTCTAATGACTCCATAGGCTACAATGCATTTAGTGCTGAAGCAGAGGAATTTGAAAACTGCAAACAAGACCGATGGATTCTCGATAGTGGAGCATCAGCTCATATGACTTATGATCTCCACTCATTATGTGACGTTATGATTTATTATAATAAATATATTGAATGAGGAGATGCTTGAGAGCAGTATTAGTGATGTTATCTTCTCCAGGGGATTTACGTTTTGGTAATTTACGAATAATTTGGATAAGGGTAGCCGAATTAATATGAACGTTAGCGTTAGGCGAATTAAAATTTTGAATAGTAGAAATCGAAATGTTGACATCATTGGTCGTGTTTACGTCAGAACCTGGATTAGGAGTGAAATTTTGAGCAAGCGTGTTGCCGATTAAATTACATTTTTCCTCCGCTGTATAATGAATAACATTCGAAGTCGGATCTTTGAGTGGAGGAATAGGTGTGAAAGTATTTTTGAAGTGCCTGGCGACTTTCCAGATGGAATTGTCAGTAGTGTCTAAAGAAGTTAGAAAATTATCCCATTGGGTATTAGCTTTATCGTGTATATAATATTTGAGATCTTGTTGTGCGTTATTTAAAATTCTCTTATTAAAAGCGGCGTTTTACTTCTCTGCCAGGCTTTCCTGGCGCGATTACAGTTATTAATTAGTAATTTTAAATGCCTGTCATGGTGGCGTTTGTCTGCGTCAGGAATGATGGTGGAAGCAAAAGTAACACTGTCATTTATATCTGTAGTGATTTTATTGATGAAATTTTCTGAATCGTTAGTATTATTATTAGAGAGGTCAAAATTTTTAGAATTTAGATGATCTTTAAATTGCTTCCAATTAATAAATTTTTGTGGCCGAAAAGTATAAGGATTATTACTAATAAATATTTTTAATAAAACGGGATTATGATCTGAGGAGAGGTCGCATACGGTTTCGATAGTAATGGAATTTGGAATACCTTTAATTATAGCAAAGTCGATGACGCTACTGCTATCATTGCTACTGCTATGTAATGTGTTGGCTCTTTAGGTGCAAAAATATCAAAGTCAGAATTATCAGAAAAATTGATCATTTGTCCATAAGAATTATTACAAGTACAATGTCAGTCCCTATGCTTAGCGTTTAGATCTCCAAAAGTTATTGTATCATTATTAATTGTGCTAAGTGCATAGAGAGCGTCAAGGACATCACGCGGATTTAGAGATGGTGGAATATAAGTGGAAATTATGGTAAATGCAGACCCGTTATTAATTTTAATATTAATAGCAGTAGCGTTGATAATTTGTAGAGATGGAAGAATAATTACATGATGGGGAATAGAACGTTTAATAATAATAGCGGTACCTCTCATGGCTTGAATTGGACTAGGGTAGCCATTCCTGTATGTGGTGTAGTCTTTGATGTTGAGTTTATCCCCCGGTCGAAGATGGGTTTCTTGCAATAATACAATATCGGGAGAGCGCTCGTTTACGAATTCCCTGAACTCACGGATCCTATTTTTAATACCGTTGCAATTCCATGCGAAAACTGACAAAAACCTATTCAATGCCTTTACGGACCTGTAGAGGGATCTTGGATGAAACCAGAGAAGAACGCCAAAAGTCGTTACTCAGAGGTTTTTGCTTTGAGCATGTTAGCTTTAATTTTCCGTAATTTAACTACAATTTCGTCGAAATTCTGTATACCCAGCATCTGTTTAATTTCTTGCAGGAAGCCTGCAATTTCTCCTAACTGATTCGTGGATTCATTAATAACGCTTGAACTGGATTGAGAGGAGGGGAGTCGTTACAAGCGTAGGAGCGACGGGAGGGAGAATGAGGAATTTTCGCGTTTTCTAATTTTGATTTTAAACGATAGAAGACAAAAAAGTAAGCAGGACAGTAGCTATTTTTCTTTCATTTGGGGGCCTAATGAGTGATTTCTAATGGGTTTTATAGCGGACTCTTTAACGTCTCTCAAAAACGATACTTTTTCTCCGCCGAGTTTGTGACGTCATAGTTCATGTAAACACCGAGCGCCTATGCTGTTTACATGTAAAAGGCGACTTTTAAATTTGTTTTTGTGTAAAGTATCGCATATAATAGAAATTTTTTTGTTATGTCTGGCATTAAAAAATCATACTCTAAATATTGTATTGTGCCCCTCTGTAAAAACACAACAACTAATTGCAATGAGAAGATATTTTCAGTATTTTCATTTGATTGCTGTTGTAATATTTATTATAATGTAATATTATCAATTAACCAATTTTATTAAATATTTTTTTCTTTATATCAAAAAGAAAAAATAAAATATATGTTATGATGTCAGTTCATACTATTTATAGAATTATAGAAATTGGATAAATTAAAATATTCTTAAGATATCCTGAAGAAGTATAGAAATTGGACACATTCAAATATTCTTAAAATATTGAGAATTACAAAAATTAGGAATTTTGAAAAAATGTTTTTTTTTCCTGTGGAAAAGCTTTAAAGCTGCTTTTTTATGCATTTTCCTCCCTTGCACATAATCATTAAATTTTTATGATAGTACCCAAGTCATTTCATAATAAAGCAATTTTCTATATATGTCAACTGCAAATATAGTAGATGTTTTCATGTGATTGCTATTGGAATCTTTATTAATATATAATATAAATGGCATACCAGCTTCAATGTAAAAATCTTTAATTTTCTTATTTTAAATTTTCAGTTCACATTATTATACACTTAAACAGTAAAATTGGAAAATGTAATAAAGGTATTCAGGAATTTTGCTTATCATTAATGCAGCGTTACTCAAAAATTACTTAGAATAAAATCAATACAGACTTGTAATGACTAAATTGTTGGATGAAAATTGTTGAAGTTCAGCGGCAACCCCGTGAAGCGGCATTTATCGCCAAATCTGTAAACTCTCTAATCCTTCTCTCTCTATTTTTTTCAGATGTAGTTTTGCTCCGTCCCATGCTGGTAGCAGTTTTTATGTGATGTAAATTTGTAACTTTTATGTTTCGTAATTAAATGTTTTTATATACCATAATTTAAATAGTTTCATAGTACCGATCACATGCTTATTAGCTTACAACAAGTTCCCGATGTTTCTCAAGAGATCGAAACCGGAATCTACAATAAAAGGTAAGTGAACAATTTTCACTACCTTGATTTTCTGCCTACCGATATACATAAATATAACAGATTATGAGACTGAATTGCTGTTAAAAAACAATTTGCTAAATGAGTACTGAAACTATAATTTTCTAATCCATTTTACTAATGTATGTATATTGAAATACATCTTCTTGAATAGTAATCTAAAATCAGAAACGAAAGTAAACATGTTACATTCAAGTCAAACACAAATAGTTAAACTGAATTCCAGTAACTATTCGACATGGAAATTTAAAATGGAAATGTTACTGATTAAGGAAGATCTATTTGTCAGAACTAAATTAATCTCACGTGTTCTTTACCTGCCAAAGCATTGCTATCATTATTACCTCAATGTCTTTTTTATTCTGTATAGTATTTTGTATTTCCTGTTTTGGCAACATTAAGTTAAGTTAATAAATAAGTAATCTCTGTAGAATTGCGTGTGTTGGCTTGCTTACACTTTTTTTCTCTTCTTTTTATCAAAATATATCTGCTTTTAGTAATATTTTTGCATCACGTTATCAGCACGAAGCTCTAAAGAAGTTATTTGGCAGAAATGAAGACGATATTTTGATTTTTCTGAAAGAAAAAAAAAAGTAACATCCACAGCGCCGGCGGAGCTAAGCCTAACACGTTGGAAGTGACGCGATGGAAGATATCAAGATTCAGAAACTTGACGGAGATAATTACAACGCTTGGAGAATCCGAGTACGAGCTGTTTTAGTACAAAAAAATTGTTGGGAAGTGATTGATCCAGGTTATGGAACTGAATTAAAGCCTGAAGAAAAGAAAAATAATGAGAAGGCCTTAACCTACCTATTCTTAGTAGTTGAAGATCAGTTTTTAGATGACATCGCCGACTGTGAAAGAGCGAAAGAAGCGTGGGATATTTTAAAAGATATCCACACGAAATTTGGGCTGTTGCATTCTCTACAACTTTTAAAGGAGCTTTTTAACGTAACTTTACGACCAGGTGAAAGCGTCAGTTCTTATCTAAGTCGATTGACGGACCTTCACCGAAAGGTATCATCTTGCGGCCACGGATTTGCGGACAGAGAAGTTGCTCTAATTATGTTAATGGGTTTGCCCAAAGAATATGAAGGCTTCATCCTTAACCTAGAACGCGAAGAAGATAAGTTGTCAACTCAAACCGTGAAGTCGCGCCTCATCGTTGAAGAGAAAAAGTTACTGCGCTACACAGAACCGAAACCAGAAGTCGCTACAAGTGAGGTCATGGGAGAGAAAGCCCTTAAAACTGGAGATAAATTCAGAACTAAAACAATGCAACCAATACAGAAACAGCGAAATAATGACAGAAAAACCCGTTGCTTTTCTTGTGGTGAGTGGGGTCACATTGCAAGAAACTGCTCTGCTGCTAAAGCACCACATGCAAAAATGGTTTCTAATGTACACCAAGCTTTATTTGTTGATTCTTGTGGTGAGAAACCCGTCTGCGATTGGTATTTGGATAGTGCGGCCACTGAACACATGTGTTCTCAAAAGCAGAGGTTCTCAAACTTAGCATCAGCAAAATCCCATGTTGAGGTAGCAAATTCTGAAAAAATCGAAGTTTCTGGCATAGGAGACATTGTTTTGAATCCTGTCAGAAAATGCGGAAAAGATGCCATTCACCTAGCAAATGTTCTGTATGTACCCAAGCTTGATGGTAATCTTCTTTCAGTGGGAAGAATAGAAGAGATGGGAATGATTGTTTCCTTTGAGAAAGGCAAAGCAACCATAAGGGACCCTAGACAAAAAGATAAGGTTATCCTCACAGCACACAGGCAAGGAAGATTATACAAAATTGAAGAAGAACAAACGCACAAAATCTACCTTTCTAAACATGAAGAAATTATGCATAGAAGATTAGGACATTTACATAATGATGCAGTTAAGAAACTTTTAAAAAGGGACGATTCTAACAAGGCGTGCAAGGAAATCCCAGAACGAGAAACTGTCTGCTCAACATGCGTCTTGGGAAAAATGAAGAAGACTCCATTCCCTAAGGAAAAAACTGAACGTTCAACTAGAGTACTTCAGTTGATACACAGTGACGTAATCGGACCTATCACACCTACATCAAAAGGTGGATCAAAGTACATTGTTACCTTTGTTGATGACTATTCAAGGTACGTTGTGGTTAAACCCATGAAATCTAAAGATCAAGTCCTTGAAAAATTCATCGAATACAAAACATGTGCTGAAAACTTCCACGGACTCAGAATCACTACTCTACGAAGTGTGATAATGGAGGCGAATATGTTAGCAAGGAATTTGATGATTTCTTAATGAAAAATGGGATAACAAGGCAACTTACAGTTCCTCGGACACCAGAACAAAATGGAGTCGCCGAAAAAATGAACCACACTTTATTTGACATGACTAGATGTCTCCTCCTGGACTCTCACATTCCCCATGAACTGTGGGCAGATGCCGTGACTACCGCCTGCTATTTGCGCAACAAGTGTCCATCAAAAGCTATCCAGGGAAGCATACCGGAAGAGCTTTGGACCAAGAAGCCTGTACAAATTGGTCACTTGAGAATCTTTGGTTGCAGAGTCTTCGCTCAAATTGATAAGTCACAGCAAAAAGGGAAATTAGGGAAACGTGCTCAAGAATGTGTTTTCATAGGATATCCTGAAGGTGTAAAGGGATATAAGCTCTGGAACATCGAAGAAGACAAGTTTCTAGTGAGTAGGAACGTCAAATTTGAAGAGAACGTTTTTCCATTGAGGAGGAGCCAGACAGCTAATCAAGAAAAGAAGAGGGAATTAACCTTAAATTTAAATCTTGGGTGTAATTCGGACACTGAAACAAATGCAGTCCCATTTGAAGTACCCATTAGTTGTACCACCACAGAAGCTGATCACACTGAAGCCATAATAGATGACACAGTAGAAGAAAGTGAAGATACAGAACCAACAATATCGGGAGAATCTGATACCAGTAAGAAATACCCAATTGAGGTCAGAAAAAGCACCAGAGAAAGGAGACCCAAAACTTATTATGGGGATCCAGTGCTATACAAAGTTACTTGTGAAGAACAACCTGCTGTCAAGACCTATGATAACCCGACCACTGTAAAAGAGGCAATGAGTTCTCCAAATGCAGAAATGTGGAAAGAAGCCATGGAAGACGAATTGTCCAATTTACACGAAAACCAGACATGGGAGTTGGTCCCAAAGCCAGCCGGCATTAAGCCCATAGGATGCAAATGGGTATTCAAAGTAAAGCAGAATGCTGAGGGAGAAGTGATAAAATATAAAGCTCGAGTGGTAGCAAAAGGCTATTCGCAAGTTCCTGGCAGAGATTTCACAGAAACTTTCTCCCCTGTTCTAAAGATAAAATCCATGAGAATCCTTTTGGCTCTCGCTGTGGAGTTACAAATGGCAATTCACCAAATGGATATTACTGCGGCCTATCTAAATGGTTCACTCAAGGAAGACATATACATGGTACAACCTGAAGGATTTCAAGAGCAAGGTAAAGAGCATTTAGTGTGTCATTTAAAAAGAAGCTTGTATGGTTTAAAACAATCAGGGAGAGAATGGAATGAGTGCTTTGATACTTTCTTAAAGAATTGTGGACTGTCACGCTCAAAATGTGATCCATGCATTTATTACCATCCAAACAAATCATTATATCTTGGTATTTATGTAGATGACATGTTAATCGTAGGGAATCCAGAGGAAATAACTGCATTTAAGCATAAGGTTGCTCAAAGATTCAAGGCGAAAGACCTTGGTGAAGCCAGTGAAATATTATCTATGAAGATCCAGAAGCACGCTGATGGCACCTTGACGTTAGATCAGACTGCCTACATAGAAGAAATTCTGGAGGAATTCAAATTAAATCTGGTAAAGGGAGCAGCAACACCCATGGATCCTACTGTAAAACACCAAAAGGTAAACGATGAGGAGTGGAAAGATGTAAAGGAAGAAAGCGACAAAATTCCATATAGGCAAGCCATAGGTAGCCTGTTATACCTTGCCTGTGGAACACGTCCTGATATTGCATTTAGTGCAACATATATGAGCCAGTTCAATGAGAGACCATCTGAATTTCACTGGAGAAGTGTTAAACATCTTTTTCGCTACCTCAAAGAAACCAAACATCTATCCCTTACATTCAGAAAGACAGGAAAAGCACTTGAATCGTTCTGTGATGCTGACTGGGGTGCTGACAAGGTAGATAGAAAGTCTTTCAGTGGATATGTTCTAATATTGGGTGGTGCTGCAATATCTTGGTGCAGCAAGAAGCAGTCTACTGTTGCTTTATCTTCGGCTGAAGCTGAGTATGTGGCTGCTGCCCTTGCCACAAAAGAAGTTTTATGGATAAGGGGTCTGCTGAAGGAACTGGGGATGTCCAACTTTATCCCATCACCCTCAGTTATAAAAGTAGATAACCAAGCGGCTATGTTCATCGCACAGAACCAAACTACATCTGAACGCAGTAAACACATGGACATTAAGCATCATTTCATCCGTGACCACGTTGAGCATGGTGTGATTCGACTGGAATATGTAAATTCCAAAGAAAACGTAGCCGATGTTTTAACCAAAAACATTTCAAAGACGGTGTTAACTAACTTGAGAAAATACTTGGGTTTCTGTAAATAGCCCTTCCATGTGTGATAAAGCATACTTTGGCAAGGAGGAGTGTCAGAACTAAATTAATCTCACGTGTTCTTTACCTGCCAAAGCATTGCTATCATTATTACCTCAATGTCTTTTTTATTCTGTATAGTATTTTGTATTTCCTGTTTTGGCAACATTAAGTTAAGTTAATAAATAAGTAATCTCTGTAGAATTGCGTGTGTTGGCTTGCTTACACTTTTTTTCTCTTCTTTTTATCAAAATATATCTGCTTTTAGTAAT
Source organism: Pardosa pseudoannulata (assembly GCA_032207245.1). Classification (NCBI taxonomy): domain Eukaryota; kingdom Metazoa; phylum Arthropoda; class Arachnida; order Araneae; family Lycosidae; genus Pardosa; species Pardosa pseudoannulata. Next base: position 97,238,279 of record CM063502.1, read on the forward strand.
ATTTTTGCATCATTGATGTCATTGAAAATGACCCTTCAGATCCCTTAACCGAAAAATGGAACAAACGTGACAGACAGTGTAGCGCTATGATTAATTTGTTCATTGAAGATAATCAAATTATTCACATAAAATATGAAACCACAGCCAAAGGGACTTGGGATAAATTAAAACAGGTGCACGAGAGATCGAACCTGTCTAGTAAACTTTTTCTACTAAGAAAACTCTACGGACTAAAATTAGAAGAAAACGGAGATATGCAGACTCATATAAACAAACTGTTAGAATTGGTTGATAAACTGAAAGCAATCGGCGAGAACATTAAAGACGATCACATTTCAGCTCTCTTGCTATGCTCAGTACCCAGTTCTTACGATACACTGATTACAGCCCTAGAAGCGAGACCCGAAGGTGAATTGACCCCGGAATTTATAAAAGGGAAATTGATCGATGAATTCAACAGAAGAATCGAGACTAACTCGACAGAATCAAAGGCTTTTAAAGCCTCATTCAAAAATAAACCCAGAAAAGATAAATTCTGTACTTATTGTCATCGTAATAATCATTTTAAATCCGAGTGTTTCTATCTAAAATCCGCATCAAAACAAAAGAATGAAAGTCATCGCCAATCGGTTAATAAAGTTCCTCAAAATCGCCAAAATAAAAACTCATGTAACCTCGCCGCCACCGACGCGCCGAAAAGGGGGGACGCATTGCAAACCAACACATGTGAAAAATCAAAGCAGTACATCGCGCTTCTGAGTAATAACAAAATAAATAAAACAACTAACTTCATCATCGACAGCGGCGCCAGTAACCACTTAGTAAATAATATACAGTTATTTTCGGAATTCCAGCCGCAAAATCCTACAAATGTTATAATTGAGAACGGCTCTAAAATAAACACCTGTGGAACGGGAACTGTTAAATTTAAAATGATGGATGCTAATCGAAAAGTAAACAACATTACTTTATGTAATGCACTGTATGTGCCGGAATTAGAATCAAATTTGATATCAGTTAAGAAAATGACTGAAAAGGGAATTTCAGTTTTATTTAAAGGAAATAAATGCACAATTTCACAGAACGGCGACATTCTATTAGAATGTAGCGCAATTGGTAATTTGTATCAAATTGAACCCCTCACTCAGCATGAAGAGCACTCTGCTCACATAGCAACTGAATGCAAAAACAAAAATTGTATTCATATTTGGCACAGACGTCTAGGACATAGAAATTACGACTCGATTAAGACCGTGATAAACAATAAAATGGCAGAAGGTATCACGCTAGATAAATGCGAACATGACACAGCTTGCGTAGCATGTATGAAATCGAAACTAAGTGAAACGCCATACCCCAAAGAATCTAGCTTTAGAGCATCTAAACCACTCGAGCTAGTGCACACTGATGTGTGTGGTCCCATACAGACACCTTCCGTAAGCGGAAATCGATATTTCGTCACATTTGTGGATGACTATAGCAGATTCACCATGATTTATCTAATGAAAACAAAAGGTGAAGTCCTTTCGAAACTAAAACTGTATATTGCACTAACAAATAACAAATTTCAGAGAAAAGTAACTAACCTTCGAAGTGACAACGGGGGTGAGTATACGAGCGCAGAACTCGAACAGTACCTAGCAAAGCATGGTATTCACCATGAATTAACCGTCCCTTACTGTCCATCCCAGAATGGAGTAAGTGAGAGGAAGAACCGATCACTGTTAGAAATGACGAGATGTCTCCTAGCTGACTCCGGCATGCACCATAAATATTGGGCAGAAGCCATACTCACAGCAAACTATATACAAAATCGCTTACCGACAAAACCTTGTAAGAAAACTCCATACGAATTGTGGAACAAGAGAAAACCCTATATTTCTCACCTGAAAATCTTCGGATGCAAAGCTTTTGCATATATCCACAGAGCTAAAAGTGGAAAATTAGATAATACCTCAGAAGAAGGTATACTTGTGGGTTACGATAGTAGGAGCAAAGGGTACAGAATTCTCATGGAAAATGACAAAATCGTCATATGCAGGACAGTGAAATTCATAGAAGATCAAAATCACGCTGACAGTACAACCATTTGCGTCAACAATCGTGAAACTGAAAAGGAGGAAATAAGCAAACCAGATAGTCAAGTCTCAATAAAAGATGAAGAACATACTACAGATGTTAGAAGATCCGAAAGAATCACGAAAGGCCAACCTCCCGATCGATTTGGATATCACGTGCAGACTTATAACAACCTAGAACCCAAGAGTTGGAATGAAATGCAAAATTTAAAGGAAGATGAGAAAAGAAAATGGATTAAAGCTGTTGAAGAAGAAATGAGGAGTCTAGAAGAAAACGATACATGGGAAATAGTAGACTTACCAAAAGATCGCAAAGCAATCGGCTGTAAATATACCTTTAAAATCAAATATAACGAGAAAAACGAAGTTAGTCGATACAAGGCTCGTCTTGTTGCAAAAGGATACAGTCAGAAGTTTGGGAGTGACTATGACGAAACTTTCGCACCAGTTGTTAGACATTCAACGATAAGGTTATTTCTTACCAGCGCAGTCTACAAAGGAATGAAGGTGAGACATATAGATGTGAAAACTGCCTTTTTGCATGGCAATCTAGAAGAAGAAATCTTTATGAAGCAGCCCGAAGGACACATTCGGAAAGGAGAAGAAGAAAAAGTACTGAAATTGAAGAAAGCTATATACGGTCTAAAACAAGCAGCTAGAGCATGGAATCTAAGAATTGCTGAAAGTCTACTAAATAACGGATTTAAACAAAGCGAAATGGACCCATGCCTCTTTATGAAAAATGACAACATATATGTAATAGTGTATGTTGACGACATCTTAATTGCAAGTAAAAGTGAAAAAGAAACTACGAATCTTATAGAAAAACTGAGAAAAGAGTACGATATAAAGGACCTTGGAGAAGTAAGCAATTACCTAGGAATAGAAGTAACTAAAGAGAAAGATGGAAGCTATGGTCTCAGTCAAAGAAGAAAAATTGAAGACATTGCCAGAAAATTCAATTTAGAAGAAGATAAACCTACATATTTACCAATGTACCCAAATTACATAAAAGATCAAGACAATGATGAACTACTACCTGATAACACCCAGTATAGAAAAGAAGTTGGTGCTTTGTTGTATTTAGCCACAATAACAAGACCTGATATTGCAAACGCAGTCAGTCTACTCAGTAGAAGAAATGAAAAACCTAGAATCAAAGATTTTGAAGCCATGAAGAAAGTTATAATCTATTTGAAAACAACCAAAGACATGAAATTGTGGATTACAAAAGAGAAGAAGCCAATACTTTCGTGTTTCGTGGACGCAGATTGGGGAAATGACGAAACCAGGAAATCGACTAGTGGATATATTTTCCAAGTTGGAAACAACACCATCATGTGGAACTCTAAACGACAGAACGCAGTTGCACTATCATCCGCCGAAGCTGAATATGTTGCTCTGTCACACGCCGGACAAGAAGCACAATACTTAATCAACCTTGTCAAGGATCTCGGACTACCACAACAAACTCCGATAAAAATTTTTGAAGATAATCAATCCTGTATTAAGATGGCACAGTTTGGAAGAATTAGTAACAGAACAAAGCATATTGACATCCGATGTCACTACATCAAGGACCTACAAGACAAAGGAACTATTGAAATCGAATACTACAAGAGCGAAGACATGTTAGCGGATTTCCTGACTAAGCCCTTACCAAAACCACGATTTGAAAAACTGAGAACTCTAACCCAATTACGAACTTAAACAATTCAGGGGGGGTGTTGGATGAAAATTGTTGAAGTTCAGCGGCAACCCCGTGAAGCGGCATTTATCGCCAAATCTGTAAACTCTCTAATCCTTCTCTCTCTTTTTTTTTTCAGATGTAGTTTTGTTCCGTCCCATGCTGGTAGCAGTTTTTATGTGATGTAAATTTGTAACTTTTACGTTTCGTAATTAAATGTTTTTATATACCATAATTTAAATAGTTTCATAGTACCGATCACATGCTTATTAGCTTACAACAAGTTCCCGATGTTTCTCAAGAGATCGAAACTGGAATACAATAAAAGGTAAGTGAACAATTTTCACTACCTTGATTTTCTGCCTACCGATATACATAAATATAACATAAATCTGCATAACTCTGATGTTGTGTTAGTACACACTTTTATTTTATCCTGTTAGCAGAATAAATAGTTCACTATTTTTGTTACTATACCATGCAGATATATTGAATGTACTAACAGTAAAGTAAAAAAAAATCAATAATCTATTCAGGAAGTTTACTTATTCGTAATCCAGAATTACTCAAAAATTACTGAGAATAAATCTAATATAGAGTTGTAATAACTAAATCCACATTACTCTGATATTGTGTTAATAAGCAATTGTTTTGTATCCTCTTAATAGAATAAATAACTCACTATTTTTATTATATCATTTAGGGATACATTATAATATACAAGCAGTGAAATTAAAAAATGCAATACTCTATTCAGAAAGTTTACTTATTCGTAATGTAGCATTACTTAAAAATTTCTTAAAATAAAACCAAAACAGAATTGTAATAACTAAATCCCCATTACTCTGATATTGTGTTAATTGGCAATTCTTTTGTATCCTGTTAATAAAATAGAATAAATAACTCACTATATTATATCATATAGGAATACATTATAATATACAAACAGTGCTACTATAAAATGCAATAAGTCTATTCAGAAAGTATATTTATTCGTAATGTAATAACTCACAAATTTCTTAAAATAAAACTAATACAGAATTGTAATTAAATCTGAATTACTCTGATGTGTCAGTAAGCACTTTTTCTTTTACCCTGTTACAAGAATAAATAGCTCACTATTTTTGTTTTATACTAGGCAGGGATACATTATAATATACAAAGAGTAAAATTCAAAAAATCTATTCAGGAAGATGCTTTTTTTCCTCCTGTTCACTGAGTATGATCATTAAATAATTATTATCACTTATCATAGTCTAAATAAGCAGAAGAATAACCAAATATATCACTTACCTTTTAATTAATGAAGGAAACTGTGGTGATCACAGGACACAACAGATGGCACCACTAGACCACCGTGTACCACAGACTGACCGGTACTAACTAGTTTGACCAGTTCACGACTGGTACTACAAGCTGTAGATACTCTCTTAGATGCGCGCTCTCCACTTGGATGTTATGCACATGTTTTTCTCCCTATTTGGTGATATTCGATGCAGAATAAAATTGTTAAGTTTTTATTAATGTTGTGCTTATTTATAACAGTTCTCTCAAACATATCTGCTTTGCCCAACACGAACCGTTATAAGTGGTGACCCTTAAGATTTTCGTAACCTTCGGCAGATTTTTTGCATCGAATTTGCAACCATGTGCATTTTTTACGCCATGTTCTGAAATCCTTTTCAATCCTGCTATTGCCAATAAGTTTCACGTCGTTGCCGTTTTCCACGAAGAAATATATATCATTCCTGTTACTTCAAGCACGATATTTCATCATTTAAAAAAAAAAAATGTGTTTTTTTGAAGCTACTTGTGTTTAACGCTAGAAACGCGCTTGTGCCAACTTGGATTACTGTGTGCCATTTTTCATCACCAGTAAGGACCATGTGATCTTCAAAATCTTTCTGCATCTTCATTCTGAGTTTTAGTGTTATGCCACCACAGTGTTCAATTGAAAATTTAAATATTCAGCGATCATCCTGAACGGATATTCCTTGTTCCCGGCAAAATGCATTTTTTCTACATCACTTCTACTTTGTGTTACATTTTTGTGCTCATACATATCAGTGCTTTTCTATTTTTGGATTACCTCGTCGATTCGTCGTTTTCACAGTAAGCAAAATATATTTTTTTCTTTTCAAAATTTTCTTTATATTATTTAATGCATTTTTATTGCATATCACATGTATTGCCAGCAGTTCCCTACCGCAATTAAATTCAACTACTACGTTCACAATAACTGAGCCATAGCTAAATGTAAAATATTTTTGTGTATTTATTCTGCATTGCTCTATTTTGTGTTTATATTTTATATATTGTATTGCACTGTGTACCTATATATATAGTATACCAAGTTATTTTTATTTTTTGTCTTTATAATTTACCTTTTCTCATTGTGCAAAATGACTGAACCAATTCCTAAGGCAGAACAGGTGATGCCTGCCGAAGTCGCGCGCGTTGCGGTCAAACCACCGCCATTTTGGAAGACGAATCCAAAGCTTTGGTTCATCCAGCTAGAATCCCAATTCGTTCTGGCTAATGTCACGGCAGATGACACCAAATTTCACTACGTTGTATCAGCTATGGACTCAGAGATGCTAAATTCGGTTTGTGACATTCTCGTTAATCCACCAAAAGGAGATTCTTATAACAGATTAAAAGCTAAACTCATAGAATTACATTCAGAGAGTGAGACTTCCAAAATTAGAACTCTACTACAAGGCCTCGAACTTGGTGACCAACGCCCATCTCAACTGCTCACACGCATGCGGGCACTGGCCGGAGACACTGTTGGGGAGCCGTTACTCAAATCCTTATGGATGAACCGATTACCTACCACAATGCAATCTATTATTGCCGCGCTTAATGAATCCCTAAATGGCCTTGCATCGGTGGCAGATAAAATCCATGAACTGTCAGCGGGATCTAACATTCAGGCTCTCGATAGTGCTCCGGTAGCACAAAATGATAACACTAGAATAGCGCGTTTGGAAACGAAAATTGAAGAGTTAACTGGGCTAATCGGCGAACTGAGTACCAGTGCTAGGAGAAACTCTCGCTCTCGATACAGGAGAGATAGCGCTAAGAGGCATTCAAGAAGTCGCTCAAAAGTACGCACCAATCCTGATATTTGCTTCTACCACGCAAAATTTGGTAAAAACGCCAGAAATTGTCGTCTCCCTTGCAATTTTTCCCAGCAGGAAAACTAGAACGGCGATCGCTCAACGGCCGAGAACGCGACCGCCAAATTCGCCGAATTCTGTTGGCCGACCGCACGACTAATTGTAAATTTTTGATAGACACAGGCGCAGATTTATCCGTTTTGCCGAGATCATTTGTTCCCCAAACGCAGCCATCAAAAAATTTAATTTTGTTTGCCGCGAATGGATCCCAGATCGCCACATTTGGCACCAAACGCTTAAAACTTGATTTAAACCTTCGCCGACCATTCACATGGTCATTCGTAGTTGCGGATGTTAAACAGCCTATCATTGGTGTCGATTTTCTGAAACATTATAACCTTTTGGTGGACGTAAAAAATGAGAGATTAATCGACTCTATTACTAAACTGACCTCAGGAGGCATTTCGGTGAATTACAAAACAGATAATCCAAACATATCAATTTTACTTGGTACATCGGATTTTGATAAACTTTTGAATGATTTCCCCGGATTGACTAATCCTTCACAGCCAATCAAGTCGATAGGAACAAATGTAACGTTTCATCATATTGAAACAACTGGTCCGCCTGTTTTTTCAAAACCTAGACGTCTATCGCCCGAATCACTTAAAATCGCGCGTCAGGAATTTGAATACCTCATGACTCAGGGCATCATTCGACCTTCTAACAGCCCGTGGGCAAGCCCGTTACATATGGTAAAAAAACCCAATGGTGAGTGGCGTCCTTGTGGTGACTACCGACGCTTAAACGCCAATACTATTCCGGATCGTTACCCACTGCCCCATATCCAGGATTGTACGCAGATTTTTCATAACAAACAAATTTTTTCGACTATAGATCTCACGCGAGCGTACCACCAAATTCCAGTAAATCCTGCGGATATTACCAAGACTGCTGTTACGACTCCGTTTGGCTTATTTGAATATGTGTTCATGCCTTTCGGATTGCGTAACGCAGCACAAACATTCCAACGTTTTATTCACCAGGTACTTTCTGGTTTAGATTATTGTGTGCCGTATCTTGACGATGTTTTAATTGCTTCCTCGACGCCGGAAGAACATAAAATGCATCTACAATAAGTTGTCACCCGTTTGTCTCACCATGGCTTAAAAATTAATCCCGCTAAGTGTGTTTTAGGAAAACCTTCTGTAACCTTTCTAGGATGCCTCATTACACCAGAAGGCGTTAAACCTCTGCCCGAAAAAGTGCAGGCTATCAGGGAATTTCCTAAACCACAAACTTTTGTGGAACTAAAACGGTTCTTAGCAATGTTAAATTTCTATCGCCGTTTTTTGCCTCATGCCGCACATATGCAAGCTCCCTTACACGAGTATTTAAAAGATTCGAAGAAGAATGACAGGAGACAAATTCCCTGGACAGATGATGCTACGTCCGCATTTAATAATTGTAAAACATCCTTAGCCAACGCTGTTACTTTAAGTTATCAGGAGCCAAATCAAAGTATCTGTCTCATGGTTGACGCATCAGACTCCGCCATAGGGGCAGCCTTGCATGTTATTAAAGACGGTAACATGAAACCCTTAGCATTTTTTTCGCGTAAGTTATCTCCTACCGAAAAACGTTATAGCACTTACGATAGGGAACTACTGGCAATATACGCAGCGGTGAAACACTTTAAACACAACTTGGAAGGACGCACCTTTACAATTTTCGCGGACCATCGCCCTCTAACGTATTTATTTACAAAAAATTCTGACTCGGCATCTCCACGACAAATCCGTCAATCGAGCTATATTGCTCAATTCTGTACAGATATACAGCACATCAGCGGCAAGGACAATGTTGTGGCTGATGCATTATCTCGAGTCTGCGAAATCAAGAGTTCGTCGATTGGTCTTGAGTCCATTGCCAGAGCTCAACAAGACGATGAGGAGTTACAAAATCTCCTGCGTGATAAAGACCACTCGCTAAATTTACAACCGATGCCTGTTACTCCTAAACTTAGTGTATTGTGTGATGTTGCAAACAACAAAATCCGTCCATTTATCCCTACGGCCCTGCGACGAACGATTTTTCAACAATTGCATAATCTTGCACACCCTGGTATCCGTGCTACAAAAAAGTTGATCTTGGACCGGTATGTTTGGCCGGCAAGTTCTAAAGATGTTACCGAATGGACACGGGCATGCAAAGACTGCCAAACTTCGAAAGTAGTGCGACATACAAAAAGTCCACACCAACAATTTCCCCTTGTGTCAGACAGATTTGAACATGTACATCTTGACTTGGTGGGACCCTTACCGCCATCCGACGGATTCAACTATTTGTTGACATGCATTGATCGATTTTCACGTTGGCCAGAAGCCATCCCAATCACTGACATGTCAGCTGAAACAGTAGCCAAAGCATTTCTACACCACTGGATCGCCAGATTTGGAGTTCCGACCACCATCACGACCGACCAGGGTCGTCAATTTGAATCATTCCTTTTTACCAACCTGAACAAGATGCTCGGCATTCGCCGAATAAGGACAACTCCATATCATCCTTGTGCGAATGGAATGATTGAACGTTTCCGTCGTTCACTTAAGCAAGCTCTCAAGTGTCACAACAATAATAAGTGGACAGAAAGTTTGCCACTTGTACTTTTAGGTCTCCGCTCTGCCTTTAAAGAGGACCTGGGAGGTACGTGTGCTGAGATGCTCTATGGTATCCCCCTTAGGCTACCTGCAGATTTTTTTCAACATTCAACGACCAACTACAACAACCCGTCGACGTTCCTTAAATCTCTGTCTGAACAAATGCATCGATTGGCACCTGTACCCACAACAAATCATAACCGACATACCTCATTTGTGCATCCAGCGCTGACGACGTGCACTCACGTCTTCGTGAGGAACGATGCTGTCAAATCTCCTCTTACTCGTCCATATGATGGTCCTTTTCGTGTCATCGAAAGAAATTCAAAACACTTCACCCTGTTTATTCATGGAAAAAATTCGGTGATAAGTGTTGACCGACTGAAACCTGCTTTTCATCTCGGAGAATCAACTTCACACTCTAATACTTCAACTACAGATGTGTCACCGAATCCTACAGCTGATGGTCCATCGTCATCTACAACAGTTCCTGGACACCTTGACCAACGTCAACCGACTCCTTCTTCACCTGATCCGGGTCAGCTGGAGCAGAAGCCTCAACTTGGACGTAAGAAATGGACATTTAAAGACCCGATGTCTGCAGCTCCAACTGTTACTCGTTCCGGACGTCACGTCAGATTCAATCCACGGTACCTTCCCAGTTAGCCTCTCGTGTCTTTGACACTTGGGGGGGAGTACTGTGGTGATCACAGGACACAACAGATGGCACCACTAGACCACCGTGTACCACAGACTGACCGGTACTAACTAGTTTGACCAGTTCACGACTGGTACTACAAGCTGTAGGTACTCTCTTAGAGGCGCGCTCTCCACTTGGATGTTATGCACATGTTTTTTCTCCCTATTTGGTGATATATTCGATGCAGAATAAAATTGTTAATTTTTTATTAATGTTGTGCTTATTTATAACAGTTCTTTCAAACATACCTGCTTTGCCCAACACGAGCCGTTATATATATATATATATATATATATATATATATATATATATATATATATATATATATATATATATATATATATATATATATATATATATAAAATTTGCTGGTTACTTCTTATATTTTGCTTATATATATATATATATATATATATATATATATATATATATATATATATATATATATATATATATATATATATATATATATATATATATATATATATATATATATATATATATATAAGCAAAATATAGGAAGTAACCAGCAAATTTTATTTAATACAAAAATACAAATTTCCTGTTGCAATATAAAATTTAAACATAATGAAAACAGAATTTTCTCAATATTATTAATGTTTATAATCAGTCATAGAATGTAAATACAGCACTTCTTTATTTAAATGTGTGAAACTTTCACCAATATTTTCTTTTCATTATCTATGGGTTTTAATAATGCTAAATTGGGATTTGATTTTTTCCTTCTTGTGGAGTTTGTTTGGAGTTTAATTTTCTTACTAGGTAGTTCATTTTTAAAATGTTCATGAATCTTAAAATTTACATGTTTAATTTTGTTGCTTAATTTTAGCACATTATGTATAGTATTTTCTTTTTTTTTTTTAGTTCTTTATTAATTTTAGGGTTTATTTCACAGCCTTTCAGAACATTTTCAAGAATGTTAATTTTTGGTTTTTAGATACTATTCAAACTATACATTTGTAAAATATTAGAAATTTCTTTTTCACCACCGTTGTTTTCAATATATGTATTTTTTTTCTTTTGGTATTTCTCATATACCTGTATACTTTCATGAATATGTTTACATATGTTATTTTAAATTATTCGCACATGTATACTGAAACAGATGAAAGCACCCTTTGCAAATCGTGCACTTCAATTTATATTGCATGATACAAGTTGGATGTTCAACAATGTAATGATGCTTATGATCTAATTTTTTTAGTTGATTTCACTTCACACTCATAATTATTACTTTGGTTATCATATTGAGTGTAACTGTATGACTTTTAACATAGATCTAACTTATTTTAGTTATTCTATATGTATCAACATTTTTCATAAGTTTAATTAATCTTTGAACCTTCCCCTTATTTTACTAGAGCAAGAATAGTTTTATCTAATCTTTGTAATTTTTTTCTTTCTAGATAAAAATGCTTAAAAGTAAATGCATGTGAGTATTATTAGAAGCAAATTTAAAATATTCCCCAAAATCTTTGGTATCAACTGAACTGAATATTTTTGGGTAAATTCCCAGTTCACGGGGCCCCGCCGCCATGTTTTTGGCGCTATCTGTACAAATGGATCTCCAAATTGTCGCCAAGTGATGTTTACATTTTGTGTATTAAGTTTATACCCATTTTCAAAACGTATTTTGGAGGAAAAAAAAGGTTTCAAATGTTGTTAAGATGAATACAAATTGAAATTTCAGTTTTTAATGTATATAAAGGCGCTTTTGTACTGGTTATTAAACTAAACAGTGCGGAATTTTTGCAATAAGTGCAAAAAACAAACAAAATACAAGCATTAGTTGGTTATATTTAGGCAATTATGCTTATAAAATATTTAGATATATTTATAAAATATGGTTGTTATTTAATGAAATTATTTTAAAACTATCAAAAGATTAAAAAGTAATAAAGTACGGTACAAATTACTTCTCGAAATTATTAGCTTAAAATGAAAATATAAGAACGGAGTAAATGTTTTATTAAATAAATAATAAATAAATAATAAATTTTTAGTTTATAGTTCTGAAGAAAGTAAGGGAGTGAAATGATTTTACTTAGCGTATCACTTTTAACAATGTATTACACTATAAAATATAGTTTAAAAATATTTCTTCTTCGTTTTGTATTAAATTAAGAGACAACTTTGAATAAAAAAGTTCAAAAAGCAGTAAATGAAAAAATATAAATGTGAAATATGAAATCACTTGTTACCCTTCGAAATTTAAGCATAAAATGTAAAATAAATAGAACACTTACCTAATTTAAGTATCCTGTGTTGTTGGTGGATACACACGCTTTATCTGATTTAAAAAATCTTCGAAAGCATCTTGCGGATTTTCTTTCATTTTCCTCCACATAAATTCACAAAGGTAAGAATCAAATTGATTTTCACATTTGCGAACTGTGCGGAAGGATCTCTTAATTGAGCCCCACAAGCCCTCAATCGTATTGGTGTGAGCTCCAGTAGCAGGGTCTCTGAAAGTAACACTATGATTAACTCTCAGATGATCAAAACCCTCATCTGAAAGACAATCATAGGCTTTCCAACAATCAGAATGATTGTAGTACCCGGATGCACATATTTTCGTATGATTGCTAACAAAGTACCCCTATCCCTACGTTCTACTACTTCAAAAAAAAACATCTATTTGTACCCCTATCTATTCCCCCGAAAACCCACTTACCATCAACCCTTCTACCCCTATTAAATTTACGTTTCCCAAATTTACTTTCATCAATTTCAATAGTAATTCCTCCCCCCCCCAATTTTAGATGAAGAATTTAAAATAAAATCGATGCAAACTTCCCTTGAAAAGCTAAACCAATCAGTTATTGTATTTTTAGGAACTTTTAATTCGTGCATGATAAAATCAATAGGCAATCTATACACCCACATATAAGTTAACATTAAAATTTTGAAGAGACTCAAATGACTCGAATCAAACCAACTTCCCTTTCTCACAGATCTTTTCACACGATGCTCATTCACTCCTTTCTTACGACATTCCCATATATATCCGTCAGATGAGTCTCTTTCTACAAGGCGCATGGGGGATCTGCAAGTCGGACATTCATAAGTCCCGGCAAGCAAACCAACACCCATGCACCATTGCAGAATTGCCAAATTTCCCCGATCCCTCAAATTCCTAAAAAACTCAGAGTCATAACTGAAAACATGTGCCGAAGCCATCCTCAATTTACAAAAAAGGTTTGTGAAACACTTAAGAAATGAAATTTAAAAAACGAAAAAAAAAAAAAAATACCACAAGAGCACAGCAAAATCCTCCAGAGCACGGCCGAAATGGACAAAGACAAATGGACGCTAAAAAAAATCCAAATTCGGCGGTCTTGGAGCATTGTTAGTTACAGGAACCAATAAGGGTCAGATATTCAAATCACGTGTCATTTCCCCCAATACCCTAAAATAAAGGCGCCCATTGACACCCCCACTTTTTTTAGGGGGTGGTGGAAGAGTCCGAAAAGAAGAGCAAGGTTTGCCAGAAAATAGGGTTCTAGAATTTGGCGATATCTCCCACGCTTGGCGTCCCCATCGAATTCGGTACCGCGGGCCCCCCGAACTGGGAAATAGCCTATTTTTGTTTACAGTATGTAAATAGATAAAATAGATGTTATTAATAATCAATAAAGCTTATCTTCATGAATGACATACATTCTTTGTCATTTTTCATATTTTTGAAAATTATGCATGTATTTTAACTTTCAAAAACATGCCCCATTCCTGCCTCATGTAAGGGTGTGATAGGACATATTTATTACCAATGTAATTGTTATTTTAAAACAACACTTCTATAATTACTCTCACCTTAATTTTTTTTTTAAAATGGTAAAATATTTTAGATTGTCATCCTGAAACTTACAATGTTGTATTAGTAGAAAATAATTTGTAAAACATACTTTTGTTAACTGTCCCAGTCATGTCTATTTTACCCCAATATGATATAAATTATTATCAAAATATGTAAATTCAAAATTTTCAACTTCAATTTGGGTATGATGATCAAGGAGAATCTGTGTCCAGCAATTCTCCAACTCCGCATGCGCATTGGATGTCTACCCCCAAAAGAGAAAGAAACAGTCAATATTGACATCTCAGTAAAAGTGTTAATATTTGGCGCAGTATTGGAAGTTTGACGAATCGGTTTTGAAATATTTTTAACGTACACTTTAATGCTTTACTATTTATATTAATTTCCGAACTAAGACATCCAATGTATGACTTCTTACAACACTTATATATTCATATTTTATTCTGAAATAGAAGACGAAAAACTACATTTTTGATATTAGTTATACAGTAGTTATCATTTTTGGATGTTTGTTTAAAATCCTCAAAGTGATAATGACAAATTAAGAAGATTAAAAATTTAGAATATGTTGCAAATAAAAATTATCTTGACATGCATTTAACATTATAAATGATCACATTCCTTTTGTTGTCAGTCAGTTATTTAAGTGTACATGTGATACAAAAGATGTTAATTTGATGAAGACCCTAGCTGTCAAATTATGTACAAATAACTGATATATTTATATCTTAACTATTTAAAAATTAATCTAGAATTTCTCAATTTTATTCAGCAATTTTTTAATTTTATTATAGAGTTCAAACTATGTTTTACACTATGTATATATAACCAGAATAAATAGACTAATTACTTTATAGCAAAATTTACTTTTACTGCTCAATAGAATTAAACATAGTATTAAAATATTTTTTTCCCAAAGACTGTTTATTCTTTAAAACTTCGATAAATTTTTCCATATCCATTATTTTAACATTTTAGAGTTATTAAACTTTTAGTTAATAACAAAAAAATCATTCACTTTAATGAGGTTAAGTTAATGGATAAATAAATATAACCTCATAAAAGTTAGTTTTTTTTAGTAGAAAATTCTCTAACAGCTATTTGTAAATTTACTAATTTGTAAAAATCTATTTTGGTACCGTTTCACCGAAAGATGCTGTGGCAACCCTTGATACTCTTGGCATAGAAAATGCCAAACTTAATCATAATAGTAACCATATTGGCAACGTCAAATTAGTAGCCAAATTGTCGCCATGAATTGTGTGTTTATATAGCTGATGATTAAATGCCGAATTTCTAAGTTTTGTCGATGAGATCAGCATATTTATGCAAAGTTTTATTAATTACTTTATTTATAGTTCAGATTGAAAGGCAGAATAGGGTAAAATCTTTTAACAACGGTCAGTTTTTTATAAATTCATGCTAAAAAGGTAGAATAAATGTGCTGTTTCTCGTTATTTGTCTTAGAGTTTTGAGAAACTGAATGAATGCTACTTCAAGTCCCAAGAATTTCAGATAAGTAGTTAAATTAATATAGTATTAATAAGATTGAGTTGTATTAAAGTAAGCAAGATATTCTACATAATAATAGCATTATTGCATATATTTCATGTGTAATTGTATGTATGGTGTTTTTATTTAATTTCCTGTTATTTGAGATTGTGGATGGTATCTCTATGGCATAACTATATAATAATGGTATAACTATATAATATGGTATAATTATATAATATGGTATAATTATATAATAATAAGAATAATAATATAGTTATGAGATAAAATGATTATTAATAATGAGATAATCTCTTTATTAATAATGTACGCAGTTGTTTTGATGTAATTTATTCCAAAGTTCTCAGCTGTATTTCCTTAGATTTCTGTACAGTTTTACAACTTAATGTAGGGAGTACTTAATATAATATAAACCTAAAATATAAGTCTTGAATACAATTTAGTTTTACCTCTTAAAAGAAAAATTTTAATATTATATACAAATTTGTAAGTTCAATGTAATTCTGAAGGTAAAAAGTTTAATCTTGCAAACCTGATACATTTTGTTTATATAATGTATTCAAAATGGCTGAAATGTAGTTTAACAAACCAACAGTAACTTATTCCAAACTGTCATTATAAATTATGAACTTTTCTAATTTATTTTCTCAAGTATATCATTAAAAAATTAAAATTCAGAGCTTTGAAAAATATTGTAAATAAAAATTCTAGTTTTATACACTACCTATAAGCTTCTGTGTGTATAACTTTCAAAGATTAGAAGATGGTGAAGATAATTTGTGTGAAAATAATTGAGAAAGATATTAATTTATAAAAGAAAAATACCAGAAATCATTTTTCTGTTTTCAGTAGTATAAAATTGTATCTGTAATATTATTTTAGCATTATTTTGAAAGGTGACCCAAGTAGTGAATGGGATAAAATATTTTCAATATTTGCTTCAATGAAATATATATATATATATATTAATTATACATGTGACAATATTAATAATATTTTATTTCATATATTTTCACATGACTAAATCTTTTTGTGATAAAAAAAGAGCTAAATAAAACTAATTCAATTACTGGTACTATTGAAGAACCGGGTCCCCCTCCTCTATTTGGCGATTTTTAACTCGCGCCAAGAGCGCCAAACGCGAAACCTTTTGCGTGGCAACCTTAAGCCTAACCTGATGAGCGTGAGTGGATTATCGCCGGGATTGACATTGCTATACTAACGGAAAGCTCGGGAAATAAAATTATAACAATAGTTCAATTAATCTTAACAAATGGCTTAAATTCTGTTTTAAAATTTGCAAAATATATTAAAATACTAATTTTGAAAAATTTGTCGGATCAAATTTTGGTAGATAAATTTTTTTATTGTCAATTTTTTTATTTATATTAATGTAAAAAAATGTTTTTAATTAAAGGGGGGGGGTCTCCGTCCCCGTAGACCTCCCGTAAATGTAGTTACTATTCATCTAAAAGATTTGAGTATAAATTTAATGCGACTTTTACTGAAACTACTGTTATTAAAAACAATTTAATAAACATATACTAACAACATATAGAAAACTAAAACAACATATAGAAAGTAAAATATCCTTTTAAAATCAAATAACTAAAACACTTACTTCATTTCTTGGATGCACTCTCTTCATCGGCAGTATGTGGCACATATAGGGTCTTTACGCAGGATAAGAAGGCTCGAAAAAGACCTTCAGTATGGTCTTTATACCTGCGGCGCCACATAAATTCAGCAAAATACGAATCAAATAAGATGTTAGTTTGCCGATGGCCCTGCTTCCGGAACTCTTTCTTATTAAGTCCTCACATTCCCTCTATGGTGTTTGTGTGGGCACCTGTATCCGGATCCTTAAATGTCACTGAATGATTGACTCTCAGATGCACGAAACCGTGATCTGAGAGACAATAATACGATTTCCAGCAATCGGACATGATCGTTGATCCGGGCAAGATATTTCTCTGAATAGCATCCAACAGTGTCTCCTTCGTGCAATCCTCCACCACCTCAAAAAAACATTTATTCGAACCCCTTTCTACACCGCCAAAAACCCATTTTCCCTTTACCCTCTTCCCCTTATTATATTTTCTTTTACCAAATTTGCTTTCGTCAATTTCTACAACCACTCCCGGTCCACCAATCTTTTGGTTTGCATTGACACAGGCATCAATGCAAACCTCTCGACAAAAGTTACGCCAATCAACTATTGAATGCTCACTAATGTCGAGCTCTTGAAGAATAAGACTGGTGGACGCCTCATACACCCAGAGGTAAGTAAATTTAAGTGCGTCTATAATAATTAATTTACTTTCCTCAAACCATGTTCCTTTCCTTACACTCCTTTTGAAATGATAGGGGTTCGCTCCTTTCACCCTACACACCCACTGATATCCATTGGGTCGATCTTTACATTCGACCAAATGCATATCCTTCTTACACTTGGGGCATTCGTATTTATTAGCGATAAGCCCCTCATTCATACACCATTCTATCACAGCTTTCATTCCGGAGAGTTTCAAACTATAGAAAAACTCAGAGTTAATCTTACCACCAGTAGCCATCACTCATAGGGAATGGAACAAAATCAAAAGGTGAAACAATCCACGTGTGCATTCAAGGACATCCAACGGTAAAATGGTTGAAAACGAGTTTAACTTGTTTAAATTTTTGAATTCAAATTATTTGTAAGCCAATGAGAAAGAGGCGCATTTCAAATTAACCAATTTATCAGCCAATCAGAAAAAGGCGCAATTCATACGTAACAGAAGAGTAGCGTGACGAGAGCACGTGATTAAAACGCGGCGAGGAGAGAAGAAAGTAGATGGGGTTACCAAACTTGGCGCGTTATCGCCTATTTGGCAGGGGGACCCACCGTTCAATCAAGCCCAATTAATATGGGGAAATATAAATTATTATAATATGATTTATTATTTGTAAACTGTTTAACTGTAAGGCTGTATATTGAAAAGTATTATCAAATTCAACTCTGAATTTCTTTGTAGTTGATCTGTTTTATAGATAAGTATTATTCTGAACAAAGTGTTGTGAAGGCTATATTATTAATTATCAGCAATTTATTATCGTACTTTTTTATATCTTTGCTCTTTTTCAGTTAGTTTCCCGTTTTACTGAACCTTATTCTGGAAAATTTACTATTTCCTTTTTCATAAAGTATTTCTTTTCTTTCTTGTAAAATATTTGTAGTATATATTTCTAATGGTCAAGATATATGTTGGCCAAATTTATTTCTGAAATAATTCAAAATTGTATTTTGTGAAGATATTATTTTAGTTATTTTAATGCCTAAAATTTTTGACGATGGAAAAGCTAGATGAATACTTAATAAATACTGCTGTAAAAAATATAAGCAGTATTCATTTGAGTGTTTTTTTGGGTATAAAAATTCAAAGCAGTGTTCACACATTTATTTTTTTATATTATTTCGTTATTTTTATTTTGTCAACTTTGAAATGTGAACCATATTAATTAAAAATTTACTACCAATTCAATTTCTCTTTTTTGGATTTTTACAACAAAGTGTACCATAGAGGAGAGCTAATTTAAACTGCTGAACTAAAAACTAATTGTAAAATATGTAAGATTACAGAAAAGAAAAAAATTATATTATGACAGTAGATAATTTGTTAAAATGTCGGTATAATTATTTTTGCCAATCTCATTATATTTGTATAAACTATTATGATTTCTTGAAATTTTTCTAATCAGACATATATCAGATCTTAAAAAATCATATAACTAAAAATTTTGTAATCATTAAAAAGCATTCAACAAGTATTTGAAATTGTTTTACATAATATGTAATAAATAACATTAATATGTAAAGAATGAATAATACAATAGAAAAAGTCACAAATAAAATATGTGGTAAGTAGAAATGTTAATTAGCATTTACATTCTTAAAAGTTAAAAAAGGGGGAATGCACATTAACAGAGTTGCTTCATTGAATAAAGACAAAGAAAATATATCAAAAGTTGGACATTTGTTTTTCACAACTGTTCAAAACCATAAAAATAGTTTCCTAATTTTAACTTAATCATATCATATGACAAGATGAACTCTTACCCAGCTAGCACGGAAACGTTGGATTTTCGTTCGCTATAAGTTGGCTGTTGGTCTTTGGTTGGGTAAACGTTGAAAAGGGGAAATGAAGTGATGGTAATTAGTTGGCAAAATGTTTGGTTGGCCATCGGTAATTCTGAAACGTTGCCCAACCGTTGGGCCAACGTAAGAGATTTTCTGTTTACGCCTCTTGCACAAATATCGGCATACCATTGGCTAAGAAATATAAAAGTAACCGCCTATATCTAAGAGCATGTGCAGAAGCTCCGCCAAAAGAGAAAGTTGTGTATCAACCGCCATCTTTAGGGTTAACGCGCCATCGCTGCAGGATTTCAAATTTGCAAGGTAAGTTCTCTTGATATTTTTGTGTTCTATCATATATATATGATATGCCCTCATTATTATTAATTTATTCCTGAAGAAAACGATGTTTGGCTATCTGAACTGTAGTTTCTCTTTTGTGTTTTTAATAGTAACATACCATTTATAAAAGTATATACACGGTGTTTTGGTACACTTTAGTCTTTAATACCTTTTAATACACTTCTTTAGTACAGATTTAAGAAAATAGCAAATTTTAAGTCAATTTAAGATATATGACATAATTTTTTTTAAAGCATGCTGATTTAAATTATCGTTAGGTTACTTTTTTGTGTTTTTTCTTAATAATAATAATAAATTGTATAATGATATGTAAATATTATGGATTTCACTTTATCATAGATATGAAACTTGTTTACTTTATAACTTAATTTTATTTATTAGATGTAATTATGTTTGCCTTTACTTTTTTACATATTCAAATCATCTTTGAATCATTTTAAAAAGGTAAAAGGATAAAAGGAAATGTTTGTGGTAACATTAAAACATTTTATAATATATACTTTTTGAGTTACTTATTTGTGTTTCAGATGCCATGAAATTGTGAATCCAGAGAAAATGTAGAGAACTTTGGTAGATGGATATGGTGGCCGAATTTAAATTAAAAAAAATTGTAAATAAAAGAAAAATAACTAAAATATGTATATTTTTTTTGTTTAACCTCTGTTGTGTTGTGCTTTTCTTCAATTATCTATTTTTAGCTCTCAGAAGGGGAAATTTTCGTTTTTCTTATTTACGAAACAGTTTGTATCATTTAATAATGATAATTTATGTTAATTTAAAAAAAAAATAATACAGATTTCAAAAGAATAAATGGATTGCCGCAGAGTAAGTATTATATGAAATGTGTGGTTCGTTTGGACTAAAATAAACTATGTCATTCTTTTTATATCTATTTTCTATTTTTCAACTATTGCAAAATTTAAAAATGACTTATGTTATAAAAACATCAGCTTATTTCAAAGTAATAGCACATGCCCATTCTATATTATACACTATAGCAAAATAATAAACAGAAATATAAACGTTGGTATTCCGTTGGCCCACCGTAGTATTGCGTTGGTAATATGTAAACAAACCACCGTTGGCCAACGTGTCATATCAACGTTGGCCCAACGTAACGTTGCTAGCTGGGTGTGTAGTTCCTATGGCATTTAAATTGTAGTATAAGTTCCTCTGTCGAGTGTGCATAAAATTGTGCAAATTTACTGAATTCAATTTCTAGCTAATAAGTTGCTCTTAAATAAATTGAAAGCAAAACAAAGATCTTGATGATTGAAATATATTTTTTGAATACAGTAAAATATTGACACAATGTACATAATGTTAAATTTAAAAATAAATCAAAACATGCTAAATTAATGGATAAGATTTAGATACTTTCCCAATTGGTTTCAACAAAAGCTTGTATTAAAGAGATGATAAAATGAGTTTGAATTAAATAAAAATTAATTTTCAAATCATGTGTATGAGTATAAAATATGTGTAAGATTAAAACAATGCTACTGGCAGTTTTTAATTATATTTTTGTGCATTAGAAATGGGATGAAAAATACAAATTTCAGTGAGAAAATATTAAAAATTATCTTATGCACAATAGTAAAAATTTAAATTATAAGATTGCCAATTGTAAAATTATTAAGTTCTTATCAAATTGTCTTGTTTTCATTTTTGCTAAACATGTTTTGTATTGAATTATTGTTGGCCAACTTGAGCGATAAGATAACAATATAACAACCTTTATCTAACTTTCTTAAAAGTAAAATTAATAAGAATGCGCGAACATTAGCAATAATGCGCCGACTATTATAAACCTGAACTTGAGCTAAACAGCATAAAAATAAGTCAAAGTCCGTGAGCATGCGCAGATAGCTGGGTACCGATTCACTGTGCAGAAGCTCCTTATATTAGACAGGCGCCTGGAACCTGGTATTCCACTCGGCCTGTGATTGGCTGGTAAGTACATTGGCTGCAATTTCTAAAATCGGCAAAATATCCAGGCGACGTTTTCTGTGAATGTGTATGTTATTTCCACAATCCGAAAAAGACAGGATCGTACATAGATTTTTTTTTTCAAAGGGAGGGGAGGGGGAGAGTATTTAATTAAAGGCTTACTGATATTTAATTAAAGTTAAGTTACAAATGAAAGATCATTCATTAAATTATTTTAATGCAAGATTTTTCCGTTTATATATATATATATATATATGTATTAAATATATGAATGTATATAAAATATGCTAGCTATCAATTAAGGGGTATTTACAACCAATTAAGGAATAGATATAATTGGTAACTACCTAAATAATCTGAAAATCCCAGATTAAAAGAAAAAAAAATTATTAAAGTTGCATAAATTCTGAAAATATCATGCATATATTATATTTATATAATACATACATATATATGTATATCTATATAATTCATACATAGTACATTAATATATTAAATAAAAAATATTAAAGCAAGATTTACATGTAGAAAAATTTGGATACAATTTTTAAAACAATAAAATGTACCAGGTTTGGTGGGAAATGTTAATTACTGGCGAATTATAAATTTTTTTTCAAATTATGAGCACTTTCTAAATATTCTTGTAATTCCGGTAAATTTTGGAATTTCAAATTACAGTTGTCCTCTTTACACTCTATATTACTTTCAGGTCTTTCATTTTGACCATTTCTTTCATTTTCATTTTCATGCATGCGTTTAACAGACTTTGTTAAATATTTTTTTTTTCTGATAAAACATAGGGCTGCATTATTTACAATTAAAACTTTCAATCTGCATTCTTTGTACGTTCCCAATTCTTCTAAATAAAGGAATAAATAATGGATAATTAAAGAAAAATAAATAGATAAGAAGCCAGTCGTGGAAAGCGTCGCCAAGATATTTCGCCAATTTTAGAAATTGCTGCCAACGTACTTACCAGCCAATCACAGGCCGAGTGGAATACCAGGTTCCAGGCGCCTGTTATATTAGCGATATGTTTGTTTTCTGCTTAGATAACGTCGTCAGCGCATGCGTCGTACTTAACGCGCGCTACTTGGTTTACGTGTGTTTTTAAAAATGCAGAGCATGGCACACAACTGATTGCAGAATTAATTTTCACCCTAAGACCCTTCTTGCATGCAAGCTAATATGTTGCTAAGGACGTTATCATGTAAATAAGCTTATTTTAGCGTTGTAAAAATTTTTCTGATAAATTCCCAATTCCGGGGACCCCGCCGCCATGTTTTTGGCGATATTTCTGTACAAGGGATCGCCAAATTGTCGCCAAGTGATGTTTACAATTTGTGTATTAAGTTTATACCCAATTTTAAAACGTATTTTGGACAAAAAAAAGGTTTCAATTTTGTTAAGATGAATATAAATTGAAATTTCAGTTTTAATCTATTTAAAGGCGCTTTTGTACTGGTTATTAAACTAAACAGTGCGGAATTTTTGCAATAAGTGCAAATAAAGCAAAATATAAGCATTAGTTGGTTATATTTAGGCAATTATGCTTATAAAATTAGATATATTTATAAAATATGGTTGTTAAAATTATTTTAAAACTATCAAAAGATTAAAAAGTAATAAAGTACGGTACAAATTACTTCTCGAAATTATTAGCTTAAAATGAAAATATAAGAACGAAGTAAATGTTTTAAATAAATAATAAATTTTTAGCTTAAAAGTCTGAAAGAAGTAAGGGAGTGAAATGATTTTTCTTATCTAAGTGAGGGAAAGCTCCCCTTGATCTCCCGTAACATTAACGATAGACGGTCGAAATAAAATTACTTTTATTACTTAGCGTATCACTTTTAACAGTGTAATACACTATAAAATAATATAGTTTAAAAATATTTCTTTTTCATTTTGTATTGAATTAAGACACAATTTTGAATAAAGTTCAAAAAGCCGTAAATAAAAATAATATAAATGTGAAATATAACATCACTTGTTACTCTCTGAAAATTAAGCATAAAATGTAAAATAAATAAAGCGCTAACCTAATTTAAGTATCCTGTGTTGTTGGTGGATATACACTTTTGATCTGACTTAAAAAAGTCCTGAAAAGCATCTTGCAAATTTTCTTTCATTTTCCTTCCCTTAAATACACAAAGGTACGAATCAAATTGATTTTCACACTTGCGAACTGTGCGGAGGGATCTCTTAATTGAGTTCCACAAGCCCTCAATTGTATTGGTGTGAGCTCCAGTATTAAATTTAAAAAACGAATTAATAATACTTCAAGAACTCAGGCAAAATGGACAAACCTCCAGAGCACAGCCGAAATGGACGCTAGAAAATCCAAATTCGGCGG
This sequence comes from Pardosa pseudoannulata, assembly GCA_032207245.1. NCBI lineage: Eukaryota > Metazoa > Arthropoda > Arachnida > Araneae > Lycosidae > Pardosa > Pardosa pseudoannulata. The sequence goes on from CM063502.1 coordinate 97,262,659, forward strand.
TCTTGGAGTATTGTTAGTTACAGGAACCAATAAGGGTCAGATATTCAAATCACGTGTCATTTCCTCCAATACCCTAAAATAAAGGCGCCGATTGACAACCCCACCTTTTTTAGGGGGTGGTGGAAGAGTCCGAAAAGAAGAGCAAGGTTAAGCCAGAAAATAGGGTTCTAGAATTTGGCGATATCTCCCACGCTTGGCGTCCCCACCGAGCTCGGTTCCGCGGGCCCCCCGAACTGGGAAATAGCCATTTTTCTTCAGTTTCAAATTTTTAGATTTTTTAAAATTATAATCATCACATACTGAGAATCAATCAAATAGGAAGAAATCTCAGAAAGATGATTTAAATCTGTAAACTAAGTGTTATTTCGACTGGGATGTTTAGGTGTTTAAGTGACTGGCTTACAGAAATATTTCTTTGCCTGTTTAAATAAACAACTGCAACATATAAATATTTCGTTATTTTAATAATACCAGATTGTTGTACAATTATAAGATATGGTAATAGGATTGGGAGAGATACAAAATATGTCTTATTTTACCAAGTATTTATATGAATAAACTATACTCAATTATTATTACCTGTTTATAGTCATAATGATTGTAGATCAATCGCAAAATAACTTGGAATTATTTAATTATCTCAGCAGACGTTTATTTTACTAATTTTAGTTTTTTTTAAACTTATCTATTGGCACTTCTTTTATTATTTTTTTGTTAATATTTCTAAACGTACCATGTAGATTCATTGTCATGTATCTGATTTGACATATATTAGCTTTTTTGCTTCAGTTCAAATATGCATTTTCATTTACTTTCAAATGGGTTATTCTTGACCAAATTAATTAGGATGTATTCGTAAGAATTATACCATATTAAGTTTGAGTTATATCAGATACTTGTTTAATATTTTTTGCATGAGACTATCTTACTTCAATTTATACTGTTGAACTCTTTAATTTGACTTACATATTTAATTCATGTAATATTTATATCTGTTCATGATCTTACTATTAATGCTCTCTGTTTTATTTTTAGTTCATTTAACATATTTTGTGGAACATATATTTACTGCGGTTAGTTTATTCATAACTATTTAATATTATTGTTTTGGACATTTTACAAAAAAGCATTATTATAAAAAAATGACAAAAACATTAGATAGTTATAGCATGAGAAAATATTTATCTTTTTATTACTGTATATGGGATTTGATTTATTTTACTGATGGTTTTGCCTTGGAAGTATGTGTTCCAGAATGACTGAAATTATCATATTTTGCTTAGTAATTGAATTACAGTTTTCTCGTACAAAGTGAATGTTGATGATATAGAAACAATAAGTGTTAAACAAATATATGAAATGTATAAAAGGTATGCAAAAAGGCAAAATTAAATTTTAATAAAGATATAACTTTACATACTATAAGTTATTATAATTGTGGGATATAAATATTATAATATTCAGCTATATTTTAAATATAGTATCTCTTAATTAGTTTAGGGTATATTTTGTATTTTAAATCATAGTATTTCAACGATATTTCTTTTTACCATCAAATTAATGCACATATTTATGATTGTATCTGTGATAATGTATTAAAATTACTAAATAGATGATAGTTGAAAATATGAAGTTATCAATAAATTTATGGTTTTTATATGTATCTCCAATTTAATATTTGATTTTTATCTCTATTATTTTGGGATATATTGTTCTTAAATTGATATTTTGCTTTCCCATAAGTTCTTACAAAATAGTTGGGTAGCTCTTAAAAGCACTACTTGGACCAGTTGTGCTATCTTAAAATAATACAAAGAATCAACTTTAAAATTTTTTAAATTGTAAATAAATTTTAATGAGATTAAAAAAAAAATCTTAGACAATTTACAGTGCCTTGATCATTTAACCTTTAAATGGATAGTTTCAATAAATGGTTAGTATTTCTGTTTCAATATTTACATTTAAATGTATATTATGCTTCAAATTGCGTCTTTTTGTAATTTATAAAATCTGGTCTTATATTCATTGCTAATATAAATTTAACAGTATACTTTTGTTAATTGTATTTAAGTTTCAGTAATCTTTATTTATCTTCCATCTACTCTGAATGCTCAATCAATCTGTGTACTAATTATAATTTTTTACTGTCATTGTTAAATATATTGTTATTGTTAATAAACATAAATGCATCATTCAAACTGGAATTATTTGCATGTTTAAATGTAGTACAATATGCTTTAGTGTGCTAATGTATTTCATTATGCAGTTAAAATTATAGTTTATAGACAAAAGAGTAATGTTTCAGTTTTACATTTTTCCTCATAATAAGGTTTTGTGCTTTAAAGTTTATTTTTCAGTGACTGAAAAAAGGAGTCGTATTTGTTTAGATTGTTTTAAAGATTATTCTTTCTGTTTTCTTAGGATGAAATTGCTTTGTTAACCCAATTCAAAACTTTAAATATTAGTACCAGAGTTTGTGGATTCGAATACCACTGTGGCATGGATGTTCATAGACTTTCAGAATTTACTTTAAGTAGGTCTCATTAGCCCTTGTGTTGCAAAAAAGTAGACCGTAGCACTCCAAACCTAACCAAAACTTTAAATAGGATAAATTTAAACATATATCCATGTTTATGCTAATGACATTTGATATTTTTAATACTATGTTTTTACATTAATTAAATTTATGTATAATTTTATTTTAAAGTAGGTCAGTAAAATTTGAAGAAACTCACTAAATCTCAAAGGAATAGCTGAAAATGGGACTGTGCTTAATTTTTAGTAAAAGGTAAATACTCTTTTTTTTTTTTAAATTTTGGTCATTTTTTATTGGTATTGTCAGTATAATATTTCTCTTCAAGTGTAAGTATTTTGTTTATTAAGTATAAAAGCATATATTTATGTGGGATAATGAATACTTTATCATTATCATACACAAATAATAACAAAACCAAATAATAACAAATAACACACACACAAATAATAACAAATAACAAAAACCTTATTAATATTAAGATGTTAATAAGGTTTTTGTTTATAGTTTTAGTTCCTCTTTATTTAATAATTTTACCATTTGAGGTTAAGAAATAGGATAATACTTTCTGAGGGAGATATGTTATGGACTTCAATTTGAAAAAGAGAAATTATGAAAAAAAAAAAAAAAAAAAAAAAAAAAAAAAAAAAAAAAAAAAAAAGGGATTAAAAAGATTTACAGTTGTGAGAGGTAGTGATTATATCAAATTTTCAAAAATCAAAATTTTGGTAAGGAAGTTACTTAGAAAAGGAATTTAATTGTTCTTCCAAAAATAATATAAAATAAAACCTCCCAATTAATAATGGGTTAAACATCCATTATAAATAAATTTTTTTAGAGTGTTACATACCTGCCAAATTGTACAGTTTAGACATACATTATATGGATTTAAGCCACATAGTAAGATCATATATTTACATGTGAAAATTGAACAATTTTGAGTTGATTTCAAATAAAAATATTTATCTCTAAGAAAAACTGGAAAAAAATATAATTTTCTACATTCTGTGATGAAAGGAAGTTTACGCAAAAAAAAACTGGAAAATTTTTTTTTCTACAATCTGTGATGAAAGGAAGGGCATGCAAAAATATTCTTTGTTTGCAATTCAGGAGATAATTCTCTCAGTATCTCTTTAATATCGTTTGTTGTCATTATCCTGTGGGTTTTTTCAGTAAGATGAAATTTTAAAATATAACAGAATTAAAAAAATTATGCTGTATTTTCTAACAATACTATACTAATTCAGAATGTGAAAGGATATTTAATAGTGTAATCAAGACAAGAAATTTAAAAGTTCCATCTTTGATAAAAATTTTAAAGATGTAATAATAGCTACAATGATGATGCATGAACATTGTTTTAAACAGACTATTGACAGTTTCTTTCTAATAACACATAATAAGCCATATACAATCATTTAAAATGTATGAAGAATTTAATTTTTTATATTTTTTATAATAGAACAATTTTAGAGCAATGCTTTTCTAAATCATGTTTTATACATTCAGATTTTTTTTTTTTTAATTTAAAGATTTTATTTGAGTATTGTTGACTATGTTACAAAGATGTTTATTAACTTATGTGGAAACATAATCTCAAAAGAGAAAAGAATAAAATGTACACAAAGTTCTTCACTGATAATTCTTTGAACTTTCTAGGGGAAAAGAAGAATAAACATGTAATAATATATTGGACTGCATAAAAAATAAAAATTTATATTTAATGTACATATAATTCTTAAGTAGTTTTCTTTGATAGAGTTAAGCATTATATGTTGAAACTATATATATATATATATATATATATATATATATATATATATATTTATTTATTTATATACACACACACACACACACACATACATACATACATGTGAATGCATTTTTAGCCTAGATTTTTAGCTTGCATGTTTAGTATGTGAAATTGTGAGATTTTCAAAATTCATATGTTGGTAACTATGGTATAATATATTATGTCATATTAAATATCCAGTTTTTTTATGCATGATAAATTTAGATTTTTAATTTATTCTTTTGTTATTTAAATAAATATTTCTCTTATATATTATAAATATAAAAAAATAAAATGACATTGCTGTACTGGACTCAATAAGATTAGAATCAGTGAATACTTTTGATTTTTATCCAAGTAGTCATGAGCTTTAAGGTTTCTGCTAGGTCACATTCAGTTTACATGAAACTGAAAGGAGACTCATTGCTAAACAATACCCTGTGCCATTTGGTTGTTCAAAAAGCTGTGTCTGGATGCAATGACAATCTTTGGTATAACAGCTTGATGAAAATAGCAGTGTTTGTATAGGGAAGCTTGGCTGCAAGCCTCTTTTCACAATTAATTTTAAAGATTGTTCTTGCTTGAGGTTGAATTACACATTCTGTATATTCTACACAATCTTTACAGTTATGATTTGTACAACTGTCGCTGCATTCCTTTGAATGCATCAACCTGAGTCATCCACCAGTAACTTCTTTCATGAAAATCTTATTTTATAAGTATATTTATTATTTATAAGTATACATATGCTTATTATTAAGTATATGATAATTTAGGTCATAGCCTTTGACTAGTTATTCATATTTTGTAGTTAAGGAAATTTAATTTCTTAAGTTTAGACTGGGAAATTTTCTTAAAATCACAAGTGTATATTTTTATTATCAACAAACGTGGTCAAATTAACACATTTTTTTCTAAAGTTTCACATGAAAGATATTTAATGTATAATGTGCATACATATTTATTTTCTCTTTTAAATAAAATATGCTGAAGAACACAACTTTGAAAAACATGCATGTATATGTTTTATCTTGTTGATTAGTTGTAAATAAATAAAAATTAGCTTTTTTGTGTATGAGAAGAATTAACTTTTTCTTTCATTTCTGAATGATGACTGAATGCTGCATTAATTTGCAGATTGTAGTAGTAGATAAACCATTGCAAATAATTCCCAAGTGAAATTCGAAAAACATTCTTTGTAGCTTGTTTTTGGGTTCATTTGTCCTCTATACCTCTGACACATTTAAGGTCGTACAGCTATAGACTTAGATTTTATTATTTGATTTATAAATTATGTGGTACTGTTTTCTATTACTTTCACTTTGAAAGAAGTTTTCAATTCCCAATTCATTCATTTTGTATTTCACTCGTTCAAAGTCTAATCTATATGTAAATTATAGGAAAAAGCAGAGAATGCATATTAGCAATTTATAAGCTTATGATTAAGTTTTTAATACATATGCACAATTAACAATTTAAAAATTTAACTTGAAAAAGGGTTAAAATTTTTCTTTTTAATTTAAAGTTAATTAAAATACCTTTTAAGTAAATTTTAGTAATTTATATTTATAAATTTATTATGCTATAAATATATAAAGTTAAAAATTTTAAAATAATACAAAAAACAGGGGCTGGTGGGAGGGAAACTGATTTTAAAATATCTGTCATTTACACCAAGAATGTTGCTATATGGCTTCAATGTATCAGATTAATGATCTATATAACTGTAGCTTATCATGAATGTAACTCTGTGAAGATCATTAACACATAGGAAAGATTCTTACAAAGTTGCAAAAAGGTTTTACTGATATGTTACATCTATAGTTCTAATGTTATGATTGCAGACATTTTGCCATTACTAAAAGACAACTGAATTTAAATTAATTTTTAAAAAATTTCTGAACAGGATATTTTTTAAGAAAGGACTTTTATTATTTCTCTCATAATTTATAAGCCAGAATAGTATACAAATGTAGTAGATAGTGTTTTTGTTTTAACTATGAAGGATTCAATAGTATCTCTTCTAGCATTCAATCACCAAATGATCGCCAAATGGTTAGGGTACTGATCTTTGGTACCAGAGTTTGTGGGTTTGAACCCCTCTGTGGCATGAATGTTTGTAGTTGTTTGGAAAGGGCTTTAAGCAGTAGGTCCGGTCTCATTAGCCCTTGTATTTAAAAAAAGTAGACTGTAGGGCTGTAAACCAAAACTAGCTTGTAATCTTCTGTTAGATTACATACAAAACTTGTAAAAGCAATTTGAATGTGGATGATTACTCTTGAGAAAAATGTTCATTCAAAAATGTATTTTAGCTAACAGTAAATTTTAGAACATTAAAACACTTAATGCAATTTTAAAATAGTCGTCTAATAGTTATATTAAGATTATTTAGTAACTGAGCTTTACTTGTTTGAATATGAAAGTACAAGAAGTGAAGGATATCTTAAAAAGTTATAAATGCAAAAATTTCACAATCAGCTATATAGGAATATGTGAAAAACTATACAATACTAAAACCTCTATATAATTCAAAACACGATGACTTTGTTGCAAAGTACAATTTTAATTCAAATGATATAACAGAAATCATCTAATATTGCAATTTTTTAAAATTCAATTTAATTTTTAGGATTTAAGGTTAGGAAAATGTTACAAAAGGGAAGAATAAAGTTCTTCATTTAATACAGTTCAATTTTCAAGATATAATTTAAGATGATAATTTGTTCTAGACAGGAACAGCTTAACAAGTGCTCAGTTTAAAGTTTGAAAATTTTCTTAACATTACTATTCATCTGTATCTGATTCAGAGCTTGAAACAACTTGATCTTGGTCGGCTAAAGCATTAGAAGTTTCCGGGTTTGTACCAGATGGACCTGATAACTGGTTCTCTCCTTCCATCACCATTTCTCCAATCATGTACCACTTGTATTTTTGTTGTGTCTTTGCCTGTAATAACAAAAGAAAAATTAACATATCAATGTTTTGTAAAGAAAATAATATAAATATTTTTAAAAAGCAAAGCAATTCTTTATTTTTCAATATTTTACTTAAATATTAAATCTAATATATGCTTTTCCTGTTTATTAATGACCATTTTAAAGGAATTATAGGACTGAAGAAAACAGTTAAAATTATAAATTTTTATTTGTTAAAAGTATTCTTTTCAGTTTCTAATAATTAGAGTAACAGATATAAATAATGATTAGAGTATCACAGATAACATAATGGGCATATATGACAAGACACTGATGAAAGAAAAATAATAAGGCACAATCAAAAGGAATAATAATTAAAATCTTAATTTTATTAAAGAAATGCTTATAAACAATAACTAAAAAATCTAAAAAGAATAATTGCTAGTTAATATATGAGAAAATTTTGTTTAAAAAAAAGTCTAAATTTAGAATGCAAATCATCAATCCATCAACTAAACTTAATATAGTAGACTAAAAATATTTGTCTACTATTTTTATTCATCTTTTAAATTCATTACAATACTATGCAAATTATAAATGCTTTATTTAGCTTTAAATTATTATAAAACCTGTTTAGGGATATTGTATTACCTTATTAAAAATTTTCTGCCATAATTTGAATATTTATAGCCAAACTGTCAATAGTTCATTAAAAATTATGATGATTAGTATTCAGTTTTTAGAGTAACATCCAAAACAGCAATGGACAATATCTATGATGAGTTAGTAAACTCTTAAGTATGAATCACCTTTAAAATAAGGTCTAAAATATAGGGCTTTTTTAAAAATTGAGTATAAAAGTGATGTAGACTTAATTTTTGAGTTTCTCTTACCATTGGATTTTTTCTTTAGTTGATTTTATTATAAAAAAAGCATCTTTCTGGTAATTTCAAGAGTAGTAAATTTCATTTGTCAATACAAGGTAAATCAATATTATGGAAATACTTCTACATCTATGTATTGATGCTTAAGTTATTGTTATACTGTTTTAATATCTGAAAGTAACCAAAAACTTGCAAGTTTTATGCACACTCTAAAAATATTGCATGTATGCCTCCTACATCATATAATAAATCTTCATGCAGTAGTTGAACTTTTACAAATACTACACATGCTAATTTTTTTGTAGTATCATCCTGTCAAAGGTCATCACTGCACCATTAATTTTTCCCTGAGCTATTCATTTCTTTGGAGGGGGGGGGAGCTTTGGGTACATAAGCAAGGTTCTTAATGTGTCACTGTAAAAAGAATAACAAAGCATTAAGCTAGCTGACCTGGATGCTTCAGTGGATCTTGGCATGGTTATAAAA
>CM063502.1:97276268-97278768 GCA_032207245.1 Pardosa pseudoannulata
AAGCTTTAAAATTTTGTAGTTTTTGAAAATCCATCATTTAAATAATATGTCCTTTGCTTTAAATTTCTCTTACCTTTGGTTTTGATGCCTCATCCATATTCTCAGTTTCAGTCTGCATAGATAAAGGAATGTTGGATTTACTAACTGTTTTGCAATCCAGTTCTTCTTTTATATGGGGAGTATTTCCCATTCTATCTGCCTATATACATATAATATTAAATACTGTCAGAGAAACTTTTTTATTACTTTGTTAATTTAATTTAAGGCTGAATAAATAAGTTTAAACATATGAATTTGAATCTTTAATGATTTATGTTATATATATATATATATATATATATATATATATATATATATATATATATATATATATATATATATATATATACATATATATACATACATATACATACAAAGATATATAGAAAGATATTGATTCCTATTCTGTACAGAATCAGAGGTGAAGATTTAAAAAGAAATCTTTTCTGACACTCAAGTCATTCTTGTCACAAATAGCCCTATCTAATTTCTTTAACTCAGCTACCTTTTTTTGGTAATCTATTAATTCTTTTGTTAATGGTTCTATTATTCATTATTAATAAATGTGATTCATAAAAAAAAAGCTTTAAAATTTTAGAGTTTTTGAAAATCTACCATTTAAATAACCTGTCTTTTGTTTTTAAATTTCTCTTACTATTGGTTTTGACACCTTATCCAAATTCTCAGTTGCAGTCGGCATAGATGAAGGACTGTTAGGTTCACTAACCATTTTACAATCTAATTCTTTTGTATCTGGAGTGTCTCCAATTCTGTCTGCCTATATATATATATATATATATATATATATATATATATATATATATATATATATATATATATATATATATATATATATATATACATATATATAAATATATATATATATATACATATATATAAATATATATATATATAATATATATATATATATATATATATATATATATATATATATATATATATATACATATATATATATATACATATATATATATATATATATATATATACATATATATATATATATATATACACATATATATATATATATATATATATATATATATATATATATATATATATATATATATATATATATACATATAAATATATATATATATATATATATATATATATATATATATATATATATATATATATATATATATATATATATATATATATATATATATATATATATATACATATATATACATATATATATATATATATATATATATATATACATATATATATATATATATATATATATATATATATATATATATATATATATATATATATATATATATATATATATATATATATATAATATTAAATACTGACAATGAATCATTTTTAATATTTTATTAATTTTATTTAAGGCTGAATAAATAACTTTAAATATATAAATCTGAATCTTTAATGATTTATAATTTAAATTATAAAACATCATAAATAAATAAATAGATAAATAAGCATTTATATATACATATCTAAAGACAATTATTTATATTTTGTAAAAAAATAAAAGTTTGGCATTTTTCCTATGTTTTAAAAAAATAGTTATTTGTGTTATGAATTAAAAGAACAACCCTGTGTTATGTCTTTATCTCAGTTTCATTTTTTTGGTAATTTGTCATTGATAATTGTTATATCTGTGAATTTGATATATATGATATATAATTTAGTTATGAAATAGAATTCAGATTTTAATATATATTAAGATAGACATGTAGATAAATATTGAGAGAAAGTTAAAATATATAGAGGTATAGATTCATAATCTGCAGAAAAGTATAAGTGCAGATAAAAAAAAATTTTAAAAAGAAAAATCATTCTTGTTAGAAATATCCCTGTCTGGTTTCTTTAGCTCAGAGTTTCCTATATGATAACCTATATATGATAACGTATTGATGCTTTTATAGGTACTTCTACCATTCAGTATGAATAAGTTTGATCCATATTGAAAGGGAGCTTGAAAATTTTAGAATTTGTGAAAACGAACCATTTAAATCATATTACCTTACTATTTGAGTTTCTATTACTATTGTTTCTGATGGCTTATTCAAGTTCTCAGTTTGAGTTTTCATAGGAGGAGCAGTGTTACATACAAAAACTGTTTTATTATCTAATTTTTTTTCTGTATGTAGATTTTCTGCAATTTTATCTGCTTATATGTATGTAAATGTATACACACACACACACACACACACACACACACACACACACATATATATATATATATATATATATATATATATATATATATATATATATACATACATATATAATAGTAAATAGTGTTAGTGAATTATTTTTAACATTTTATGAATTTATCTTAAAGATGATGATATAACTTTAAATATCTGAACTTGAATCCTGAATGATTTATGATTTGAATTGCAAAACAGGGTATAGCAATTAATAGATACATAAATATTCTGATATATGTACATGC
>CM063502.1:97283768-97356268 GCA_032207245.1 Pardosa pseudoannulata
ATGTTTTCTGATACCCTAGATTCTGGTGACTCCAAGTTACCAACTAACGACTGTGAAGAATTTTCAGGTATAGGAACTTCATTATAATTTGCAGAATTGCTCATGCATAACTCATTATGCTCGACAGTTTTCACTATTTCTTCTATAATCCTGCTTATTTCACAGAGTTGATTATTATTGTCCTCCATAATCTTTTCACAATCTTCAATGATCTGTAAGAAAATTTAGGACACTTAGTTTGTTAAAATAGCTAATAACTTACTTGTAAGATTCTCACATTATAGCAACTTTTTTCTTCGACCCCTTGAAAATTCTATGTGTAAAAAATCACTTTATGTTAGAGTTAGAAGAAAAAGATTCTTTTATACGTAAAATTATATAAATTCATTTTCTGCACAGACTCATATATCTGGATATTTCTAGAGAGGTCTTTTATCTTTCTCATATGAACCAGTTTACAGCATTTAATATAGAGACACATAAGTAGATCTATATCGAAATAAAGATATATATGTAACACATGTCTATAATATATATACATATTTACATATATAATATATAATATATATACATATTTTGAACAAAAATATAAATTTAGAGATTTAAAAAAAATTTTTTGAGGAAGAAGAATGATTTTTGTACAAATTAAAAGAAAAGGCCTGTCTGGTTTATTGAGCTTAAAAGTTCCTGTTTGGTAATTTATCTTTGATATTTTGCTAATAACTCTGCATCATCTAACTCAGTTCAACGCACTCTTTTTTTTTTTTTAACTCAGTTACCTTTTGTTGGTAATGTATTCGTACTTTTGTTAATGGTTCTAATATTCAGAATGAATACATTAGATTCATTTTTTTTTGTAAAAAAAAGCTTTAAAATTTTGTAGTTTTTGAAAATCCATCATTTAAATAATATGTCCTTTGCTTTAAATTTCTCTTACCTTTGGTTTTGATGCCTCATCCATATTCTCAGTTTCAGTCTGCATAGATAAAGGAATGTTGGATTTACTAACTGTTTTGCAATCCAGTTCTTCTTTTATATGGGGAGTATTTCCCATTCTATCTGCCTATATACATATAATATTAAATACTGTCAGAGAAACTTTTTTATTACTTTGTTAATTTAATTTAAGGCTGAATAAATAAGTTTAAACATATGAATTTGAATCTTTAATGATTTATGTTATATATATATATATATATATATATATATATATATATATATATATATATATATATATATATATATATATATATATATATACATATATATACATACATATACATACAAAGATATATAGAAAGATATTGATTCCTATTCTGTACAGAATCAGAGGTGAAGATTTAAAAAGAAATCTTTTCTGACACTCAAGTCATTCTTGTCACAAATAGCCCTATCTAATTTCTTTAACTCAGCTACCTTTTTTTGGTAATCTATTAATTCTTTTGTTAATGGTTCTATTATTCATTATTAATAAATGTGATTCATAAAAAAAAAGCTTTAAAATTTTAGAGTTTTTGAAAATCTACCATTTAAATAACCTGTCTTTTGTTTTTAAATTTCTCTTACTATTGGTTTTGACACCTTATCCAAATTCTTAGTTGCAGTCGGCATAGATGAAGGACTGTTAGGTTCACTAACCATTTTACAATCTAATTCTTTTGTATCTGGAGTGTCTCCAATTCTGTCTGCCTATATATATATATATATATATATATATATATATACATATATATAAATATATATATATATATATATACATATATATAAATATATATATATATACATATATATATATATATATATATATACATATATATATACATATATATATATATATATATATATACATATATATATATATATATATATACACACACATATATATATATATATATATATATATATATATATATATATATATATATATATATACATATAAATATATATATATATATATATATATATATATATATATATATATATATATATATATATATATATATATATATATATATATATATATATATATATATATATATATATATATATATATATATATATATACATATATATATATACATATATATATATATATATATATATATATATATATATATATATATATATATATATATATATATATATATATATATATATATATATATATATATATAATATTAAATACTGACAATGAATCATTTTTAATATTTTATTAATTTTATTTAAGGCTGAATAAATAACTTTAAATATATAAATCTGAATCTTTAATGATTTATAATTTAAATTATAAAACATCATAAATAAATAAATAGATAAATAAGCATTTATATATACATATCTAAAGACAATTATTTATATTTTGTAAAAAAATAAAAGTTTGGCATTTTTCCTATGTTTTAAAAAAATAGTTATTTGTGTTATGAATTAAAAGAACAACCCTGTGTTATGTCTTTATCTCAGTTTCATTTTTTGGTAATTTGTCATTGATAATTGTTATATCTGTGAATTTGATATATATGATATATAATTTAGTTATGAAATAGAATTCAGATTTTAATATATATTAAGATAGACATGTAGATAAATATTGAGAGAAAGTTAAAATATATAGAGGTATAGATTCATAATCTGCAGAAAAGTATAAGTGCAGATAAAAAAAAATTTTAAAAAGAAAAATCATTCTTGTTAGAAATATCCCTGTCTGGTTTCTTTAGCTCAGAGTTTCCTATATGATAACCTATATATGATAACGTATTGATGCTTTTATAGGTACTTCTACCATTCAGTATGAATAAGTTTGATCCATATTGAAAGGGAGCTTGAAAATTTTAGAATTTGTGAAAACGAACCATTTAAATCATATTACCTTACTATTTGAGTTTCTATTACTATTGTTTCTGATGGCTTATTCAAGTTCTCAGTTTGAGTTTTCATAGGAGGAGCAGTGTTACATACAAAAACTGTTTTATTATCTAATTTTTTTTCTGTATGTAGATTTTCTGCAATTTTATCTGCTTATATGTATGTAAATGTATACACACACACACACACACACACACATATATATATATATATATATATATATATATATATATATATACATACATACATACATATATAATAGTAAATAGTGTTAGTGAATTATTTTTAACATTTTATGAATTTATCTTAAAGATGATGATATAACTTTAAATATCTGAACTTGAATCCTGAATGATTTATGATTTGAATTGCAAAACAGGGTATAGCAATTAATAGATACATAAATATTCTGATATATGTACATGCATCTACAAAGATATAGATTCATATTCTGCATAAAAACAAGAATCTAGATGTTTTTGAAACTATTTTCACAAATAACTCATATTCCATAACTTTTAAAATTAGTGTAGAAACAGTGTTTAATTTTTAAAAATTTTACTTACACCAGATTCAGGTGATTCTTTGAAGTTACTAACTTGCAACCATGAAGAATATTTAGGTATGATAACTTCATTCCAATTTCCAGAATTTGTAAAGGACATCTCTTGTTGGTGACCAGCATCTACTATTTCTTCTATAAGACTGTTTGTTTCCTGGAGAAAATCATCACCGTCTTCCTTAATCTCTTCTGTGTCTTCAGTGATCTATAATGGAATTTAAGAAACTTAATTTGTTAAAATAGCTGATCTCTCACTTATAAAACTTTTTTCTTTGGCCTCTTAGTAGTTTTATAAGTAAGAGTTCATTATATATATATATATATATATATATATATATATATATATATATATATATATATATATATATACACACACACATATATATACATGCAGAGGAGGAATGAAAAGAGAAGAGAAAGAATCTTTTATGTCCATAAATATTTAAATTCACATTCTGCATGCAAAGGGAAAGCCATATTTTTTAAAACTCTTTACATAAGCAATAATTAATATTAGAAATTTAAAAACACACCTGACTGATTTATTTAGCTTTGAACTCCATTAATTTTTATAATATGTTTGTGATGCTTTTTTTGAATGAGTGTATCAATTATTACGAGGAGATTTTATTAACATTTTAAATAAGTGGCAAAATACTAGGATTTTTAAAATTTAGTGTAGAAACAATGTCTAAATTTTTAAATTTTATTTAAAATATTGTTGTTTAAAATGTTTTCTGATACCCTAGATTCTGGTGACTCCAAGTTACCAACTAACGACTGTGAAGAATTTTCAGGTATAGGAACTTCATTATAATTTGCAGAATTGCTCATGCATAACTCATTATGCTCGACAGTTTTTACTATTTCTTCTATAATCCTGCTTATTTCACAGAGTTGATTATTATTGTCCTCCATAATCTTTTCACAATCTTCAATGATCTGTAAGAAAATTTAGGACACTTAGTTTGTTAAAATAGCTAATATCTTACTTGTAAGATTCTCACATTATAGCAACTTTTTTCTTCGACCCCTTGAAAATTTCTATGTGTAAAAAATCACTTTATGTTAGAGTTAGAAGAAAAAGATTCTTTTATACGTAAAAATATATAAATTCATTTTCTGCACAGACTCATATATCTGGATATTTCTAGAGAGGTCTTTTATCTTTCTCATATGAACCAGTTTACAGCATTTAATATAGAGACACATAAGTAGATCTATATCGAAATAAAGATATATATGTAACACATGTCTATAATATATATACATATTTACATATATAATATATAATATATATACATATTTTGAACAAAAATGTAAATTTAGAGATTTAAAAAAAATTTTTTGAGGAAGAAGAATGATTTTTGTACAAATTAAAAGAAAAGGCCTGTCTGGTTTATTGATCTAAAAGTTCCTGTTTGGTAATTTATCTTTGATATTTTGCTAATAACTCTGCATCATCTAACTCAGTTCAACGCACTCTTTTTTTTTTTTTAAACTCAGTTACCTTTTGTTGGTAATGTATTCGTACTTTTGTTAATGGTTCTAATATTCAGAATGAATACATTAGATTCATTTTTTTTTGTAAAAAAAAGCTTTAAAATTTTGTAGTTTTTGAAAATCCATCATTTAAATAATATGTCCTTTGTCTTTAAATTTCTCTTACCTTTGGTTTTGATGCCTCATCCATATTCTCAGTTTCAGTCTGCATAGATAAAGGAATGTTGGATTTACTAACTGTTTTGCAATCCAGTTCTTCTTTTATATGGGGAGTATTTCCCATTCTATCTGCCTATATACATATGATATTAAATACTGTCAGAGAAACATTTTTATTACTTTGTTAATTTAATTTAAGGCTGAATAAATAAGTTTAAACATATGAATTTGAATCTTTAATGATTTAGGATTTAAGTTATAAATACAGATACATAATGAAATAGATAAATAAATATTTATATATACATATCTAAAGATAATTATTTATGTTCTGCACAGAAACCAAAAATTTTGGAGATATTTTTCCTATGTTTTTAGAAAAAAGTATTTGTGTTATAAATTAAAAGAACAACCTCGTGTTATGTCTTTATCTCAGAGTTTCATATTTTGGTAATTTGTCATTGATAATATTTATTTCTTTGAATTTGGTATATATGATATATAATTTAATTATGAAATAGAATTCAGTATTTAGTGTGTATTAAGATAGACATGTGGATAAATATTGAGAGAGAGAGAGAGAGAGAGAGAGAGAGAGAGAGAGAGAGATAACATATATAGAGGTATAGATTCATAATCTGCAGAGAATTATATGTGGAGATTAAAAAAAGTTTTTTTGAGGAAGAATCATTCTTGTTAGAAATATTCCTGTCTGGTTTCTTTAGCTCAGAGTTTCCTTTTTTGGGTAAGCTCTCAATACTTTTGTAGGTGCTTCTAATATTAAGTATGAATAAATTTGATCCATATTCAAAGGAAGCTTGAAAATTTTAGAATTTGTGAAACCCATTTAAATTACATTACCTTACTTTTTGAATTTCTGTTACAATTGTTTCTGATTGCTTATTCAATTTCTTAGTTTTAGTGTGCGTACACACACATACTCACACACACATATATATAATAGTAAATAGTATTAGTGAATCATTTTTAATGTTTTATTAATTTATGTTAAATATGATTACATAACTTTAAATATATGAATTGAAATGCTTAATGATTTATAATTTGATGCGCAAAACAGGATACAGCATTTAATAGATATATAAATATTATATATATTTATGTGCATCTACAAAGATATAGATTCATATTCTGCATAGAAACAAAAATCTAGATGTTTTTGAAACTCTTTTCACAAATAATAATTCTTAATATGTATTTAAGAAGAATCCTGCTGCTTTATCTAGCCGAGAAATCCTCTAATTTTTGTTACATGTTGTTGATCATTGTTTTATATTTAAAATTTAGTAACTTTTAACACAAATGGCAAAAATGTAGGATTTTTAAAATTAGGTGTAGAAATAACATTTAAATTTAAAAATTTTTATTTACCCCAGATTCAGGTGATACTTCCAAGTTACTAACTTGGAACCATGAATATTCAGGTATGATAACTTCATTCCAATTTCCAGAATTTTTAAAGGACATCCCTTGTTGGTGAGCAGTTTCTACTATTTCTTCTATAATCCTGTTTATTTCAAGGATCAAATCATCATTGTCTTCCTTATTCTCTCCAGTGTCTTCAGTGATCTATAATGGAATTTAAGAAATTTAATTTGTTAAAATAGCTGATCTCTCATTCATAAAACTTTTTTTTTTGGCCTCTTGGTAGTTTTATATGTAAGAGGCCATTGTGTATATATATGTGCACACACAAACAGAGGAGGAAAGAGAGAAAAGAGGTAAGCTTTTATGTCTATAAAAATTTAAATTTATCTTCTGCATGGAATTGAAAAGCTATATTTCTTGAAACTCTTTACATAAGTAATTATTAATATTTCAAATTTAAAGAATACATCTACCTGATTTATTTAGCTTTGGACTCCATTAATTTTTAAAATATGTTAGCTGTGCTTTCTTGGATGACTGTATCATTTATTATGAGTAAATTTTATTAACATTTCAAATGAGTGGCAAAATACTTGGATTTTTAAAATTTGGTGTAAAAACAAAGTCAAAATTTTTAAATTTTATTTACCCTAGATTCTGGGGACTTCAAGTTACTAACTGTCAAGCATGAAGCATTTTCAGGTATAGTAACTCCATTCCAATTTGCAGAATTAGTCTTGGGTAACCCATGGCTTTCAAAAGTTTTTACTATTTCTTCTATAATCCTGTTCATTTTATGGAGTTGATCTTTATTGTCCTCCTTGATCTCTTCAATATCTTCTCTGATCTATAAAGATACTTGACACTTATTTTGTTAAAATAGCTGATATCACATTTGTATGATTTTCTCAATAATAGAACTGTAATCATTAGCCCCTTGAAAATTTTATAAGTCACTTTATATATATATATGTGTGTGTGTGTATATATATATACACACACACACACACACATATATATATATTCACACACACACATATATATATATATATATATATATATATATATATATATATAGAGAGAGAGAGAGAGAGAGAGAGAGAGAGAGGGAGGGAGGGAGGGGGAGAAAGGGAGTATATAAATATATAAATTCATATTTTGCGCCAAAAGAAAAATCTAGGTGTTTCTTGAGGGATCTCTATCTCTTTCTCATATCAATAAATTTAGAGCATTTAATATATATAAAGATTAATGGATACATAAATATCATAATATACACTGTCTACCAATAAGTATTTGGACACCAATGCAAATGAGGATATCTGCGGTCCTGAGGTACGTCACGGCTTTCGCCGGTATACATCATGTAGGAAACAATATCGGCATTAGTCACATGCAAGATGAAGCGCATTTCGGAGCTCTCTGATTTCGAGAAAGGTATAATTATCGGGAATCACAAATATGGCCGATCCTCAAGGGACATATCTAGCGATCTCAAGTACCCAAAATCGACAGTGGCCTATGTGATTAAGAAATGGAAGGTGAGTGGGGATTGTCGGAACGTGCCCCGAGTCGGCGGCAGACCAACGAAACTGGGAGATACAGACCGACGAGTGCTGTCCAGAGAAATTCGGAAGAACCCCACCCAACCGATGGCTCTCATCCGCGAGGAGTTTTAAGAGGCATCCAGTAGTATTGTTTCAATGAATACCTCGTTAGGAAGCACATCTGCTTGGTTTTCATGATCCTGCTGCCTCCCATAAGCCTTTGGTCACAAAGTCCAACCGCGCTGCTCGGTTAATGGGGTGCAAAGCACATCGAAATTGGACGGTAGATGAGTGGAAACGGGTTCTTTGGAGCTACGAATCAAGGTTCACCCTTTACCGTGCGGATGGCAGGGTCTGGGTCAGGCGTCTGCCTGGAGAACGTCTCCTGCCAGAATGCATTGTGTCAACAGTCAAGTTCGGAGGAGGTGGAATCATAGTCTGGGGGTGTTTCTTCTGGTACGGACTGGGACCCTTGGTCCCCATTCATGGTAAGCTCAACACCGATGCTTACTGCACTATATTGAATGACAATGTGCTTCCTACGTCGTGGCAGTTTTACGGGTTCGACCCTTGTTACTTTCAGGACGACAATGCTATTTGTCATGTTTCGAGGTTAACCAAGGCTTGGTATGGTGCCAATGGAGTTCATCGAATGGACTGGCCTGCCCAGAGCCCAGACCAGGACTGGCCTGCCCAGAGCCCTATAGAGAACCTCTGGGACGAGTTGGATCGCCGAATTAAGGAGTGAACTACCCGTCCAAAATTGGTGAAGGAACTTGTGTGTCTACTCCAAGCCGAATGGAAGACAATACTACTAGCTGTACTACAAAGACTTGTGGAAAGTATTCCCCGGAGGGTTCACGCTGTAATTGCCTCTCGTGGAGGCTCTACCAACTGTTGATTTCGAATAATGTTAGTTTTTCTTTTCTGTCACAGGTGTCCAAATACTTATTGGTAGACAGTGTATATATATACACACACACATACACATATATATACATACATATATATATACATACATATATATACATATATATAAACACATATACATATACATATATATACATACATATATATCTATACATATATGTATATATATATATATATATATATATACAGAAAAATTTTTTTAATCAAAATTTATTCTTGTTACAAAACTCCCTACTTCAGCTCTTAGAGTTTCCTTTGTTTTGTAATCTCTTGATAGTTTTGTTGATAGTTCTATCATTCAGTATGAATAAATTTGAATCATTAAAAAAATATCCAAAATTTTAGAATATTTGAAAATCTGCTATTTAAATTAGGTTGAGTTAGTTTTTGAGTTTCTATTACCATTGGTGTTGATTGCCCATCTAAGTTCTCAGTTTCAGTTTTCATAGATGAAGCTCCGTTAGATTCTCCATCTGTTTTGCAGTCCAGTTCTTCTTCTGCATTTGGAGTCTCTAAAGTTCCATCTGCCTATATATATATATATATATATATATATATATATATATATATATATATATATATATATATATATATATATATATATATATATAATATTAAATAGTGTTTGGATATAATTTTTAACATTTTATTTATTCAACTTAAAGCTGAATAAATAACTTTAATACCTAAATTTGAATCTTTGATTCTTTAATGATTTATCATTTAAATTATAAATCAGGATATAGTATGTAATAGATAGATAAATGTTAAAACACACACACATACACACACACACACACACACACACACACACACGTACACACGCACGCACACGCGCGCCTAAAGAAAGATTCATATTTTGCAGAGAAAAAAAAGTTTGAATATATTTTTCCTTTGTTTTTTAAAACAATAACTCTTTGTTTTATAAATTAAAAAATCTCTGTGTTATTTTTTCAGCTCAGAATTTTTTTTTCATCTATCATTGATATTTTTGTCCATTCTTTAAATGTGATATTTTCGATTTATGATTTAATTATGAGGCAGAATTCAGCATTTGAAATATATTGAACTAAATAGGTGTAGGTAAGTATTGTGTGTGAGAGAGATAGCAGATATAAAGATATAGATTAATATTTTGGACAGAAACATAAGTGGAGATGTAAAAAAGTTTTTCTTTTAAGGCAAGAATCATTCTTGTTACAAATAGCTTTGTTTGGTTTCTTCAGCTGAGAGTTTTATTTTTTAGGTATTATTTTTATCGATTGTTCTATTATGCAATATGAATATATTTAGCAACAAATAATACAATCTTTAAAATTTTGGATTCTAAAATTTTGCTGTACATGCTACATAGTCTTAATTTTTGCGTTCTGTTTGCCATTGTTTTCAGAGGCACTTCCACATTACTTCATCTATGCATATAAAAGTGATAACTTTTATTTGCACAGAGATGGTGTAATTAGGCCTACTAACTCTATTGCATAACAATTCTTCCATTATTTGGTGAATCTGTCAAATGTTAGCCGCATATTTATATATAGATTTTTATGTATAGAGCGACAGTGAGTTATTTTTAACATTTTTTTGATTTAATTTAAAACTAAATAATTAATTTTGTATGTATTAATGTATGTATATATATGCATATGCATATATATATATATATATATATATATATATATATATATATATATATACATATATATATATATATATATATATATATGCATATATATATACGTACATGCATCTACATACATATATATATATACACATATATATATAAATATATGTATATATATATATGTATATATGAGTGAGTGAGTGAGTGAGTGAGAGCGAGCGATCGATCGATCCGAAGAAATTTATTCCGCTCGTCACATAAAATTAGCCTTTATTATTTTCACTTGTCCGGGTTTACTGGGCAGTAAGAATCCTTAATGAAGATGCAGTCGGGCCATTTCATAAAAAGAGGCATGAAGTCCGACTTGGAACTTGACTTTAAGAGTGGGTAACAGACATCTTTCTCTGGCGATATGAGAATAACTGATACATTGAAAATACCTTCGATTATAGAATTGGCCCCTCAGCGGGAGACGCGGAGAATATTCCCATGAGAGAGCAGCTTCGTCATCGAATTTAATAGTCAGAAAAGTAGTTAGATCATTGAAAAAAGTGAACCATTTTCCTTGGAGAGCTGGGAAATGTTGCGAGTGGGCAAAAAATATGCATTTATTTGAAAGTTAGCTTTGGGAGAAGGGTATAAATCAGGGGTAGGCAACACGGCGCCCGCGCGCCCCCGATCGATTTTTAATGCGCCCTCTCTGGACTAATGTAAATGTGTAATAGCCAGAGCGATTTACTTACTCTTGTCAAACGGCGATATACAGCAAGTAGTCAGTTGAGTTTAGGATTGTGCATAGATTAGCAGTTTGCTAACCTTGAGCGTATCTAATAACACGCACGTATTTTTTGTTAGTGTGTGATCGTATTTCGAATAGACCACGCGTAGACCGTTCATTTAAAACTACCAAGTAATCAGAAATAATTCTTTTCTTTCAAAACCCTTCATGGATAAATGTAAAAGAAAAAGAACATATTATTTTAACGATGAATGGGAACATCTATATTGTTTCGTTGATTACAAAGGGAAGTGTATTTGTTTGTTGTGTAATAATAGTGTTGCGATTCCCAAGAAAAGTAATATTGAACGGCATTATAAGACCCTTCATACCAATTTTTTGATAGTGACTATCCAATGAACTCTGAAATTAGAAGAAAAAAAAATTATTTCTTTAAAATCAAAGTTTTTTTACTAAACCATTGCAACAACATAAAGCAGCAACGATCGCGTCATATAAAATATAGCATTTGCTAGCTAAGAACAAAAAAAACCATTTACAGATGGAGAATTAGTGAAAGAAGCCATGTTAGAAGCTGCTGATTCACTTTTTGGAGAATTTAAAAATAAAAAAGAAATAGTTTCAGCTATATAAGCACGAACTGTCACTAGAAGAATTGAAGAAATTTCGGAGAATTTGGAGGCAGAATTAGCAAATGATATGGAAAATTGTATTTTCTTTTCGCTATAGATGGATGAATCGACAAACGTGACAAATATATCACAATTAGCAATTTGCGTGAAGATGGTATTTTATGATTTTACAACAAAAGAAGAATTCCTTAAAGTTCTGCCATTAAAGGGAAGCACCAGAGGAAAAGATATCTTTTCTACTTTTGAAAAGTATATAACAGATGTAAAATTACCTGTACAAAAGTTATCGTCAATTACAACAGACGGGGCACCAGCGATGACTGGTAAGAAAAAAGGATTTATTGCCTTATGTAGACAGGATTCTTTATTCCCTAAATTTATTTCTTATCATTGCCTCATACATCAGGAAATGTTATGCTAAAAAAACAATCGGTTTTCAACACGTATTTACGAATAGTAACAAAAATTGTTAATTCCATAAGATCGGGAGCTATGCAACACAGATTGTTTATATTACTTTTAGAAGATGAGGACGTTCAGTTCACAGATCTTCTTTTACATACTGAAGTGAGGTGGCTGAGCAGAGGTAAAAAATGATCGGTTTATCATGCTTTTGCCACAAATAAAGGAATTTATTGCATCAAGAGGCGAATTTTTACGAGCAATTAGAAAATAAGGATAGGCTAATTGACCTCGGATTTCTGACAGATATAAAGGCAAAGTTGAATGAATTAAATTTAAAAATACAAGGTAAAAATCAGCATATAGCTGACATGATTAGTGCAGTAAATGCATTCAAATGCAAGTTAGTGTTGTTGAAATTCCATCTATTGAAAAACTCATTATCACATTTCCCAAATATAAAATATACTGTTGAGAGTTTAAATTTGAATAATGAAAATTTTACTGCTATATCATATTTAGAAATTATAGATAAGCTAATAGAAGAGTTTTCTTCTAGATTTGAAGATTTTGCAGCATTAGAACCCGTTCTAAGATTTTTCATAAATCCATTCAATGTTACTGAAGATGATGTCCTTGAAATAGTTTCAGTGTATTTCGAGCTTCATAATATCGAAGACTTAGAATTAGAAATAATAAACTTGCAAAGTGATATTATTTTAAAAGCGCATAGTAATGATAAAATGTTTTGGAACTTAGTCGATGAAAATAAGTATCCTATTTTAAGGAAATGTGTGCTAAAAATTTATTCATATTGTGCAACAACATACAATTGTGAGTCTTTGTTCTCAAATATGAAATATTTGAAGTCAAAATACCGAACAAAGCTTAATGACTCACATTTAGATAATTGTTTAAGGACCGGGAACTCTAAATATATCCCCAATTATAAGAAATTAGCTGGAAATATGGACACCCAAGTTTCACACTGAATTTATATATACCATTATGTATGACACCAACAAAATAAAGTTATAAAAAATCTGTTTTTTTTTAAGCCTATTTATACCTGTTGATTATCTGTAAAATATGCGCCCTCGGTGATTTTTAAATTTAGTATTGCGCCCTTAAGGACAAACAGGTTGCCGACCCCTGGTATAAATAACTATATGTCAGCTACACGCCTTTAAATAAGATATTAGATGACTGGGAAAATAGATATGAAAGAATAAGAAATGGAAAAAAAGAATTTTTAAGAAATATTTTAAGTGTAATAATTTTCATATTTTACATATATACACCCACATACTTGCATGTATATATACTGTAATTTTGGGCAAGTAAAGCGAGGCTTATATGTGTTTGTAAGTTGAAATCTCAAATAGTGGCATCTAGTTTTCCTGAAATTTCACTAATATAAAATTAATAGCTATGTATTCAAAAACATTTTTCAGAACCCAAGTGAAACTTTTATATTTAATAAGAAAATTATAAACATTCAGCTCATAATATTGGAGATATAAATAGCCCCAAACTGTTAAAAATTGTTCTTCGACCCCATGTTTACGAGTAATGACAACAAAGAGTATAGTCTTACCTCTTTTTTCGAAATGTCCTCCATTATAGAAAGGATCACGATCTGAACTCAGTTTTCTTACAATTTGCTTGTAACTCCAGGACTAGATTGTCCTCTTCAAACACAAAAGCCTTCTAATGAAAATTGCATATTTATATTTTGTTGACAGTTGGTTATTATAAGTAAAATTTTATTAAACGATAATTTTATTCTGTAGATAACTCATTTTTAAAATTAATAATGCCATCATTAAGCTGTTGACGTAAAATTTGGCATGACTTTAACGTAAAAATATAAATCTTTGAGATTATAAAATGCTACGCTTGTCAAGAAAAAAAAGCACGAGGCAGCCGTAAACTAAATATCAATCATTTTGCTAAACAGAAGATAGTTATTTGCACAGCCGTTAAAATAATTTGCATTTTTATTTAATTATAAAAATACTTAAAAATAAAAATACTTTGTTCATTTTAAACAAGTACTGTACTTAATTTTTCCTCCAAACTTTTAGGGTAAAAACTCAAGATACGCTTTGTACATGAAATAATTTTTACATTTTCCTGTAATCATCCAATATACGTATGATAGGTATTCAAGGAAGAAAATAAATTGAAATAATCTCACTAACAGTTTTGTTGTGCATCTGTATTTCATTACTTTTGCCCTTCTTATATATTTAATTGCTTACAATACTAATTATTAATTGTGAACTTCGAATTTTCTACTTAAAGCGTTGTTCCCATTGTCTTTTGCTAACTGAACTACTTGCAACTTTCAGGCAACTAATAACTTATATATTAGTTGCCTGCGTATTATTAGATTTCATCTCCATATTACTTTGACGGTGTCAGAAAATACTCTTTTTTATAGAATGAAGATAAAGATACGATAAAGAGGCAATCCCTCTAATAGCACCTAAAAAAGGAGGATTTAACTTCAGCCTCCCCCTATTTATCTCATAGTAGTTAAAAACTCTTTCCTCCTCAATGACCTAAGACGATCTTTAACAAGCGCGAAGAACTTCCTGAATGAAGAATGGAGTTATCTTTACAATGATATCGAAAGAACGTAGGAGCTTCAACCATTCTCTGTTGCAAGTGGTTTACAATCTGAAAAGTCAGTTCTATCTCAAATTTAATGTGCCGTTATGCATGCATAGAAACTTTGCGCCTTTTTTCATGTAAAAAAGTAAATCCTTCTGCACAAGTAAACACGGTAAATAGTGTTTTTTTTTGAGTGTTTATGCTTCTCTCGAATATCTACCCTTTATTTTAAGCGGTTTATTGAAAGTCAGGTGAAACTGTTAATAATTATGTGTTAACAATTAATTAAATGCCACAATTAATCTCAAGTAAAGCTATTTTTTCTTATTCTTCACTATTAAGTATAGGCACAATAAATAATTCAGTTTTTTTTTTTTTTTTTATCTTAGCATAACTTCATCCGATAAACTTAGTTTTGTTTTATAAACATTTAGTATGTACGTTTTTAAACCTTAAGTATTTAGGAATATGTTCCTGAATCTTTTGCTTTTCCGATTATTAAATATGTAGAAGATAATATTTAATATTATTAAAATGGTAGTAGATTTTCAGCTAGACGAAGTTTTGCTGAAAATTCGATATTTATTTCCCATTGCATTGTTTAAAAATAACTAATATCAAGTAGCGAAAAGGGTGTTTTTAATATCACATCCCCTTTTGATGCATTTAATTATTACCTTAACAGAAAATTTAATTATTACTAAAACCAATGTAAAAAAATTTCGAATTGTATATTATATTAAATATTTGAAGTGCTCCGGGTGCATTTCTACTGTCATATATCTTCAAAATTTATTGGGGGCTACTAGAGTGCGGTCCGCGATACCGTTTCAAGCTGCCTGCGAACAATGAGGAATTTGCACGTGTGGGGGATTAAAAAAACTTAGTATTTTTCTGATAAATCCAGACTCGTAAATTCCAAAAATGCTCTCAAAAATGTAAAAAACTGGGTCTATCATTTTAAAAATTAATTTTAAAGTTAAGCGAAAATCACGTGACATCAAAACTCTCCGTGATTGGTTGTAACGTCATCGTTCACGTTATCCAATATTTTGTTATTGTTTCTAAGCGAACACTATTTTCCGATTTTTTTTTTAAGTTCTTGGAATTTTCTAGCTATCATAATTTATTTTTATTTAAACCTGAAGGTTTATTTTATCGATCAATCTCAATATTTTACAAATGTCTCTTCTACCTGGATTTACCAAAGGACAGTCGGACAATCTCCCAAAATTGACATGATGTCAATGTTTTCGTTCTTGGGAAAAAAAACCCGGATTTTATAGGAGCAGAAATACGTTCGAATTAAAACCCAAAGGTATGTAAAATCATTTATATATTTATCCAATTTTACTTAAAATGTATTAATATTTTATTCATGCTAATCAGAGCTCTTCTGTTTTGACACAGACAAGTCAAATAAATGTACATATATCGTATACATACACACTTGTAGTAGCATCGCTTTTTATAAATAGAGATGGATGTAATATTCAAAGAATAATTAGAGGAGGCATTTACTGTGGGAGGTCCCGGTCTCATTAGCCCTCGTGTTGCAAAAAGTAGACCCTAGCGCTCCAAAACCAAACCAATTCTTAGATATTTTAAATTTGATGAAAAGAAATATAAAATCTTTAAAAAGCTTTACTTAAATATTTATACATTTTTAAATAGCAATACAATTTTATTGCCTTTAATATTAATGTTAAATTAAAAAATGTATAAAGTTTCTGGAATTAAATTTAATTTTTAAAGTAATATCATTAAGTATTTTAAAAATCTTATAATTCCTTCAAATTAGTCACCAATTTAATCAAAAAATATCACTGTGAATTGATACACATAAGAAAGTATGCATCTCCAAGAAAGTATGCATAATACCTTGAAAATACATAATCTTCCCCTCCCACGAGTTATTTATTAGATAATTATATGCTTTAGATATTTATATGTTTTACGATATTTATATGCTTTATAA
Source organism: Pardosa pseudoannulata (assembly GCA_032207245.1). Lineage (NCBI taxonomy): Eukaryota > Metazoa > Arthropoda > Arachnida > Araneae > Lycosidae > Pardosa > Pardosa pseudoannulata. The sequence goes on from CM063502.1 coordinate 97,300,715, forward strand.
AACATTTATTGTACTTGAACTCTGTGATAATACTCGAAAATTAGCTATTTTAAAAGTTAAATAGTACTGGTTAATCAACAGTCCTTCTAAAGGTATAGATGTATTTTTATATACTTTAATTGTTCTAAATTAGTAATATTTAAACAAGAACAAGCTTTTATTTACCGAAAAATGGTCTTCACAAACCCAGAGAGAGGATTTATATGATAATTTGGGGTTTAATTTTTCATCCCTTTTCATCGCATTTGTCCAGACTTTACGTGTATGTGGATCTTTGGGAACGCTGAAAAATATTTTCTCATTGCAATTAGTTGTTGTATTTTTACAAAGTGGCACAATACAATATTTATAATATGATTTTTAATGCCAGACGTAATAAAAAAAATTTCTATTATATGCGATACTTTACACAGAAATAAATTTAAAATTCGCCTTTTAACATGTAAACAACATAGGCGGTCGGTGCTTTCGTGTACGATGACGTCACAAACTCGGCGGAGAAAAAGTATCGTTTCTGAGAGACGTTAAAGAGTCCGCTATAAAACCCATTAGAAATTACTAATTAGGACTCCAAATGAAATAAAAATAGGTATTGTCCTGCTTACTTTTTTGTCTTCTATTGTTTAAAATTAAAATTAGAAAACGTGAAAATTCCTCATTGCTTGAATAAATAAATAAATATTGTAAAGAGTTTTATTGGACCTAATAATATTTTTAAATAATTGTATTAAATATAAGTATTTTGTTGAATATTAAAATGTTTGCATTTGAAAAATTTAATTGCCAACTAATAAAATTACATTACCTATTATGATACACAATATGGACAAAATAAATTTGCACAATATTATGTATATTAGGCTGTTCCTTTTTCATATAAATAAACGTATAAGTAGCTATAATTTTCTTTCCACAATGTGTTGCCTTCCAACCTACTCTTTTCTTAAATAATTAATAAATTTGGCTTGTGTACAAAAGAGTTTCATTACCTCGAGGGTAGTAGAGTATAAAATAAAAGTTACTTAATATTTTAACAATATTAGAAATCTGTTCATTCTGTATTTTGAAAAAAAAAAAAACTATTTTAGAAATTTTGTACAAGAAAAATTAAATGTTTTAAATACTTTAATTTTTCCTATTATATTTTCCTCAACATCTTATAATAGCTAGTAAGTTTTATTCTAATATTTAAAAGTATCCTATAAATGAAATTGACTACATTATGCATAAAAATGATTACCATTAAACAGTTTCAACAACGTTACTACTTTATAAAACTACTTTTAATAGTTAATAACTCTAAAAATTATTAGCATTTTGTTGCCTTATATTTTGTAATCACTCTTATGTAAATACATTACTCATATTAAATTTTCATGCAGGTTGATAAAAAGCGAAATAAATTAGTCAGGAAGTCCACTGTACCTGTACCCTTAAATATTAAATATTTAAAAATACGTCTACTTTCTTTAAAATACTATGTATATTTCATAGATGCTTAAATGATAGTTGGTTGAAAATCATTATCAGATTTTATGTATTTTAATTTAGGGGGCAGAAGTAAGATTGAGTGATATCTTAATCTGAAATTTAAAAAAAAAATCTGTTGTTTAACCTTCTTACTTTTTTACAATTTAAGTATACACCTAAGATGGAGACATGCCAAATACTCTAGAGAAATGAGAAAATCTGGAAACTTCTCGGATTGCTCCGGAAAATAACAAAACTTTTGAACAGCTAAAAGATTACGATTCAACAATTAAATACAAAGTTTTGCAGAATATAATGATGAATATTACTCTTTTCACACAGTAATGCTGCATGTTAAAAGTTTTCAGTACTGTGCGGAAAAACCAAACTGAATTCAGGTCAAATTTGAGTAGACAATCTCTAGAATCCCCGATGATAGAAAAATGGAAATATGCTAATGGAATGTTGCTATAAGAAACACTGTTCTGAAAAATAAGTTGTTAAAGCTAAAAAAACTACTCAATTATTAAATGCATAAATTTTAATTTACCTTTTACAATTTACTACTGTGTAAATATTTTAAATTTAATTTTAGTTTAGAAACTAATAAGATATGTACATATGTATAATCTGTAATTAGAATGTTAAAATTTCAAACCACGCTGTTGCTCCGGACACAGGAACCTGAATGTTGTTAAGTCTGAAGGTGTTTGTGTCAAAAAATAACCCATGGTGTATTTATTTTTATTTAATTTTTAATCCTATTTTGTGAGCATTAGTAATGTAATTATTTATTTAATATCACTTTATATACCTTTTCTATTTGTGTTTCATTTTAGTAACTTGTATGTCATTTATCTTTGTCTTGCAGGCGCGCACCCCATTCCCTAAGCTCGTAAGCGAATGTTCATTGCTACGAAGGATAAAAACTTCTCTGAGAAATACAATAGGGTAAGCACGTATGTTTGGCTTTTTTGAATATTCATGGAAATATTGAAGTTAACATGCAGGATGTAATCGATGAATTGGAAAATTAAAATAAAATTCAAATTTATAATTTCTTTATATTTTTTAATTACATTTTGTTGCAGTACGTCTCTTAGTTTTAGTGCTCTTTTATGCAATTCAACCATATAAGTGCTATGTAAAAATGATTAATAAAATTATTAATTAAAGTGGAATTACAATTATACATTTTCTAGTATGGCATATTGAGTTTTGTGAAACGGTTATGGTTTAATTTGTTAATACGGCCCGGGAAACGCTAATAGGTACACGCCTGCTTACAAGTAAGTTTTAACCATAAAGAAATTAATTTACCCAATTATTCTGTACTTCAGAAATAAAAAAAGGTGTTATGCAATCATTCTATTTAGAAAATCTCCAAATAAATTACAGGAAAGACATTTTTTCCTATATTTAATACATCTACTTATTTTTACGTTCATTTGATAGAAAACGGAAATCGCAGTTTTCTAGTTGTATTATTCATTCTTTAACTAAAGTAAAATTTTATATCGACGACAAAATGAATGAAATATTTACATTAATTCAAAAGTACAATTTTGAAAGTTTAAATTGTTAATGAGGAAAAGTTACTAAAAATTTGTAAATTTTTTTATTCTGTTAGATGTCCCGTTTGTTATACTCTTGAGTAAAATGTTTCTTACAAGTGAACTATCCGCATTTGAAACACTTTATTAATCATTATAACGACTGCCGAATGGTAGAGCGCTGCTCTTCGGTACCGGAATTCATGCGCTCGAATTCCGTTGCTGACCCGTTCGGAATCGGTTTTAAGCAGTAGGTTCTGGTCTCATTAGCCCTCGTGAGCTAAACAGTAGCCCTAGTGCTCCAAACCAAAATCTTTATGTTACAATAATGTAACGGATTGAAAAAGGTGAGAACATCTACATTGTCACAACAATAATAATTGATTAATTTATTGAAAATTTGTTGTGCTCAATGTTGCATTCTATACACTGGATATTCCACACGGGTCTAAGTTGACCCGAAAAACTAAAATGTTACGGTTTTTACTCTAAAAAGAGTAACGCTTTAATGAAAATTATACATTGATGAATATTTGCTATAGCTATGAAAATATTTTCTTAAGATATTCCTGAAAAATCCCTCAAAATCTCAGAAATATACAAAATTGAAATTCGATATAGATTTAAAAAAAAAAAAAAGTTTAAATGGAGCTTAATCAAGTACCGTGGAGAAAAGTTATTCTTGTTAATGTCAGGTGACTAAGTTATACAACTCACCTATACAGATGCTGATGTGAAACGTTTAGTCAATTTTAAACTTTCAAAATGAGTGCTGTTCAGAAAATTTATTTACGAATAATGCGGGGGAACTAAGTCATATTGCTCACCAAAATTTGAAACTGAACAAAAACTAACACTCAAGCCAAACTTTTTGTCAATCATACACTTTAAAACGAATGCCGTTGAGAATATTTACTCATGTTATAATATAGTGTCTAGGAACTAAGTCATGCTACTCGACAAACTTTGGAAAGGTACATAAATTGACGCTGGAGCGAAACTTTTTGTTTATTATATACTTTCAAATGAATGTTTTGAAAATTTATTTATCACAAAGTGATAGAGAAAACTAGACATATTCTAATTTCTATACATTAAATTTTATGAAAGTGGGAAATTTTTTATACAGTTTATATACATTAGATACTCTTATTTATTATATACTGTAAAATAAATTTTATACTCCCGAAAATATTATTTTAATGAAAGACTGAGTATGCAACTACATGAATATACACAAATCATTAACGTCTGCTTTTATCATAAAATAATTAAAGCATATGCTATAAATGAAAAATCGTAATCAAAATAAATTTAAATACTTTAATGGAAAACCACAATTTATACAGAAAATTATGTGTAAATTAAAAACTGAGAACAAAGTTTGAAAGTATAAAAAAAATTTCAAATTTTCTTCATAATTTTCAACCGTACAAAAAAAAAAAAAATAAATAAATAAATAACATGCTTAGTGTTTTTAGTAAAACTGATAAATTCTATAAATTCTAAAATTATGAAGTTGAGAAAATTTGGTTTAATGTATAATTATCAGTTAGTGCGTCACACAGCCACATACAAACAAGTATTATAACTGCAACGAGTGTGAAAGTTTTAATACGATTGCTTGATTAATATTCAGAAATATTTAAATATATAGAATATGTTTATTAAATAAAAAAGGAAAATGATTTTTTTCAATAGGCCTGTACCACATTACAGTTTATTTCTTTAGCAGGCTATGCTTTATCAATCCTAGTACTCTATCTTCAGGGACGTTTTGTTTTTGAAATAACAAACTGTTAAAAGCTGTAAATAACTTTAATATGTAATAAATCAAATTTTAAAATGAAAGCGTATGCATTACTTGCTTGCTTGCTTTAAATTCTTGCATATTAGACATGCAGACATCACAGTAGTAGCAATGTTCGACAAAAAACAAAATAGCTCTGTAGGATTAATTGCTAAAATTGTATTTTCAACTGGTGTAAAATAAAAAGCAAAACAAATTTGATATTCTTTCAAAAAATAAAATTTTCCATAATAGTCAAAATACACATTGTTTACTACTTACCTGAAGAGAATGCTTTGCAAGATGGTGAGGAGCTGATTGTTGACACAACCTTCCTCTCCAAAAGATACGCAAGAAGTGACGTACACGTCAAAAATCCTTCGATTTGGTGCACACGAGGCTATATGTGAGTCATTAGATGATCTAGAATGTTCCAGAACAGAATTTGTTTGTATCAAGTGTTCCAGCGAATATCCTGTTCGATGAGCTGACGTGGCTTAAATGTATGAAGTGCGTAAATCACCTTTCCCCATTAAGATTTCCACAAATACCTATCATTTATGGATAGAGCATAACAAATTTACTTAATTATGACAGAGAATTGCTGTTATTTATTTGATTTGCCATACTAATCGTTTTGAAAAGTAAACATAACAGAGCTTTCAAAGTGACAGTTTGTATACGTTTGAGGTGAAATATGCTTAGAATAAAAGCAATTATAGGGTAATATAGTGATTACGATGTTATTTAAAGCTAATCTGATTTAAAAACAAATCTTTTTTAGGTGGACGGCAGCCATGTTTTGAAAAGATGTATGTATTGGGAAAAAAATCATATAGCCCTTTTAACACCGTCGTGAGTTTTTCAACTGCAATGATTAAAATTATGTATTTTGATCTATGTATGTTTAATTTATGTTAGGTATATTTATGTTTAATTAGATATTATTACAATAATTATAGCTAATTACTAATCACTTCTCTACCATGTGGAATCAGTAATAAATCTTGAACTTCTACTTCAAGTAAGCCAGTATATTATTGCCTTCACAGTCTTATACAAGTAATTAATAATTAATAAGTTTTATGACATCATGAAGTTTTTAGTTGAAGAACAATATTGCTTTGAAAATGGCGATTTCTCAGTGTTTATGGCAAATACAGTAGGAAATAGTAGTTGAGAATTTTCTTTGCGATAGTCTGATTTTTTTGATAAATCCGATACACACGTGTGCGGAATGAATGTATAATGAGGAAATTTGGATTTTTTATTCTCCATTACATCACCTCTAGAACGATAATTATGTCTGAGATTTTTGTAATTAAAATAATAAACTGTTTAAAGTTAAATTAACTTTAACGGGAAATAAATCCTTTTTACTCAAATGTATGCTGAACGTGGCCGAATGGTTAGGGCACTGATCATCGGTACCGGAATTCATGGGTTTGAATACCACTGGGGCATGGATGTTCGTAGCCGTTCGGAATCGGCTTTAAACGGTAGGTCTCGGTTTCATTAGCCCTCGTGTTGCAAAAATGTAGACCGTAGCGCTCCAAACCAAACCAAACCAAACCAAACCAAACCCTTCTATGAAGTAATGGAAGTATTAAGATCACGAAAAATTTTAGTGTTCAAATTTCAACGAAAATACTCATTTTAATCATACTTGAATCGATTTTGAAAAGTTTCAGAGTTACGACTGTAAATGCAAAGAAAACTTTAGTTTTAAAACTTTAAATATTAATTTTCGTCAGCCATGAGCGTATTTTGACATGTGGTCACTTGACGTCCTTACGTATGTTCGTATCTCACATGATTCAAAAACTGGGTAGCCATAGAAGGTTGAAATTTGTATTTAAGATTCTTATAACGACAAGTTTTACATCTCACCTTTTGATAGCAGTCTGCAATAACGAAAAATTTCAGTGTAACTTATATTCACACTGCCGGATATAACTCCAAAAAGATTAGTTTTAAAAAGTACATATTTTATGTTTAGGACTTTTATAACATCTAGTTGTGCATCTCCATTTTTATTACAATCCACTCTCTGCATAAAAAGAATCGTATAATCATCTCAGTTCGATAGCACAATAACGCTATCTATCTACAACAATAAAAAAGCAAAGTTATTGACGTATTCACATGCAGCTTAAACAATGCTTTTTAAGTTCATTAAAGTTAAAAAATTTAACATATATTACATAATGATACATATACATTTTAAGATAATTATGAAGACGTATCATACAATTAAAATAAAACAATGAATATAATAGGCGTAAAAGAAAACCATGTACTGCATACACCAGTTTTTAAAATTATTTTTTTTAAAGATAATAGTTAAGTTTACTTTTTTAAAAATAAATTTTGAAAATATTGTCTTGCAAATGTAACAACAACATTCGATAATAACAGGATTGCGTTATCAGGTTAAGATATTGCCGCATGAAGAAGGATTTCTGTCATTCGTCGTAGCTCAGTCGGTAGTTAAAAAATTTAATATTATAATATATTATATATATACATATTATGATATATATATAATATATTATAATGATATATATTAATATATATATAACATATTATATATATATTTAATATATATATATATATATATATATATATATATATATATATATATATATATATATATATATATATATATATATATATATATATATATATATATATAAAGATAATTCTGAGGGCATATCATATAATAAAAATAAAATGTATATAATAGGTGTAAAATAAAACCATGCAATGAATACACATTGGATTGCACATCCGTCCGTCCCTGGTTCGACTCCCAGTCAGTGCATTTTATCCAAAGGCTGGAATTTTAATTTAAAAAAAATGTTATTTATTATTTGTCCAAAATCGGAGTGATTTTAGAATTTTCTTTGCTTTTCGAGCTAGGTATTTCTCGAATATTCTGCTTGTATATTAAAGCTGAGTCCCACCAGTTGGGGGCAGTTCTCCGCTCTAATCTCGAGCGAGTTGCTTCTGTTCTAATAAATCTAATTATTAGTTCAACGTAATAGTGTAATTTCGATCTTCGCGCCAAATTTAGTGGAGGCACAGGGTACAATCTTGTAAACGTGGATAATAGCAACAACATTCGCAGGAGCTTCCGTTTAGGAGAAATATCTCCAGAATTTGAACTGTATTATACAGAAAAAAGAAAAACGAAAATGCCGGAAGAGCTTAAGCTCGTTGTACTGACTCCTACATACCAACAACAGAGGAGCCTATCGACCTTCCGAGGAACGCCTGAAGAAGACCCTTTGAAATGGCTTAAAGAATACAGTAGGGTGGCTAAATTCAGTAAGTGGGATGATATGATGTGGCCTGCTAATGCTTATTTCTTCCTTGACGGTACCGCCAAACAGTGGTCCACCAACAATGAGGACAACCTAATTCGTGGCAGACGTTTAAAACTGGGTTTAAGTGCATTTTTTTAACGATTTTTAAAAGTGTACCAGAAAGGCAGAGGAAGCTGAAGGACAAAGCACAGCGTTCGGAGGAAAATACGCAGTCATATGTATAAATGTCTTAGGTCTCTGCCAAGAAGTTAATCCGTCAATGTCTAATGCTGGAAAAGTGTCGCACCTAATGAAAGGTATTGCGGAGGACATTTATCAGACCCTACTAACAAAGGAAATAAAAACTACAGCTGATTTCATTAGATGGTGCAACTATATCGAGAACATGAAACGGAAGAGGATTGGACGACGAAAGTTTGAGAAGCTCACAAACGTCATACCAGTGGCAGCAATGGAAGACGAGCCCGATTGGGTATCTCGTACTCTAATAATTGTACGAGAGGAATTTCATCTAGCGATCGGCCAAACATCTATTTCCTATTTGGACCCCTATTCCCAATTTATGTTGTAGTCATGACGTTATCCTTGGATGGGACTTTTTAGCAGCTTCCCAAGCCGTGATAGACTGTGAACAGAGCGAACTATTTCTGGTAGACACTTGCCAAGATCCCGCACCAGTGAACGCTTGGAAGCCGTGTGTAACAAAGGACTACATTCTTAAGTCTCACTCTTTAACTTTAGCAGTATCAGGAAGCCCAACCAGAAGACGCATTATTGTGGTCATAGACGGCAATAAACACTTCTTCTAGATCGAGAGTAATCTTGCTGTACCAACCATGATATCCTCGTACCATAACGGAAAAAATGAGACTTGGGTTGCTAACCTCCAGTCAGGAAACCGAGTATCCTTAAATGAATCTACATTGGCCTAGTTGAGATCCTGGATGGAGGGCATTTATGTGTGATTTCTGACACATCGTGTGTCCCCGACACAATACGGGAGATGTCGAATACCCTGAAGGGTTATTCCTTGATGATGTCACCTGAGTTAAATAACGAACAAATAAAATAAACTAGCCGAACTTCTCCGAACATTTTCTGAAACTTTTAGAAAGACTGACAAGACGACAGCCGCACAGACGAATGAGAAGCACAGGATTCACACTCGTGATTATGTTTCAATCAACCAATGAGCCTACCTAATCTCATCGACGGAAAGACTCATCATCATCCGTAGAGGGGTGCAGAAAATGTTTGATGAAATTATCATCTAGCCATCTGAAAGTCCCTGGCCGTCCCCGTTTTGCTTGTAAGGAAAAAAGACGGAAGCTGGCTTTTTTGCATAAATTATCGCAAGCTCAATAAAATCACCAAAACGGATGTTTATCCCTTGCAGTGTATTGACGATGCGCTCGACTGTCTGAAGGATACCAAGTTCTTCTGTTTCACGGACCTTCACTCTGGGTACTGGCAGATAGAAGTGGACGAAGTGGATCAAGAAAAGACGACATTTATTACCCCCGAAGGATTATAGGAGCTTAAAGTCATGCCATTTGGACTCTGTATTGCGTTGGCAACTTTCGAGAGGATGATGGACAACTTTCTACGCCACTTCAAATAGTCAACGTGTCTTTGTTATCTAGATGATATAATAGTGTTCTCAGAAACGTTGAAAGATCACCTTACTAAGACTCGTTCTGAAATGCCTTCAGGAAGTTGGTCTGATACTAATCCCAAGAAGTGTCTTTTTTCGGCTCGAGAAAAGTAAAAACACTGCGTCATCTTGTATCTAGCAGTGGCGTGCGTACAGATCTCGACAAAGTGGAAACCGTAAGCAATTTTCCATCTTCAAAGAATGTACATGATATACGAAGCTTTTGTGGACTTTGCTGAATACTTCTGAAGGTTTCTTAAAGGCTTTTGTTATCTCTCTGAGTCAATGTAGTTGCTGCTAAAAGGTGATGTAAAGTTCCGTTGGGTTCCTGAAGAGATAGAGAATCTGAAGGAAGCCCTTACCTCTGAACCAGTATTGGGAATGTACAACGAAAATGCTCCAACAGAAATTCATGCAGATGCCAGTAGATACGCATTGGGGCAGTCCTGGAGCAAATTCAAAATAGCATCGAAAAAGTCCTAGCATACGCCTCCAGAACTGTAACAAAAGCCGAAAAAATTACTCCACTACGAAACGAGAATACCTTGCTATCGTATGGGCTGTCAACAAATTTCAGCCGCACCTCTTTGGAAAACATTTTACTATTGCAACTAATCATCAGTTATTGTGCTGGCTCATGGGTTTAAAGGATCTTTCTGGCATACTGACAAGATGGACCCTTCGCCTTCAAGAGTATGATTTTTTAGTGAAATGTAAAACTGGTAAGAAGCTTAGGGATGCCGACATCCTCTCGAGAAATCCCGTGGAAGAAGAAACTGAGACACCAGACAGATTCCTAGCTGCTGCTACGAGCATGAATCTTGTGAATCGAATAGAGGAAAGACCCCAAGCTTGATAGAATGAACCCCTCGAATAACTCTTCTCCCACAGGTAAGAAAATATTTTAATTGATTAATGGGGTCCTCTGCAAAAAGAATTTTAATTCAGATGGCAAAACGTCGATACCAGTCATTCTCAAACATCTACGAGCCGACATAATTAGACATTTTCATGACGAACCCACTATAGGACACCTTGGCAAGAATATTGGGATAAAAGTGAAAAAAGGAAGAGCAACCTATATTATACTGTCAAAAGTTGAACAAAAGTTACAATTCGAAAATAACATTTTAAACTGTTTCATAACTGGTCATGGAAGTTTCCAACCTACTTGCATAAAATCAGAAAACTAGAATCACCAAATTCTAAATGCGGAATGGTAGGTAACCCTCAGCTTTACATACAAGTAAAATGTAAACTTGTTCCTATGTTTATTAAAAAATACGAAAACGAAACACAAATCGAATACTTTAAAAGAATAGATAATAATCGCAATCATATTAAAAAGTTAAAGGAAATCTATAATATATTAAATTCAAACTACTAATTAAATTTTGAAGTGAATTAAAATATTAATTTTTTTTCTAATTTTAAGTCAATAAATCAGTGTATAATTTTGAAATTAATAATATTGAAAGGTTTTCCCCATCCGCTTAAGCTCTCTCATCCATAAATCCTTCAGTTAGATGTGGGTGTGGGTCATCTAAGTCCGAATGTCAGCTTTGACTGTTCCTACTTGGGCTTGGGCTGTTTTAAACGTGCAAACGTGCGTCTCTCACATAGAAGGTTTTTAAATTTTATTTTATTCTTTTATTTATTTAATTTTATTTTTATTAAAGGCTTCGTGGTGTCTTATCTCACCCAGGGATATCCACACATCTGAAACCTTTCTTTTAAGGTAGATAGTCCTCTAGATGCAATTAAAAGAGATAGCTATGTTTTACACCTTTCTGTTTGCTTTACGGTTGTGAAACTGAAACGTCTCTGGAGATAATGTTACCATTCTGTCCTAATGATATAGATAGTGATTACATTGGCGAAGTAATTATCAGAGCTGACCAAGACAGCTAGCACGAGTGAAAACTTTGAAATCTCAAGATTGAGATCTTCAACGTTACGACTCTAAACATCGAAGGGTATCCTTTGCGCCTGGAGATCTTGAATGGGTCTATACTCCAGTACAAAAAGTCAGCTTTTCAGAGAAACGCTTAAGAAGATATTTTGGACCGCATCAGGTGTTACTCCGTCTGTCAGACGTGACCTAGATCAGGCCGGAACTAGGTTCTTTGGCATCCGTGGCAGAAAACTGACTTGTGCCCCTACTATCAAATATGCTGAAAAAATATATGTTTTATCCGTGAAGATATATTCAGAATGAACTCAACTTACAGAATAAAAAATGATCAGCTTTATCCCTATGTATTACATAAAGAGAAAATGTATGTATTTATAACATTATTTTCCTAGTTTTCAGCGTCGATGATTTCATCGTAGTTCAAGATGTTTGTGGTATCTTTTCCAATACACAGCATGGTTATAATCCCTGTACCAGCGAGAAGCGTAGATAGGATTTTATCAGTTTCAGCGTGCTAGAAGAACGTTCAGATTAAGGACAAACAGGTATAGAAAGTTTCTCAATGCCATAACTGAATTTGTGTATGTATGTGTTCTCTAATTGTAACTGAAATCCTAAAACTTCGAATGAACTTTCTTTTCTAAAGTCTTTCATTATTGAAACTTTACATTTGTGAAATAGCTATGACTTTACTTGTATTTAAATTAGCAAAATTTGAAATGAAAAGGCTATGATAAAGGGTAAGTTTGGGGATAGGGATAGGGGAGGGGGTGGGGAAAGAGTAGACGAAGGGTGACGGAAAGGGTCTAGGTTGGAGGTAGGAAGAAAATACTAAGTAGTTCGAAAAATCGAAGACAGAAAAAAAAATTCAATGTTTTCTTTTCCTCTGTTCTACCTCTGTTCTATAGAGCCACCAGCATTCAACACAGTGGTGAGGGGGGGAAACTCCCTCTCAACTGGGGTGTATCTCGCATCTGCGAGTACCAAGGGGACACACGGTGGTATAGGTGTCATTAGTTCGGTCACACCTCGAAGTACTGTACCCAGGCGCAGATCTGCGCTAAGTGCACGGGTCAACACGACCACGTGGGTTGTACCAATGCTTTTCGGTGCGTTAATTGTGTTACGGCAAACTCTCTCTACGGCAAGAAGTTCAGTGTAGATCACCCTGCGACGGCCCGCAGCTGCCCAGCACGAGACTGGGAGCTGACCCGTCTGAGAAACCAGATCAGATATGGTTAGATCCATAAGGTTTCTCCAGGGGAATTTGCACCACACCAAGGCTGCGAATTCCTGCTGAGCCCAATTTACTGTGGAGAGAAGCTGTGACGTGATATGCGTATCCGAGCCGTACACCTACATGCACATTGTTACTGGATTCCCCAAAACCCCTTTCAAGCTCTACGCGCACGATGAGGACCCGCGTGCCTGCCTCTTAGGTGCGTAACTCCCTCGACAGTCTTTTGGTGTTCAGCAGCCGAGACGTCACTGCGGTGACCCTCCAACTGAGCACCGGGAGCTCAGTCATGGTCGTATCTGTATATCTCTCCCCGTCGGAACCTGTCGACCGGGTACTGAACGTACTGTCTGGGCTTCTCGGGAGGGGAGGAGCGACGGAGATGATGATCTTGGGCGACTTCAACGCTAAGTCTCCCCTTTGGGGTGGAGACTTGTTAGACTCTCGTGGTCGGGCGGTCCAGGACTGGATCGCTACTCACAGACTCCTCGTAGCAAACGACCCTAACAGCATTCCTACGTTTGACTGTATAAGGGGGCAGAGTTGGATAGACCTAACTCTCCTCAGGACTTCTTGTCCTGATCGTTACTTCGGGTGGCGAGTCTGGGACGACGAGAATCTCTCGGATCATCGCTTTGTAACGTTGGACCTCCGTTGGACTGTGAGACAGGGAAACCTGTCGGCACCTAAGAGGATCAACTGGAAGCGGGTCGACAAGTCCGTGTTGGCGTTGTCCTTAAAGTCTATTTTCGAGGAGAGCCCTCGATCCAAGGACTCACATACTCTACTTTCCTCCCTCGATGGTTTGAATAAAAGCCTTTTGCGTGCCACCGATCTGGCTACGCGCTCGAATCCTAGAGGAACCGTTGTACGCAGCGCTGTGCTCTGGTGGACCGATGAGCTGACCGCTCAGAAGTCCAAATGTAGAGCACTCCGTCGCCGACTCCGAGCCTCCGGGGACACGAGAACGAGGGAGACGTTTGTGAACTTATACCGTCGAGAGCGAGCCGTCTTTACTAAGATGGTGCAGGTGGCTAAGCACCGATCTTTTCGGGGTTACCTGGACAAGCTCACGAGCAAGGCTGGATACAGCCCTGAGTGTAAGTCGTTCATGCAGGAGAGCACATTTCAGTCGAAACTGGAGCCGGTCATCACCGATTGTGAGACCACCACTGACTCTGTGACGACGGTGAAAGCTATCATGGCTCCCCACTTCCGCACAGTCAACGAACCTCGGTTCAGGAAAGCTCCCAGGGACGACTTGGAAGAAGTTCCCTTTTCAGAGAACGAAGTCATTCTCGCTCTAAGCGAACTTCAGAATAACAAGGCCGCCGGCTTAGATGGACTCCCGATCGAAGTCCTGATGCTCGCTCACTCCACTGATCCGGAGTTCCTGACGGCGATCATGAACGCCTGCCGAGATGTTCGGTTGTTTCCTGGAGCATGGAAGAACGCGCGGTGTGTTATCATAGCCAAGCATGGTAGAGACCTTTCGTCCTGCGACTCGTACCGACCACTCAGTTTGGTGAGCTCTTGGGGAAAACTCTTGGATAAGCTGATGTACAATCGGCTGAGGCACTTTGTCGAAAGCAGGGGCTTCTCAGTGAATACCAGTTCGGATTCCGGAAGCACCGGAGTGCGGTCGACGTACTTCAGCTGGTTGACCTGTACATCCGCACCAATCGCGGCGATGACCTGCATACCGTGCTACTGTCGTTCGATATCAAAGGAGCCTTCGACACTGTCCGATGGACGGATGTCTTCCAGGAGCTTTACCGACTTGGTATTCCCCTTGAACTCTTCCATCTGTATGGGAGCTTCCTGGATAACCGTTTGGCCAACTATCGTGGTCGATCGTTCAGTCACACCGTCGAATACAACTGTGGTGTTCCACAGGGGTCTTGCTCGGGGCCGCTGCTATGGATCATAGTGGCTAACTCCTTGCTTCGACACTTTGAGAGGTGCGACTTCTTTGCTTACGACAAGCTCGTGGCCTTTGCGGACGACTTCCTCTTCGTTCTCAAAGCCCGGAATGGGGAAGAGGTCATCGATAAGACGAAAGGAGCTGCTCTGCTCATGTCAGTGTGGTGTAAATCACACCACCTGCAACTTAGCGTGGGTAAAACCCAACTTCTCATCGTGTCGCCCCGCCGACCTTGGAGCTACAGTCTGAAGTTCGACCTGGACGGCGGTTCATTCAGGAACTCGACGCAAATACGGTACCTCGGGGTCATATTCGAAGTCAGGCATTCGTTCACTGCACACCTCGAACTTGTGGATCGCAAGGCTGGGAAGGTGTTGCAGAAGCTGGCCAGGGTTTCTCGACCCACTTGGGGACTTGGTGGAAAGACCATGAAGGCTCTGTATTGCACCGTCCTGGAGAAGATAATCCTCTACGGGTGCGAAGTCTGGTACCGGAACACCGGGCGGCAGGATCTGAAACTGTCTCAGATCCAACGGGCCTGTCTGCTTTTGGTAACGAAGGCGTACAGGACTGTCTCGAATGAGGCCCTGCTAGTACTAGCAGGTGTAATGCCGCTGGAATACTCCGCGAGAATCAGACAAGCGCTCTATCTCTGCAAAAGAGGTGTGTCCGACATCGATCTGTTCGGGCTGACTTTCTCTCGGGACTGTGCGTACGGACCTCGTGGCCATACGGTGAACCCGTATGACCTTGTCTCTGTCGACTTCGATGATATCCCGCCTACCAGTAGAAGATGGGAGATTTTCACTGATGGCTCAAAGATGGATACTCCGCACGCCGGATCGCGTGTGGGGGCAGCGTTCGTCGCTTACCAGGATACCGCCTTGGTATACTTCGGTTTTTACCAGCTTGCAGATCGCAACTCGGTCTTCGACGCTGAGCTTTACGCTATCCTCCAAGCTCTTCTCTGGGCCCTCAGGAATCTCTCGGACGGAAAGCTGAGACTTCACTCAGATAGCCGACTCTCTGCTGGCGTTGCGGGACCTGACCAGTTACCACCCCTGGGTGGTACTCATCAAAGCCACGCTCTCGATCCTAGGGGGACGTGGTGTTGCGGTGAGTTTTGGTTGGGTTCCGGCCCACACGGTATCCCCGGGAACGAGGAAGCGGACGCGCTCGCCAAATCTGCGACCTTGAGTCGGAGATCGACGCCAGCATGATATATTCCTGGGCTGTATTGGTGGGATGTTGAAGAGGTCGGCTCTTAAGTGGTGGCAGGAACGCTGGAACAGCTCCATCACCGGAAGGTGGACTCATTCTCTGCTGCCTCAGGTTTCCTTGAGACGGTGCGAGAGTGACTTCTATCTTAATCAGATACTCACCGGCCATGGGATCATACCTGAGTTCCAATTAAAGTGGTTCGGTAAGAGCGGGTTGTGTCCGTTCGATGACGAACCGGGAACTGTGGACCACCTGCTCTACCACTGTAGGCGTAACAGTGAGATTCGGAAGTCCCACTTCCCTATCAGTTCCCGTCCTATTACAGAGCTGAGCCTCACTAGCTTGGTTCAACTACCTCGGCTTCGGGAGGGCCTGAGGAAAATGATCGTACTGCTCTTTGACGAGCTCGACCCATAAAGGTGAATTTACGAGGACCCGAGCCGCGCCTCCTCATTGACCGTTACCATTCCTCCTGGGTTGACTTGGGATTCTCTGGATTCCTCGTTGGCTCTTCACCCTGCTCCCTTCGTCGCTCGCTGGGAATCCCTCTTAGCCACCACATGGAGAGGTGTACTTCATGTTCCAGGGCAAGACTCCGATACGGACCTGACCCCCGGGGCGGTGATCCAAAGGAGTAGTGCCCTAGATCAGGGGCAAACCCAGGACCGTCGACTTGGATGACCCCGCCGACTCCCTCCGATCGGGGGAGATAGCGGGTTTGACCTGGTAGTGGAGAATGCAGGGAGCCCTTTCTCCACTCCAGCCCCCCGAGAGGGGGGCTTCCTGTCACCGGGAGCTCCGCTCCCGAGGTGGAGGTGGTTGGTACCTCTTCAAAAATCAGAACGGTATCCTGTTGCGGGTAGCGCGTATTGGGAGTCCGTTTCTCTGCGGCGACCGCTTTGCGTTCTGTCGTTGGGTCAGTACTTCTTGTGCTCCGCGTCGGCGTCCCTTCTCCGAGCGGTAAGCAGTCTCTGCTATCGCTATCGACTTCTAGTCGGTAGGGGTCCCCGGTAAGCGTCTTAAATGCACGCACAGGTGGGGTGCTTTCCAAGTTTCCTCTGTTCTATTCTTATCTACTATATTTCTCTTGACGGTTTCAAGTTGCAATATGGTAGAGTAAATATTTTTAAATTCTTACGTTTTTAAAAATTCAAAGTCGGTAAAAAATTCAATTTTTTTTTTTCTGTTCTAAAAATAGGTCGAAGAAAGTTTCAAATTCCTACATGGAATAATATAGTGGAGGTATGCTGAAAGAAAGGGGTAGGGCTAGGTTGTAACCCAGACTTGGAGGTTTAAATGTATCAAAGTTCGGAGGTGTTCGAAAAATTGAAGTGGGAAAATATTTCAAAGTACCGTATTCCTGTCTCCTGCTCTTAATCATTATTTTGATATTTTTGATTTGTCTTTTACATACGCTTCTATTAATGTATTGCGAACAGGGGCCGAATGGTTAGGGTGCTGGCCTTCGGAACCAGAAATGGTGGGTTCGAATCCCTCTGGGGCATGGATGTTCGTAGCCATTCGGAATCGTCTTTAAGCAGTAGGTTCCGGTTTCATTAGCCCTCGTGTTGCAAAAAAGTAGACCATAGTGCTCCAAACGATAAAAAACCTATTAATGTACAGAAAATAACACATATATTATCGATGAAGAAAAGTTTCAATATATGATTCGGAAATTTACCAAAAGTAAGAATTGTAACACTATAAAGAAACGTGAACCTGTTTAGAGGACTTTGATCGCGAAAATCGAAAGAAAAATTTTATGGCTCCACTTATTAAAAAATTCTAAATTTATTCTTATTTTAAGTTTAAATCTAAGGATTCCACCTCAAAGTGAATGTGGCAAGTTAAGGCTGCATTTCTAAGGGCCGGTCTCACCAGTCTTTTAATGACTAACCGCGATTAATCTCTGTTTAAACGGAGAATTGCGTCCCATCATTGGTTAGCGCCATATGCTAATTGCGGATAGCCGTTGAACGACTTTTGTGATACCTCAATTAGCGATTAAAGCTAGTCGAAGATTAAACTCTTTGAAATAGAGCAATTTGTCGAAACATCAAGAATTACTATAATACCCTTCCCATTCATTTTCAGGTTTACAACAGCCAATAGACAAACAATAAACTGTCTTTCCGTTTGAAACTAAAGCCAGAATTGTCATAAATTGAGATATCCTACTGCGTGAAATCGCCTTATTGAACTAGAGAATTAATCTCTGTGAGACAATATTGACTTTACGATTACCTCTAATTCGCTATGATTAAGTGCGTAGTCAATCTTTGACGAGTTATAACGGTAAGTCTAGGCCTCTGTTCTATTTTTTTATTATGTGAAAATGGTTTTTATAAAGTGCTTTGTAATTTTGTTAATCTCTAAATTTTGCTGAGAAGGAGAATATACTTGTGCAAGTTTTCAAAATATAACTAATTTGTTGTCACATCTATCGACATTTGAAATCTGCTCTCAACCTGGCAGCAATGAAACGAAAATGGTACAGAAAGTGTGGCTTAACTGTTGTAAGAAGATTTAATTTGACGTTTTACTATCTAATTATTAAAAGGTAGTGCGGTGTCATGTTGTTTCTGCGCTCCTCACTTCGTCGAATGTCTTTCAGAGCTACGGGGTTCTCTTACTTGGATACACGAGGTTTCTGATGACCGTCTATCAAACGGACCTAAGGTAAATACACATTCTTTTATAAAGTTGGTGAATTCTTACACTGCTTTCCCCAGTTTTGCACGACTGAGTCACTTTAAGAGGATGTTAACTTTCAAAATATCGAGTTGTTTAAATTGGCTCATATTATAAACATGGATGAGAAATTTGAAATCTGTATCTTCGATGTTTTTAAATTTATGTATATTTTATTTATAGGGTTTATTTTCTTTAACTAATGTGCACTATAAATGGCTTTTTTCAATGTTTTCCTCGTAATTCCATGAATTCCAAAGTCTAAAGTTATTCTATTTATTGTGTTAAAGATACAAGCTTTAAGTTTTGTTTAAAGCTTTTTTTCTGTTACATCGGTAACACTGTGAATAAACACAAAGTGTCTTCATTATGTTATACACTGATATAAAGAAAAAAAATTGACTAAAGCCTTAGTTTGACTGTATCAGTAATGTTTTTTATAAAATATAAATCTAGAGATATCTAAAAATTCATTTACAGACGCATAGGGAGCTTTAATAGATCTCAAAGGGTATTTTGAAGCAAAAATATCAATGCTTGAGATTTTGAAATCGTTTCACAGATAAAAAAAAAGCACTTGTTTCAATAGATTTTATTTCCTTAACTTCCTTTGAATTGGATCCTAAAATACAAAACGATTACAATGCTTACTGTAGTGCTTCGAATAAACTTGTTTTATTTTAAGAGTATGATGTGCCCTTAAAATTGAACTGGTGTTAGGTGTATAAAATTTTATGCTCGACAGCATATCCGTTTTATTTTTTCCAAGCTAATTTAATTGAACAATTCGCAACTCCGTTACACCAATGTCTATAAATGAAATATTCGTAGTGTTTTTTTTTTTTTGTAGTTCGTCATGCTAATTTGAAAAGGCTTTATTTTAATGAGCTCAATTTACAGAAATCACAATAGCCATTATGTAAGTATGTAATGTTGTGAATGTGGCACCCGGAACACTCTTCTACTGCATTTTTATTTTTAATGTAATTTCTGTTTTTAAAAAATTAAAGTGGTGATTTTTTAACATTTTTGTTTTATGCGGAAGTGATTTCTTTATATTCCATCAAGAGATTTGAACCACTGTATATTCATGTAATTAACTTTTCCTTAATAAAAATTTAGTTTTAAAATGTTCTGTATGTTTTAGAAGCTTTTATAAACATCTCCAGCGATGCATAACTAATGATTCTAGTTTCATATTAACCCCTTCCGGTAAAATGACGAGTCTAGCTCATCATTAGTTTTTCATTCCATACCGCACAATGACGAGCTACACTCGTCATGCGATTAAAGTTACTGTTAAATATGATAATTAATTTAGTTTAAAATTTCTAGTGTACTGAATTTGGCAACACTTTTATCACTTATGAAAATCACAAGTCACTATTGCATATTGTTTACTTAGAATTTCTTGGTACAAGTCATTGCCAAATTAATGAGCCAGAATAAAAGAAAACCTAAGAAATGCCGTGTGTGTTACAAGAATCAAATTAAAAGTGAGACTACTTGGCGGTGTAAACAATTAAGAATTCCTTTGCACTTTGTTTTGAAAAGTACCACTAGCTTGAAAACTATTATCTGTATACCTTATTAATGTTTTGCTTTGATATTTTCTTAATTTTACTGTTTCTGATATTATTTAACACTATGTAAAAAGTGGATTTTAATTAAGAATATGTAAGAATTGTAAAATGAAACAAGTTTTATAAATAAAAATTAAATGGTTATTTCATGCAGTTTTTCATTATTAAATCATACCGGAAGTGGTTAATAGGCATTTCGTATTTATATGACGATACATTTTAGTTTTATTACAAGGTTAAATGATTTATAATAGGTTTCCATTTTGAATTTATTAAGTATTTGCATGGGTATAAATGCTTTTAAAGGTTTCTTTAAATTTGTATCTATTAACAAATTTAAGACTTGCTAGGTTTATACTTGTATTAACAAACGTGATCTGAATGAATCATTGTGTATTTTAGCCCTTCAAAATTTAAAGAACGCTCCAGATTTTATTTTCATCATTGAACCAAAACTGAAAATTTAAAAAACTTTTAAGGTAAGAGAGCACTTTTAAACTACGATGCAACAGATTTAGCAAGAAAAGTTGGAAATGCTTTGATAAATTTTTCACTAAACTGATCGACACCAGCTGTTTAAAGGCATGTATGACATCTCGACAGACTTCAGTACCCTATTTATTCTCATAGAATTTGGTAGCAAATATGGAACTGCACATTTTAAAAATTTTTATTCATTTACATAACATTTTGTTTGGCAATTTATCTTTTTACTTTAAAATTTTTACCTTATTAATACACTCTCATTTATTAGTAATGATACCCTTTGTGACCTATTTGCTTATTGTATGATTTTTAGAACTGATTGGTCATCTGAAAGCTTCTATGGCCATAACATGTGTGGGCCAAAATGTTTTTAAAAGAAAATTTCAATAACTTTAGCGTAATTCACCCGATTGATTAATCCTAAAAGTTTTTATACATTTAACAATTTGATGTTATTTATCTGTTATTTCGTGTTTAGGAGAACTAACACTAAAAAAAATTTCTTTATAATTTAGCTATTGTATGATTTATTTCGATGCTTTTGAGAACATTTCGTGTCGAATTGTACCCAGTGGAGATTTATTAGTATATGTGTCTCCTTCAAATGCACTTATCTAACAAATCTCTTTTCAGTTGGATCACTTTCAGAGCTGCTCTATATTTTGAAAGGTAAGTATTAGATATTTTAATACTGATTTTTCTACTAACAGATGATTGTTTTTATATAAGCCTTATTACAAATCTAATAGAGTAATGGTAGCCCATTTTTGGAATAGAGTACCGAATTCACCTATATCCACTTCAGGACTTACGAAGTCGACGTAAACGTCCTATCGACCACAGTAAAGTACCACTCTTGAGCTAATATTTATCTATTAGCCCACTGAACGGACGCGTCGACGGGGGTTCGACAGCGAATTCCTGTTCGAAAACGGACCTGTCGACCCCTTCTCGTTCACACTCGCATAATTCGTATCGCACACTTTTGAGGAAAAAAATATTGCAAAGCGATAATAAATGAAAGAAACTAATTTTGAGCAACGGAACTCCTTTTCCTTGCAGGGAAAATAATTTAAAAGTAGCCTGACAACTTTTAAACCGGCAAATCTAGTATGGTACGGTAAGTTCCGTCTGGAATTTACGAAAAGGGTGACTGTTTTGAAACGGAAAAAGGTGGGGAGGGTGGCCGGTGGATGGGTTAAGGATATCGTTTGAAAACTCCCAGTATAGCAGAGTATGAATCAAATCTGGAAAAATCAGTGAAAGAATGTTCTCTTTTCTAGGATACTTATTTTATACTTTCAACAGCCCAGATTGTGTAGTGGTTAGCATATTATGCTCGTATCAGATTCCCGAGTAAGGCTTAGATATATTTTGGCTGTCTTCTCATTGGGAACAATGTTAACCGTTCCTATAATAAAAAGTGAACAAAATCTGCAGTTCTGTAGAGAAAAATGTTAAAAAAGGCTGTAAATTGCAAATAGTTTTATATTTTTCTGGTAGCCACAATTTTATCACCTTTTTTTACACTGCAGCTGACAATGTAGACATATATTAATTCCAAACACGGCTGGAAAGCTGTTACTTATTTAGCATTACCCAGAAAATACGTGTAGCTTAAGGAACGACCCCCAACTCCAAAGGACATCGGGCCACGAACCTACTTGTCATTAATGAACACGGCAGATCTTTGACTAACTCGCAACCCTCTAGTTCTGAGATTGGTCGCCTTTGTCGAGTGAGCTTCGCTATCAATTTAACTAATAGGAAAACTAACAGACGCATTACTACAGTTAGTTTTACTGCCGAGCGCTCGGGGAAAGTAACTCTAAAATTGAACTGCGATGGAAGGTTGGGAGCTTACCACGTTGATAGGTTCTTTCCAGAATCTTATTTGATAAAGTATGTTATACTATAGTGAGAAAAAAAAACGCACTGCTTAGTTACCCCCACTCTCAGTGTAATCGTTCCTACAAATTGTTTAACATAAGACCGCTAGATGGCGTTGTCATCGGATTTGTTTCGGCCGCTAAATGGCTTTTGAAACCAAAGAAACTGCATCTAGAAGGAAGGCGAGTGGCAACTCATATTACAAGACACTTCAGTCAAATGGATTTTCGTAGCACCGCTAGATGGCGTTATGTAATTTTTTGGCCGCTAGAGGGCTTTTGATATAGAAAATGTATAAAAGCGACTACACCTAGAAGGGAGGTTGGGTTGGGAACTTTCTTGTTATCTAGTTGCCCCCAGCTTCTATATTTCTTGCATTCTAGCTTAATCATTTCCAGAATTTGCACACCACCGACAGGTGGTGCTTTTTTGAGTTTTTTAGTGTCCGCTAGAGGGTTTGGGACATAGAAAATCTATAAAAGTAACTACGCCTCAACGGGAGGGCAGGTTGGGAGCACACACTATACCCAGTTGCTTCAGCTTTGCTAGCAATATTCTAGTTACCTATGTTGCACGGGATCATATACATTTCATCCATACCTTCTCCCATTTAAACACGTTTCTCGTACAGGCCATTAGAATTACATTAATTATTGGAATATTGACCAAAAGGGACATACTAAGGGAGGGACCACTTCCTCCCTCTTAATATAGTAAAAGATTCAACAGTTGTCAATATTTGTAATTCTTATTGTGACTTAACATGGGAACTTGTGTGGACGATAGAATGTTCGCCACAATTGCAAGAAAGATATCCAATATGGCCGTTATTTTAGAAATCAGGAAAGAATACACGTGCAATGAAATGTGCATTAAAATCTAAACGTTTCTTAGAAGTTGAGAATTTATTTAAAAAGTACTACAGTTATTTCCCAGAATAATAGCTATGGATTTACCACAGTTCCGGAGATCGAATACAATCCCTGTTTTTCTAAGTTTTCAATCAGAATCTAAGAATTAAAAGGTTAATAACACAGCACACAAACTTCATTTTACACACTATGATGCCCTGTCGCAGGTTCAAATCCCGTCACTGGCGTGGAAACCTTTCGGAGTCTTATTAGCCCAAAGGTAGAGTGTAGAGCTCAAAACAGGCCCAGTCATTCGCTACGGATCTCCACTAATCGAGAAAAAAAAATAAGGAACTAAATTTCAAATAGCAGGAAGCAACAGGAAAGTTTGGAGCGCTAGTCAACCGTTTTGCTGCACTACACCTATTGCCCTTTGAGAGGGGGTAACAAGAAGCGTGACATCACGTCCATTGTTTTAATAGTTTTTAAATTTGGAGAACTTTCTTAATTGCAGGGAATTTATTAATCTTACATTTTTTGATTAGTTTTTAGTAGGTAAAAATGAAGAGCTTTGCCTTTTGATATAAGCTTTTTCACAAATCATTTTTGGATATTCCGAAGTGTATCTTAAAACTTTATAAAATCTCTTGTAATAAGAGGGCGTAAAAAATAACCATAATTTAATGAAGACACCAGATTTAAATTGTTTCTTACCTTTCGAAATATAGAAGAGTGATCCAACCGAAAAGAGATTTGTTAAATATGTGCATTTGGACCAGACACATATACTAATAAATCTCCATTGGGTATAATTGGACGGGAAATAAACAGTTCAATTATATCTATAGGAAATTTCTAATGATTAATTCACTCAAACAAAATACAGTCGATAAAAAAGGTCAGCACAATTTTAAATAGCAATAAATGGTTTCTAAAAAATGTGTTCAATAATAAAAAAAGATAACTATACCAGATTTACATAAAAGGAAATAATTTTAGTCTTAGTTCATAAAATTGACAAATAACCTCAAATTTCTAAAATGTAGGAAAACTTTTAGGGTTGTTCTAATGAGTGAAATAAACTCGAAAGTTATAACATTAATATTAAAAAATGACATCCATTTATTTGTTAAGGATATGGGAGGGCCAATCAGTTTTAAAAATCATACAATAAGTAAATAAAAACATTTCAAAATAACGATAAAATGGATTCAAGTAGTTAATTAAGGAAATTCAATGATCATTAATGTTTCTACAGCTACTTATTTACAAACGAACAAGAAATTAGTCAAGGAAAAACAATGTATGTGAAGAAATTTATTTTAATGGGCAATTCGTTATTTATAACCTAATTCTATGAGGATGAATAGGATTCATTCCCACTGACATCAGATTAGTAAAAAATTGATCAAAGCGTTAACAACCAGTCTGTGAGATTGTAATTTTGCGTGTTCTCTTATCTTAAAACGTTTAGTAAAAATTTGAAATGGTAATATGCTGGCAAAATCTGGAATGTTCTTACATTTTTGAATGGCTATTGGTTTATAGATTAATGGTCCTTAAAAAATTGCTAAAATGTAACAAGGTCATGCTTGTTAATACAAATATAAAACACAATCTGCCTAACCTGTTAATACACAAAAATCCTCTTGTTAAAAGTATTTATACTCTTATAAATACTTTAAAAATTCAGACTGTAGTAGTATTAATATAAACTTATCTATAGAATACAAACATTTACCTTTGTAATCATATTAGAATACATATGTAAAAAAATTTGATATATAATTGTTCAAGTAAACTCATTTGAAAAACAAAATGGACCTATACACAGTTAAATTTTAATGAAGCCATGGCACTTGTTTAAAACAAAATCACTATCACAGTAAGTATTGGAATTGTTTTGTAATTTAGAATCCAATTTAAGGCAGTTTACGAAAGTAAATCCTAATCAATTCATTTAATTTTATTAACCTGTAAAATGATTTTATAATCTTTGCATCTCAAATGTATTCTACAAATGCTTTGTACGTATATCTGTGCAAGAATTTTTTTAAATAATTATAGCAAAATATATATAAAAAACAAAAATAAAAACACTGACATAGTTAAATACAATGCATTTTGACAGGTTTTTTTTATATATTTGTGTATAAAAAAGAATGAGTCAACTTCTTACATATTCCATTCAGTTTTATCCCATACATCACAGAAAATTTGTATACATAATTTACCACTTGCATGTTTAACACAAAATAAGACTGAGTTTGGAACGCATAGAATTTGAACTAACACAAAACACGGGAAAAATACATTTGTAGTTTTCATTTGCTAAGAAATGCTGTAAATTATATCATATGCACGAGTAACTTCCAAATTAGGGAAAATACAGAGATACGTTTCTTCCCATATATGTTTGTAAATGTGAGAAGCTATGACTCAACAAAAACAATTCGATATTTTTAAGGCTCAAGCCCTCTTCAATCGACATCGCAGTGTTAAATTGTAAAACAGTATAAGAATTCAAACTTTATAAAAACAACTATTTACCTTAAGTGTTCGTCTGATAGTTGACTATTGAAATCGCCATGTTTCGAAGTACTCCGTAGTTATGATTGTACATCCCGGTCTCATTAGCCCTCGTATGCAGAACAGTAGACCGTAGCGCTCCAAACCAAACCGTAGCTATGATTCTGAACGAGCTATTGACGATTAAGGCCCTTACTCTGGAAGTTGCTGTTCGGTTCGAACGTTCGTTGTGACGTCACTTTGACGCCAGCTTGTGGACATTTTCAATACCTCCGTATATAAGAGGTGTTGTCATTTTGCGAGCAAACGATCAAGCTGACGTCAAAATGACGTCACAAGGAACGTTCGAACCGACTCGCAACGTCCAGAGCAAGCCCCTAAATGATTACGATGGAAAAATCATGACGCCATAGACTACCAAGAAACACTCATTTATTCTACCATTAAAGAATTAAAAGTAAAATTTAATCGTTTTTTAACCTTTAATACCACCAAATTTATAGTTTTCTGTACCATTTTCAGTTCAATGCTGAGGCGAAAACAAGTCTAGAGGTGTGTAACAGATCAGTTGTTTAGGGCCAGTCACACCAATGTCGTTTAACGGCTAACCACGTTTAATCTCTGTTTAAGCGAAAAATTGGGTTCCACCATTAGTTGGCGCCATGGGTTAATCGTGGGTAGCCGTTAAACGACTTTGGTGACCCCAGACTTAGAGCATGCACACAAGTATATTCTCCTTTTTAACAAAATTTAGAGATAACCAACAAAAGAACTTAAAAAATCCACCGATCCCACCAAAGTCATTTAATGGCTAACTACGATTAGCCACGACTAACCCTGGCGTCAACCAATGAGGGAACGCAATTCTCCGTTTAAACCGAGATTAATCTCGCTTAGCGTTAAACGACTTTGGTGGGATCGGCCCTAAGGAGTAATCTTACCGAGATTAACTACGCGTTTAATTATAGAGAATTAGAGGTAATCGTAAAATCAATGTTAAGGTCTCGCAGATTTCAGTTGCATATCGTTTATTATACGGTTATTCCATGTGAAATCAACACAATTTTAGAACAAATTCTACCTGACCCCTCCAATTTTGATTAAATTTGGTACAATAAGTGACTTCATGGTAATAATGAAAATCCCCAAATTTTATGTTCGAATAATAATTGGTTTGGGAGTTATAAGGCTTTAAAGTTGCCAGATTTGTCTAAAAAATACACTATCGGCATACCTTTAAATTACACTTGCTACTCACCTAATTAAGCTAGAGATATGCGCAAGGTGTTATTTTAAACCTTTTTTAATGGGCTTTCATATGATATGCAACACATGATGACGTGAAAATTTTTTTTAAAAATTTAAATTTAAATTTAAATTTAAAATTTAAATTTCTCAAAAAGCCAAGTTTTTAAAATTTTGAAAAAAATCTCAAAAATTGCTCATATTATTGTTAATTAATCCTCAAAGTTTCATGTTGGGATCATAATGGGATCACAAGCTACAAAAGTTTTTTGTTTGATATATTTACTATTGCAATAACGAAAATGAGAACATGCATTCATTACTTTTAATCTAACTCATCTGTATAGGATGGCATTAATGTTTACACATTACCTTATCGACATATACTCTAGTAAATAGTACATTTAACATTTGTGAAGATTTTAGAATGAAGAAAAATCATTAAAGTGCATTACTTTTGATGGATGGTGCTACTTATTTAGTTGAAACTGGTAGAAAGCTTTATGTGTTTTGAGAATTTCTACTTCAGAAAGAATATGGGCCTTACTCTGGGAGTTGCGGTTCGTACCGAACGTTCGTTGTGACGTCACCTTGACGTCAGATTGCGGAAATTTTGACAGCAAACGATATTTCGGTACTCTGGGGGTTACATGCGGAAAGTTACCAATAGTTTAGGTTGATGTAAATTTCCGCATGTAACCCACAGAGTACCGAAATTTCGTTTGCTCTCAAAATTTCCTCGAGCTGACGTCAACTTGACGTCATACCGCACTTGCGGTACGAACCGCAACTCCCAGAGTAAGGCCCTATACATTGGTCCTGTTGGAGTTAAAGGATCCACCTTACACATAACATCTGAAATTGGAATTCATAGTACATTAGGCTTCATACATTAGGATTATAATGGGATTACAAGCTATAAAATACCAAATTAGCTTCCATTAACACATATAAAAATTAACACATACAAGGACTGCCTTGCTATGATGATTTGTAATCCAGCATCAGTCAGCTGCCACATGGGAGAGTGTACATCATGTTCTGGGACTACATAATTAAAAACCATACTTGGTGAAATATTCGATGAAAATATGGGGGCAAAGATCATTTTCAATCAGTGGATTTCTGTTGATAGGAGCTCTTTAGAAACAATACAAAAGTCAGCATCAGAATTTATTGACTTATTTTGTGAGAAAACGTCTGTATTAGTTTATCATTACTATGTGGTGAAACAACAAAATTCATTTATAAACAATATAAAACAAAATTTAAAAGATTCAGAGTTTGTAGTTCTTGATTTTACTGAAAATTACTCATTTGTTATACAGGATGAGGCCCAGAGCTGCCACTGGACTATTGTTCAATCTACAACTCACCCATTTGTTGTATATTACAAAGGGAAGTTGGGAATTGACCACTTTACATACATTGGAATTCAAGACTGTTTGGAGCCCAATAGCAGTAGCAGTTTACTGTTTTCAAAAGAAGCTTATTACTTTTTTTAAGACAGAATTTTTAAAAAAGTGCAAGGAAAATATTTTATTTCTCAAATGGGTCATCTGCACAAATATATAAATAAGAAAAACTTTGCCAATTTATGCTTACATAAGGAAGATTTTGGCATTGAGGCAGAATGGCATTTTTGGGCAACTGCTCATGGTAAAGGACCTTGTGATGGGGTAGGAGGCACATTAAAAAGGTTAGAGGCTCCACCAAGCCTACAATGACCATATAAAAATCAAATACTTACACCACAACAACTTTTTAACTTGGCACAGGAATACATCACAAGCATACATTTTGTTTTTCAACACAAGAAGAACATGTTGCTACAGCTATATGTCTAGATACCAATTTAAAAATACTTTTGCAATTCCTGGGACTCAGAAATATCATGCTTTTATACCCTTAGAATCAAAAACAAAAGTTTTTTAAGAAGACATTTTCCTTTTCCCAAGATTTATTGATGCAAACTGCGATAGCATCACAATAAAAGCTTCTATTTGCTGATATAAATGGCTCTATTACTGCTGTTTATAATTGCAACTTGTGGCTTACATTTATGTTAAGAGAAAGAAGACAAAAACTCTGAAGAGGTAAAAGTGATATTCCTTCACTCACCTGGACCACCACCATCTTTTTTTATATCTATATAAGCCAGATGAACTATGGATTCCAATTTCAGATGTTATTTGTAAGGTGGATCCTTTAACTTCAACAGGACCAATGTATATTCTTTCTGAAGTAGAAATTCTCAAAACACATAAAGCTTTCTACCAGTTTCAACTAAATAAGTAGCACCATCCATCAAAAGTAATGCACTTTAATGATTTTTCTTCATTCTAAAATCTTCACAAATGTTAAATGTACTATTTACTAGAGTATATGTCGATAAGGTAATGTGTAAACATTAATGCCATCCTATACAGATGAGTTAGATTAAAAGTAATGAATGCATGTTCTCATTTTCGTTATTGCAATAGTAAATATATCAAACAAAAAACTTTTGTAGCTTGTGATCCCATTATGATCCCAACATGAAACTTTGAGGATTAATTAACAATAATATGAGCAATTTTTGAGATTTTTTTCAAAATTTTAAAAACTTGGCTTTTTGAGAAATTTAAATTTTAAATTTAAATTTAAATTTAAATTTTTAAAACAAATTTCAAGTCATCATGTGTTGCATATCATATGAAAGCCCATTAAAAAAGGTTTAAAATAACACCTTGCACATATCTCTAGCTTAATTAGGTGAGTAGCAAGTGTAATTTAAAGGTATGCCGATAGTGTACTTTTTAGACAAATCTGGCAACTTTAAAGCCTTATAACTCCCAAACCAATTATTATTTAAACATAGGATTTGGAGATTTTCTTTATTACCATAAAGTCACTTACTATACCAAATTTAATCAAAATTGGAGGGAGTCAGGTAGAAACCTTGTGTTGATTTGGTATGAAATTACCCTATACGGTTATTTCTAATCAACTGTTAAGCAATGCATCCTTGATTTGTCACATACTTTTTTTTATTTTGAGAAGAAAGGGCATTATTAGGATAAAAATAAATTTAGAAATTTTTTAGTGGATCTATTCTCGCGTTTAAAGGTATACGTTTCCATTTTGTTTTAGAAATTCTTACATTTGTTAGTGACAAGCAAAAAATGTGATAATTACATGAGACTCACCAAAAATTAAAAATTAATTCTATTTGTCGTGCTCTTATTGAAAATTGTGTCCAGCATAACTTGCAGAATTTTCCACTGTATGGAAAGTGTTTAAATAAATCTTTCAATAAAAAGCTCCCGGATGTACAACGATTTACCTCATAGATTAACACGATTATTTGGTTTGGGGCGTTACGGTCTACTGTTTTGCTACGCGAGACCGGAATCTACTGCTTAAAGTCGATTTCGAACATCCATGCCAGCCGCGGGATTCGAGCCATCAAACTCCGGTATCGAACAGCAGCACTGTACCATTCGACTATCGTTAGGCATAGATTAACACGAAGATAGAGAATCCAACAGAGCCGGTACATGAGTACCGGCTATGTACCCTTTAACGTAACTTTACACTTTAACCTAAACACATATTTCATGAGGTACGAGGGGGTTTTATGTTTCTATGTGATAATTTTTTAAACATACTGAAGAGCCCAAATATTATGCTCTTAAAGATGACTTGTTCACTAACTCTGACGATTGAAATTTTAGATATTTAGGAAACTAAACCTGCTATATCTGATAGAAAATTTATTAAAATTGTTTATGGCTGATTCTTTTTTATAAGCTAGTATTTTAATGAAATATGTATTGATTACAGTGAAGCAAGAGGTGCTTGTCCTGTAGCAAAATGTAACTCTCCAAATGGAACAAGAATCAAACATATTTATACATGTATAGTTATATATCTAAAATAGAATTTGCACGTGTGTGGTCAACAGACAATAATATATTTGTATAGAGATAAAATTTAAAAGGTGATGTTATATATATATATATTTTTAAAAATATGTAACATTATATAACATTTAGTGATATCTGTATCTAGTATCAAATATTTTGCAAGATCACTTTCAAAGTATTTAGATTACAGCAAGAAACATTTTATTTTAGACTCAATAATTTCATTAATCAAAATGTGTCAAAGAAAAATTAATGCATGACGAGAAAAATTAAAAAGTTACATATTTTTAAAGGATTTTTTTCTGGGGCCTAGTTTAAAATTAAGGATTTTAAGGACCCATTTTTAAAGGATATCACTAATTCAAATAATTTTTAATGACTTTAATGACCATTTGGATCCTGTTTTTTTTTTTTTTTTTTTTTTTTTTTTTTTCAAAAGTATAGATTTTGTACGCATATATAGATACACAATATTAAAACTAAATATATTAAACTAAAGGAAAAAAATACTAAAAAGTTCTAACCTTTTCGTACGATGTTTGCCTGTTCAATAGCACTATGCTTTTCGATGTAACAATTTTAAATGCGTGTCTAATTTAAAAATATGAATTAGTCGAAGGCTGTTAGTATTTTCTCAATATGCAACTACTCTGTAACGATGGTTTCGCTTGACCGGTACCTTTTGTTATCTCTCTCGATGGTAATGGCTGCTGGACTCTCTGGGCTTTTTTTAATTACATCTATCACTTCGTTACATCTATTACATAGATCGTTCATTAGGCCGATAATGAGCTATAGTTAAGGTACGCTTGAAGATTTGTATGAATTCTCTATGCTTAAGGTTTTTGAATTATACCTCCCCTGTTTAAGATTATAAGACTCTTATTTAATGATTTAGTAAAAATACGTAACCCAGTTC
This sequence comes from Pardosa pseudoannulata, assembly GCA_032207245.1. NCBI lineage: Eukaryota > Metazoa > Arthropoda > Arachnida > Araneae > Lycosidae > Pardosa > Pardosa pseudoannulata. The sequence continues at coordinate 97,332,909 of CM063502.1, forward strand.
AAGAATAATAGCGCTTTAGGTTACGATACTTTTACCGATTAGATGTGCAATTCCTTCTTCAAAGAGAGAAAGATCGATTCAAGACAAGGTTGGTTATTTAGGGATAAATGACTCTTTAATCAGTTTTGTTACTAATGAATGAATCCTATGTTCAGATCAACTCATAATGTGTCCATTTATCTTTTTTCCCGGTCAATTTAGTCTTTGCGCAGTGTCCAGTTTCTGTAATTCTATATACTTTACTGATAAATAATCTCAAAGTGTTATTTTACTTAATGAAAAATGCCCTTTCATTTGATTTTTTCTAATTCCTCCTTTATTTTTAAATGTACCCTGACCATTTTTAATCGAAATGTGGACATTAATCAAAACGACCTGTGGAAGGCATGAAATAATTTTTGGTGGCGTTTTAATGAGGGGACCACTGCTGCATTTATTTCTATCATTCGCTCAGTCGGTAGAGCATTGGATTGCAGATACGTTCGTCCCTGGTTCAACTCCCATTCATTAGTGTATTTTATCCAAAGACTGGAATTTTAATTTAAAATAATATTATTTATTATTTGCCCAATATCTGGTGGATTTTACACTTTTTTACTGTTTGAGCTAGACGTTTTCCGAATATTTTGCTTGTATATAAAAGCTGAATTCCACCAGTTGGGGTCAGTTCTCCATTCTATTCTTCTGTTCTTATAAATTTAATTGTCTGTTCAACCTAACCATGTAATTACTTAGATCTTTGCGACAATATAATAACGTATTCTAATTTTCTATTATAATACTTATAACGGTTATTTAGTAAGTAATTTAGAACAGAACTTTACAACTGACAGTTAAAAATTATTCACCTTACTCGTTATATAAAGTCACTAGTTAATTTTTTATACCTTGCTGTGTCTGTATTAGTTTTTCTTATCAAGTTACGAAGATTTTTCGTTATATACAGTACATTTTACAATAAAAAATGTAGGTACTAAATGTTATAACAGGCCTTAATACATAATTCCGATATTTTCGGCTAATAGTTTTTAAGCTATACCATGAAGCGTTAATATACATTATATTAAATTTTTTCGTTATATAGTGCGTATATTGCAATCAAAAGAGGAAGTGCACAACTAGTTGTTATAAGTCTTAAATAATATCAACATTCTACGGACTATCGTTTTTGAGTTATTTGAGGTACGAATGTGCGTACAGTTGAATTATGTAGAGTACGTACAGGTAGCTTGCTTAAAAATTTTCATTACGTACTGTGTAGACAAAGGAGATGCACAAGTAGATATTGCAACTACTTAAAATATATAATATCAATGTTCTACGTCTTATCGTTTTTGAGATATGCGAGGTACGTATGTACGTAAAGACATCCCGATGAAACCAGTCCAAATGCGCTCAGGGATAGTCAAAATTAATATTTAATATTTCATAATTAAAACTTCCTTGTACCTACATAGTACTTACTTTACATCGTACTAGGGAGTAAAAATTTGTCCATTTCATCTACTTTGTTTCTTTTGCTTAGCAGACGTTCACTGACAGAATGGAAAACCAGTTTATTTAGCATTATTTCGAGCTTTAGCAAATCGTCTTTTTTTTTTTTCAATATACCTATAGATTTCAATGTACTTAGTACTACATCAGAGTTCCCACAGAACCTAGGTATCTGGTAAGCTTGAGAAATTTAAAAAAATCATTAAAATACCGGAAACACTCAGGGATTTTTCTAAATGTATTCTGCAAACCAGGAAAACTCGGGGGAAAAAAAAAGAAAAAAGGAAAAAAATGAAAAAAAAAATAAGCATTATTGCCAACTATGCTAGTAAAAATTTGTAAGTACTTTAAAAATATTTTTTATTCTCTTAAAAAATAGTAGTATTTCAGTAACAACATTTGGGACATAAAATGATTATCTTTTACAAAAATCAAATTAAAAATTTGATTTTAATTTTTCTTTTTTATTACTATGCATAATTTTAGATGATGCTGAAAATAGCTATAACACTTTTTTTTCCAAGAAAAAAAATGTGAATTCAACACTGCTAACTACTTAAAATTGTTGAAATGTGTTATTGCGTGTGTAATGTTATTTTACTTTATAAAATGGTAGGGAAAATTTAGGATTTTTTTTTTTTAAATTCGTGTACCAACCCTGTACTTGTTTTCATTCATCATTCGACTCTATTATTTTTACCGACGTACACAAAACCCAAAAATGCCGTCTCGCAAATCTTTAAAGAATATATTAAGAAAAAAGAATCATGAAAGGACCATATTAATCAGAAAAAGGACATACAATTGTATTAACACGCTAATACTAATGTATACTTACGGAAAATTTTTCTATTGAAAAGTAAATCTCACATTTCTAACGAACTTACGATAAATAACCTGTACACTAAAACTAATAACTAAAATATAGAAATATTCAGAAGTTTGTCTATTTCCGTTACACTCGAATTACTTTTATCTAATACACTTTCTTTTATTAGAATTGTCCTCTACAATCCCTCAGATTTTGTTTACCATTTTATTATGGGAGCACTATATAGGCAGTGGCGTAAGAAGGTGAGTACGGACTCTGCTTTGGAGGGGTACCAGTTCTGAGGAGGTGACAAAATATTGCTGGGTGATCTACTTTCGTGATACCAGGATTTAATATTACTTTAATACTTCTTTAGCTTAGTTACGCTTTTTTTAAAGTCATTAAAATTAAAATGCTTTATTCGTTTGATGAAAGGAAGTTTTTATTTTTGAGGTAGTTATTACTTATTTAATATAAATTCAAATATCAATTTCGAAATAGATATAAACTTCATCTGAGACTCTTATTTATCCAGACCGAAAAGTGGTGTACTTCATATTATAAATCTGCATCAGATTCCATAATGATCGTTTTTTTAAAAGAACAGTGTGTTCTTGGGTTAGGTATTCAGTCACAGCGTCATGTGCGGTCGATCGTTGTTGTGGTTGGTGGACGGACGTTGTTTACCCTTTTCTTCAAGAGCACTTCCGAGTAAAATTGTACGTTTACTATTGAAAAGTGTGCATTTGAACGCAAACTTAATAACCGGTCGATGTTCAGAACATTTCTCACTCGTTCGATTTTTTCATTCATTTTCGCAGTCGATGGTCACCCTATGCATGTATCATCTTCAATATTCTGTCAGCTGAGATTCAGATTGCTTCTTGAAGACTTGTGATTGATACAAAATTTAATCTTTGAAAGCCTTATGTACCATTTGCTAGGTTTCACTGCCAACTTTACCGAATTTAACGCAAAAATGTTTTGCATAGTGTAACTCAATAGATCGCAGCATCTTAATCGTAACGAGCTATGCTCACAATAAATCACCTTTAGGCCATTGCGCTTTATTTGGGAATTAGAAGCAGCATCCTAACTGTAGGAATACATCACTAACATTCCAATAAATATATCCGAGCCTCATGGTTTTCTTGCTGATTTGCCAGAAATTCACAGAAATTTTTTCTTATTACTTCTGGGATATACCTTGTAGCATGCACCAACTTAATGCCTACATACTGCTGGATGAGCCAGCTCAGTGACAATAACATTATAAATTCTTGTTCACAGTAAACTGTATAACTACATCGCACTTTTCTCCGAGTTTGAAAATAAATGCAGTTTCTTACTAAGAAATAACACAGAAATAATTAATACGGTCACCTACAAACATACATAAGGACAATAATTACAGTTATTTTAGTAAGAAACTTCATTTTTCTCCCACATTCGAGAAAAAGCGTAATGCAGTTGTACAATTCACTGTAAACACAAGAATTAATTCCACTGCATTTCCACTCAAACATTAATCTTGAATTATTGCAACAATCTCGTGGTAAACAGCGTTAACCTTAAAGATGGTGGTTGACATACAACTCTATCGCTTACCTCTTGTACTACTCATGTACGTAGCTATAGGGCAGATTACTTTTGTGTTTCTTAACTAATAGCCTACAGTTATTGAAGCAAGAAGCGTAAAGGAGTATTTCTACTTTAGGCCAAAGGAAGGCCAACTTTTGAGTACTTCAGTTGTCCACCATTTTGCTGTCACCATTTCATGTAATTATTTCAATGTATACCCAACCAAAAGACCAATTACCAACGTGTGGTCAATGGTCATCGAACATTTTCCTGTTGGCTGGGCTGATACTCTAGCGAAGGAGGGTGCCAGTGTAATACAATGTTCATATGCTCATGTTACTTTAATACAATAAAACGACTTACCAAAAATCATTATATCCTCCCCACATTACGAAAAATTGAAGATCTCGAACTGCTCCCAAGAATTGTAGAAGTTTAGATCAAACTACCATACCAGTCGTACGGTTTATAGTTAATATCGAAAACAATAATTATCACTCAAATAAAATTAATCGATTTTAAGTTTTTCCTCCTCACAAAATTTTATTACATCATAAATGTTTTATTAACAAGCAAATTATTTGAGAAATTGTACAGACTGTTGACTTTTCACTCCTACATTCTGAGTCGAAGTTCTCAAAATTCTTTACATTGATTATTTTTTAAATACAATCTTGCGTTTGCTAGATTTCATATTTTCTGGGAGCCTTGTTTCTATACCTACTAAATATCTCTCCTATTTCTCCAATACATAAAAAGAAAAATTCATTTTGGATAGTTCTGAAAACATTGTTAATGGAAAAAATAGTTATTTTATAATTAACAATATTTACTATAATCTGCTTTGGAGGAGAGGCTAGAGCGCGATGTTCTAGGTAATGAGTCTGTGGGTTTGATTCCAAACAGTTGCAGAAAGCGGATAAATTTGAAATATAAGGGGGTAATTAGACTCCTCATTTAGGTGCTTAAAGAGTTTTACTTTGATAGTTGTGTGTACTTCTATATCTTTATTAGAATTTCATATACCCTCTCCTAATAGCAAAGTTTTCGTTTGAACGTTGATTCAGTAAGTTTTAAATAGATCTAATATGAGTATACTTCCCTAGATTAGTGGTTAGTGTTGACAGTACGACGCTTCAAACGATGAATCTGTCTGTTGGGTCAACCACAGCTGAAAGAAATAAATCTTTGCATCCCGAATTGCAAGAATAGAAAAAATAGTTTTATATCCTCCTACTAATTCAGATATTTTCTTTTGAGAACATTGAATCAGCAAGCTTGAGATAGAACTAATAAGAATGCATCTCACGACCTCCTTTAGCTGAGGAGTTAGAGCGCAAGACCCTAAAAGTAGTGAGTCTGCGAATTCGGTTACCCGAGGCTGAGGAAATCAACAACAACAAAATCTTAAGATCAAGGAAAAATAAAAATTCTATTTAGATGTCTCGAATCCACTGTAAAATAATTCTATTATTTTACTGTGGTAGTTGGGTACTTCAGCACCTTGTTTGAGTTTCATATCCCTCCTTAAAATATACAGAAGTTTTCATTACATCGTTGATTGAGCAAGCTTTAAATAGATCTAATATAACTGCACGGACACGACTTTCTTGGCCGAGAGGTTAAAGCGCAAAACTGGAAGTAGTGAGTCTGCGCGTTCGATTCTTGTCATTAAAAACAATCCTTGGATCAGGGGAAATTTAAAGCTCTGGTTCAGATTCCTCGAATCCACATTACATTTTACAGTGATAGTTGGGTAGCCTCTAAAGAATCTATCATTGCATTCGGTTGTCTATATGTCAGTAGAATTACTTACTACTGTCTACTTCCAAGACCTTATACATTCCTAAGTGCATAAATTTTCGTTCACAAATGGATTCAACAAATCAGTTTAAAAATATCTTTAAGGATCATCAACTTTCATGGGCCAATTTAGCCGAGCGGTTAGAGCACGGAGCACAGAAATCATACTCTGCGGGTTCGAATTCCCGCAGTGGCAGAAAAAGAAATAAAGTCACTTTAAGTAATAGTTTGTAATTCGAAGGTACCGCCATTTATTTATAAAAATGTCATATCCTTGTTATCGAGCCCCAGAGTCGCTCGGCCCACATTTCTCTAGCCCGCGGGGCCGACCTCGGTGCAACTCTCACCAAGTGTCCACGGCACGACCAGACATTGGTTTTGCAAAATTTTATTGGAGCGTTGAACATATCCCGATTTTGTAGCTTGCATGCAAAAGCCCTTTTTAGATAGAAACATAATGTAGGTTTTCTTTAGGACTTGAGCTTGTCAGAAAAAGGTAAATTAGCTCTGTGACAAACTCTGTATTCTGATATGATTTATCCTCTTTTAACTTATAAACATGGCTTTATCAGCTTAGGGTACGTGAGACCCATAGAGGATAGAAAAAACCTATCTACCTCTGTAGGGAGGTGATCAAGCGTCATCTCACTATGAGAGGATGGGTCTTAACTTTACCTCTCTTAGATATCCTCTCTCTCTCTTACAGGTAAGAGAGGTAAAAATTCCATCTTATAGGTTTTGGCTCTAAAAGGGAAGTAATCAAACGTTACTCTTCTCTAAGAGAGGAGGTTTACCTCTTAGGGGGAGGGGGTTAACATTTATTAAGGATTTATTTATTTTCTGAAAATCCGAAGAATCGAACGCGCAGACTCACTACTCTGAGCCTTAAGGACCAAAGGAGGCCGTGGTAGTATAGTCTTATTTAAGATCTATTTGATGTTTGCTTAATCAACGTTCAAATGAAAACTTCTGTAGTTGAAAAGGGAACATGAAACTAACACGGCGCTGATGTAACTAACATAGTAAAATGTTTACAGGGGATTCGAAACATGTTAAGAGACTTTTTATTTGCTCGAAGGACTTAATTAGTTCGTGCAAGTACAAAGACTCGAACTTATAGACTCAGTACTAAGAGCCTTGTGCTCTAACCACTTAGTCAAAAGTGGCTGCTACACTACAATATTATTAGCTCTATTTGAAACTTGCTAAATCAGTGTTCAAACAAAAACTTCTGATTTTGAAGTGGTATGAAAGAAACTGTAGCATACACATATGGTTATGCTGAAGATCAAACTAAATTTTTTAATCATCTAGTAAAATAGCTTACTGTGGTTTCGAAGAATCTAAATTTAATTTTCATTTTTCTCCGATTCACGTATTTCTTACAACTATGAAGAACCGAGCCTGCAGACCCATCGCTTGAATTTCGTGCTTGAACTTCGTGGGAGAGGAGTAGAAAATTGACAAATATGATGCTAAAGTACACGCAACTGTCAAAGAAAAATACTTTAAACTTTTAAATCAGATGTCTAATTTTCTCATTGAACACCTAAATTTCGAACTTCTCTGCTTTCTGAAACTACGGATTATTGAATCCACAGATTCAACACTGGAAGCGACAAGCTTTAACTATCCCCCCCGTCCAAAGCGGTTTGTGGCAGTATTCACTTCTAACATGTATTTGAAGTTCACTAATTTAAGATATAAAATAATTTAGGAGTGATGCTTCGAAAACACATTTTTATTTATTTTTATTTTATTTTATTACATATTTTATATTTTATACCATTATTAACTATTATCAGTTGGACGGTGGCCAAAGCGGTAGAATACTGTTTTAAATACTATTTTTTGCAGGTTCAAATTATTACTACTCCATCACATTAGACCTTGAGTATAAACCTATCCCCCCGGGAAAAAAAAAATTAGCACTCCAAATGAAGTAATTTGGCCACCATATGAAAATTTTTCTTATAATTTGTTTTTGAAATTATACGTTGGTGCATCTTATTAAAATTCTTTTATTTATTAAAATAAATCTGACAAAAATTAGCATAATACTGCACAGTATTAAATGATAAGTTTAGAAGAAATTTTACGGCTTTTTAAGAAATTTTGCCATCCGAAAATTGCAAGTTTATTACAGACATGTAATTAAAAAAAATTTTTTAATGGGTGTATATGTATTTGTGTGTATTCACACAGGAAAACTTTGTATATTCTTAAATGAAGAAACTGCTGACTTGAATCTGTATTTCGAACATTTTTTGATTAGGATGTAGAAATATTACAGGAATATTTATTAAATATTATTTGAAAACTTCTACCTATTTCTTTATTTGAACAGCCTCCTCAGTTAAAGGTTTCTGTCCCTCAAAATATTAATATTTTATTGCATAATGATTAAAAAATTTAAATTTTTTCTCTAATTGAACACCAAAACCCCTAATAACATCTGCTCTAATCGTTCCAAACTGGGAATTTTTCGGCTTTAAAATGGCATAACAAAGCAGGTAACATTTAATAAAAAAATTAATCCAATTTTCTTTCATAAAATATTTTTTTCCCCAATTCTATATTAAGAATGATAAATGTGTTCGACAAATTACTTAATTTTTCTACACCCACTACTGATATGTTTATCAGAGCAATAGCTTTTTACAGTATTTGTGCATTATGTTTAAGAGAAGTGTTTTATAGAATCTTGTTCTTTAGTTAACTATACGTGTTCTATAATAGAAATATTTCACGTGGACACTAGATTAAAAAAGTTTAAGATGTTGAAATATACATTTTCTTTCTTTTTTTAGTGTTAAAGATTGAAACTCCCCCTGAATGCAAGGTAATTAAATATACATACTACGTATATAGATTTACAATACGTTCTTAGTCAGTTGTAAACAAGATTTAATTTTTTCAAGTTTTAATATTTTTGTCTGAAAATTTGTCCCCCCCCCCTCCCGAAATTTTTTTCCAGCTACGTCACTGTAAGACTTGATTATAAAAAGTATGTATATGAAAATGTCTATATTTTTTATATGATCTGAACTCTGTGCACATTTTACTTTTACCATATACATTTGCTTTTCGTTACTTCATTTGTGGACAGCAGCACTCTTAAATCTCTAAGACTTGATTATAAAAAGTATGTATATGAAAATGTCTATATTTTTTATATGATCTGAACTCTGTGCACATTTTACTTTTACCATATACATTTGCTTTTCGTTACTTCATTTGTGGACAGCAGCACTCTTAAAATCCTTATGTGCAGTTAATGTTGATCCGTTTGAATTTTTTTATTTTTTAGAAATCTGTTCAAATGACATGTCCTGTGTATTTAAGAACTGTATAGTAACAAAATATGTTTCTAAGGAATTGAATTATAGTGTGTTAATAAGACTAAAAGTAATGTTTTTAGTTACAGGAATAGAAGAAATATCTGCCAGGCTTCTTAAGCTTTAATTATTCAACTTGAAATATATACAAGATATTAACAGCATCTACCAGCAGTATGCTTTCTTACTGTTAATCGTAGTTTTGGACAGTGAAACAGCAAGATTATTATTGCTTGTAAATTTTAGAACAATTAGCATATCCATTATCTTAAATTGTCAAGTATTTGTGATTTAGTTACACAATAAATGCCGTATATACAGGAGTAGAAATCAACCTTTGATTTTGCTTATATAATTTTAATCAAGTTTTAGATGGTTTATAAAAAATAAACACGTACACATTGAAATTAAGCCTAATTTTACTATTTTTCTGTGTCCATTAAGCTACAGGTCACCTGACAATTTACATGAGGTGTTTACTTAGGTTTTGTATAAAATACTCTCTAGTACAACACTAAGTATGAGTACGATAAGGGTCAAGTTCAGCATCTTTTCTTTATTTGTCCTTTATCTTTACATTTTTCATTCAAAAATGTAATGCGACTATTATTAGAAATCCTCTTAGTATATAAACAAAAATTAAATAAATTTGCCAACTTTGTTAATGCATAAATATACAAATTAGCAAGAGAGCAAACAGTTGTTTTAAACAGTTGTCTACGGTCTTACTAATGTATTTGGACTTTTGTGCTTTGTCAACTCTGGCTATTTATATTTTTTTTTTTACTTTCAACTTTGGTATGGAGCTCTAAGATCAATGTTTTGCAACACGAGGACTAATGAGACTGGGACCTACTTCTTAAGGCAGACTCGAACTGCTATATCAGCAGCTGAAATCGAACCTGCAGATTTCGGTATCGAAAGACAGTGCCCTACCTATTCGCCTATCATCAGGGATTTTTATAACTCTGGACAAAAACCTTTCGAATGACTTTATCTCAAGCTATTGTTTATTCAAAATATGCAGAATAAATTAAAAAAATGTTATATGAATATTGTAAAAGAGGAAATCGCAAATTTTATGATCGTATAATTTAAAAAATATTGTACAGAATTATAAGCGCTTAATATTAATGAATACTTCTGTAAATATGCCATTTGATATCGGGATATCGGATAAAAAAACGAGGCTTGAATTATCAGACTCATAATTTTAGTTCTATAACGAAATTCGCTTGGAAAAGGTTTTTTAAAAAAGGTTAACATATACTCCAGTATATACGCCAATTATATGTATTTAAAAAAGATATATCTTTCTCATAATCTGTTAGATAATCAAAAATCAGTAACAAAGCTCATTTTTTACTACATCTCAGCACATAAATAGTTTATCTAATTAGTCACATTAATGTTTAAGCCAATTTTCTTGAACTTTCAAGCTTTTGTTTTCGACAAGATGCCTAATACAAGTACCAATGACTTGTTCTTTTACTTCTTTTCTGATGTTGCATTACTACATATTTCAAAATTTAAAGCATAAAAATATTCACTGTCACTTGTACATCAAACTTCGAAGTCTTTTTTTATTTTCTATATCTGTGCTTAGGATATGAATTATTTTAAAACACAATGTTAGTTGTTATAAATCAAACACATTAAGTACAATAAATAGAACTTTTGTTTTCTTTTACGAAATCTTCTAGCCGTATAGGGAAACAAAGTACTAGTTCATGTGATTTGCATTGTTACTGTCAACTGCAGTGATCTTCCAGAGATGTAACACATGAAACTCTGCTGTTTACAATACTCTATAATGACTTTATATAAAATAAATAATAGTTTTTGTTCAAAACATGAGAACAAATATGACACATAACGTAATATTTATATATATATATTTCTCAATAGCATCATTATTTTATACATTATGATACATTAAAGCTACTGCATAAACTGCGACTGTATTGCAGAAAAAATGACATTTAAAATTCTAAAATGAATGAAAAATGCTGTGACAGAACTATACAGCAGAAAGTCCGAAATCCATACTTCGAAAACGGAAACTCATCGAGCAAACATTCAACAGTCAAAAAAATTATTAAATTTGTATTTTAAAAGCTTGTCTTCATTTCAGTGTAGGGACAAAAATATTTTTGTTTTAACCCATTAATGCCTATTTGGGGACAGCTAAAAATTTGTCTAATTTTTATGTTTAATCTGAATGAATTTTTCCTTTCAAGAGAAGGCAAATAGTAATAAATAAATAATTACCGAATTTTGAAATACTTGCTATTATTTATAATCTTGTCACATAGATGGGCAATACGGTGTTTCGAGTCTCGTAGATAAACCTTTTCGGTAGGTATATCGACTGAAATCATCCCATATAGCTTTAACTCTTATAAAGTTTCACTTTACTGTATTTACGTATGATACTTATTTACGAAATGTGTTTACGTATGATACCAAATAAATCTCGCACCACGAAGTTTTTCTTATTTATAAGTAGCATTCTATGAAGTTTAAAATAACAGTTGATCACTAGTAGAACAGGACGTAATATTCAGTTTTTTTTAAAATAATTTTATGTTTGACTCTGTGCAGTCCATAGTAACTTAAACTTGAGATGTTATCATATCAAGTCATATTCGGCAGAAATGATTCAGGCATTAATGGGTTAAAATTAAAGATAATAGATATATCGAATACTAAAACGATAGACGCAACACATTTAAAATAGAATATTTTCCGATACATGTAAAATTTCGTGTTTGAGCACATTCCGTAAACAAAATTTACGTTTATTACTAGAAAATAATTAATGATAGTGAAAGGATTCTGGATTCTCGTGTACCTCTTGGCCCAGTGCTGGGAAAGTGGTCAAGGCACTTGACTTCGCTACAGAGGAATAGTGCTATAGAAGATTGATTTTCAACGTGAGCGAGCGCTATTCAATTTCTGCGCCTTACTCAAAAATGGTAGCTCTAAAATATTAGGACTTGTGGAGAAGGAGCTACTGTGAAACATTCCCAACCGAATAAAACAGTGTGGCAATAAAACATTGTAAACAAGTGTGTGGAACATCTAAAGGGAAATGGTGTAGAAATCATAAAGAAATTGGAGCAAAGATGCTTCATCAAAAGCACCGAGTGATTATCTCCGATTTTAAAGAAATATTCAGAATTTTTTGTTGAAGGTTAAAAGCCGACTATACAGATCAAAACTGTGGTTAATATTTTGAAGTATGTCATATACAAGGAGTCATTTTTCTCTTTTGAGCTTATTAGTTCTAAAATTTTTCTGGCTAAGACTAACACATGGAGCTTTCCTATTATCCTTAAGGTACATTTGACATATATTAACACAATTCATACTTCTTTGAGGTATTTTAAATTATTTAATGTTTAGATGTTTCTTTTTAAAAAATCTCAATTTTATTCCCTCTTTATCATATAATAGTTTGATCGCTATAAATTACAAAATATTGTCTTCATGAACAAAGACTTCGAGAGAGATAAGTGATGTGTTAATATTTTTGTCTCCTCTTGTACAAAACTTTTGCTTTTCTCCCAACTTTTGTCAGAGAAATATTCAGGATTTTTGACTTTCTACTGCACTTATGTTTTTATAAAAATATTGTCGCCATATCAAGATGAAGGGGTTTTTGCTAGCTAAATAGAATGGATTTTACGGGATATTGATGAATATGAACTTAACAAGCTTTACGTTTGCTCTAGAACAAACTAATAAGCAAATTAATATAGTAACACCACATCCTTGAAAAAAAAATCAACAAGAACTACAATCATTTTTAAAACATCTAGCGTCTACCTGCCAACTTCCTGATGACGACAATATTTTTTCAAGTATATTAATATAATATTACACTAATTAAACAGATTCATTATTGTTTATAACAAAGAAATATATAAAATTGTATAAATAATAGAATTAAATTGCAGAAAAAATGTTCATACATTTGGAATAAAAAAATAACATTGCCTATATCTAGTTACACACTTTATTTCTAACATTTTTCGTTAGAGCAATGTAAAAATTGAATACTAATAATGATATTAACACTTATTTCAATTTATTTATTTCATAATCATTTTATTTTATACTTGAATGGGAAGTTTTGAAAGTTCAACTTCTGCTCGTGATCTGGTATTAAGTTTTGAATTTATCAAGTGCATGTATGCTTTGATTCGAAATAGAGATAAAATTTCAAGTAAATTTCATTCGTAATTTCACCATACTTTCAATTAGTTTTGGAACTGCAGAAATAGGAATAATTTTCCAGCTATAGAATAAAGAAGCGAAATTACTGCAAAGCAAGGTTTCTTCAGATGAGAGCGTTTTACGTGCTTTAAAGCGAAACAAAATCTTAGAATTAAAGAAAATAAAATTTTATTAAAATGGAAAGAATTTTCCCTTCATAAAACACTACGTCTTATGTTTTAGCATCTTCATATTGACTAGATATTTAAGTTGTTGATAAGCAGTAAAATCTTGATTTAATTTCATTAAGAGCCAAAGCAAAAAATATAAAAAGTAAACTTTCTACCTTGATATTTTATTCTAGTATGACAAATAATATTCCATGTTAAAATGTAGAAAATAAGAAGAAAACAATTGATCACATAAATGTCTTATCAGAGGGAAAATATAAATAAACGAAAATGAAATGCAAAATGAGGTACAATTTTCTCTAAAACGGATAACAAAACAACTGACATATTACTGAAAACAATAACTCGTCATACTCCTTTGGAGTCAAGATGTTAGAAACTCAAATATATATTCAGATAAATTACGTATACACGTGCATAAAGGTTTTATTTTCACAAACTTCAAAAGCCATCTTACGCCTAGAAAATGACACTTTAAGTTGTAATTTAAATGTGAATGAAAAAATAAGATATTTAATGTCATTTGAAATTCCGAATGTACAGTACAGAATTGATCACTACTCAAATACCACAGTTGCGGTTGCAGCATTTTGATAGATACACGTGAATCGGAAAGCTTAAAGATAGAACTCATCGGTAAAAGCTTTATACAATAATTATCACAGTCAATTAACAGAAATTAAAAAGCATGATATTTTGATGTAACTTTTGAAATTCCGACAACAGTACAGTACAGAAAAATATATACAAATATACTTGATTTATATTTATATATATATAAATAATATATATATAATATATATATGTATATATATATGTATATTTCATTAACACAAATTAAAAAGCATGAATTTTGATTTTTACAAACTATAATTTATAAAAGTCAGTCAATTAGATATATATAGTATAATATAAATAAAATATATTATAATATATATATATAGTTTCATATAATACAAAATATTTTAAATAATAAAATGAAAATATATCCATATTCAAAAATATGATATATGAGTAACAAAATATCCTTTTATAAAATTTCGCATATAATAAAATAAATATTATATTTTTCATAGTATGTAGAAATTATACTAAATTAAAATGAAAATTAATTTCTGTATTTGTTATTTTTAAATAATATTTTTACTTTTATCACATGCAATTTTCATTTATAATTTTATTGTATTTAATATACTTTTATGTGTTTGTTCTAAATTATTTACTTACCATTTAAACCATTAAATTTTGGAACATTAAGTTCTGTATTTGCTTTCTCATTTTCTGAAATAAATTAAGATATTTTTCCTATTTACAAATGAATTTGTGCAAGGGAATAAAACTTAAAATTTCACTACTTTTTGAAAGCGTCTTGTACTGCTTTATTCGAAACACGGTTATACTATGGAGTACCACAAGAAATGATGTCACAAAATAAATCACTCTGAATCTTTGAAACAGTTTCATTCACAGTAGACTTTGAAATCATTTTTAGATTAGAAATGCTTCTATTCTGAGAATCAGCTTACAATACATTATTTCATAATAGCTACCATAATTTTTCAGGAAATGAGATATTACTAAATCCTGGACTCAATCTTGTTTCCCAATACTTTTTAGTAAAAACCCACTGTTCCCTGCTGTCATCAAGAATTATTTTCCTACAGAAGAGAAAGAAAAAATATATTAGAATTTAATAGAAAGCAAAAAGTATCACTGAAAAACACAGTAAATAAAATATTGAATTTTGAATCTTTATCCCTTAAACATTTCTTGTGATATTTTAATACCAGCATGAAAAAACATTCTTGATAAAATACATCAAAACAACAAGAAAGGTAGCAATGCAAAAGAAGTGTAAACATTTTAATAATATATGAATAAATAGAAAATTAGTGATAAAAAGTATCCAAAGAATATTAAAAAGTGATTGGCAAGTGATTAATATTTAGCATTACAGTAGCCCCATATCTCTCATCGGTTGGAAACCATTAGTGTTAAACGGGAGATCGCCAAACCACCGATCGCGAGTTACTAGTAGCTTGCAGGAAATTTTCGGTAGCTTGCAGTGTCTCCCTGAATTGTAGCACAGTTTGTCAAATTGCCTTTTATAGAATTAAACTTGAACAAGCTCTAGTATCATGAACATTTAGATTTTGAAGAAGACAATGGTTCAGCAGCGTTAAAACTGATTGATTTTCCTAATGATTTATCTTTAAAGCAGTTTACTTCGATCTCTGAAAATATTTGGCACCTTTTCCTAAATAAAAGAACTCAGCTTTAATCAAGGTTGGTTTAAAAGTGAAAGCAGTGTTTAGCTTCAGAAATGTGTGGGATTTATACCTCAGTATGAAATTTATAAAAAGGGAAAGTACTGAAAGAGATTGACTGATGAGCACTTGGACAACTGTGTTCCGAATGGCAGCCATTAACTTATCTCTCAACATTAAAAAACTAGTTGATTATTAAAAAGTATGTCATCCTTCTTATTAGAGTTAATAAAAAAAATTCTATTTTTTTTCTCATGTATTACAAACATTAATTTTGTTTCTTACGTACAATTCTATTTTTTTTCTTAGATTGTTTTTATTAAAATTGATTTCATATTTATTAGGAAAAAAATATATTTATAAGCACTTATCAATTGCAAGATTTGAAAAAAAAGTTCTCATTTCTGCCCTGATTTCTCCGCAATTTATTGTATTATTTAAAAACTTTAAGCTTACTCAAAAGCTTGTTCAAAGTGACGTTCTCTGACGGGTGTAAGGCTTTTGTGAGATTAAATTGTGATTAAATTGGCTAGAATAAAAAGATTATTTTTTCAAAAATTTTTTCCATAAAAATGTATGCAAGTTCCAACACCAATACAGTGAAATGAAATAAGGCTGAAAGTTCCCCAACAATTGATATTAACTAGAAATTGATATTTTATGTCTCTGAAATAGATTGCATTCTTTAGCCGAACGATGGCCGATTGGTTAGAGTGCTGGCCTTCGGTACCGGAGTTCGTGGGTTCGAGTCCCACTGGGGCATGAATGTTCGTAGCCGTTCGGAATCGGCTTTAAGCTGTAGGTCCCGGTCTCATTAGCCCTCGTGTTGCAAAAAGTAGACCGTAGCACTCCAAACCAAACCAAGCATTCTTACAAGTTTAAAATCACCACCCCAGAATTACATTTTACTACTTTGGTTGTTTTTTAGTTAAAAGGCAATCGTATGCTCATTTATGGCTCCCTAAAATCTGGGGCCCAACGTCTGAATCTAGGTGATAATCAGGATCTGGTTATAGCATGTATTCCAAGATTGCAGTGAATGAGAAATGTGCAACACAGTAGTACTCAGGTTTATGTACGTTGCAACCCGAAGATGACTAAGGTCACACTTTGTAGGTTGTGAACGGTACGACTTGCACTTTGGTTCACAAGGGCTAGTTAAAAGATCTACTGCTGAAAAACAGTTTCAAAAAGCACTTAGCATTCATATCCATAACGAGATTCGAAGTCCCAAACTCCAGTACCGATGAATGTTACGTTTAGTGAAATAATAAAAGGAAAGTAGAATTATAAAAGAACTTTAACCCCTTCCGGTAAAATGACGAGTCTAGCTCGTCATTGGTTTTTCATTCCATACCGCACAATGACGAGCTACACTCGTCATGCGACTAAAGTTACTGATAAATATGATAATTTAGTTTAAAATTTCTAGTGTACTGAATTTAGCAACACTTTTGTTACTTGTGGAAATCCCAGGTTACTATTACATATTGTTTATTTAAAGTTTCTTGGTACAAGTCACTGCCAAATTGATGAGTCAGAATAAAAGAAAACCTACTAAGAAATGCCGTGTGTGTTACAAGAATCAAATTAGAAGTGAGACTCCCTGGCGATGTAAACAATTCAGAATTCCTTTGCACTTTGTTTTGAAAAGTACCACTAACTTGAAGACTATTATCTTAATTTTACCGTTTCTGATACTTAACACTATGTAAAAAGTGGATTTTAATTAAGAATATGTAAGAATTGTAAAATAAAACAAGTTTTTTAAATAAAAAATAAATGGTTACTTCACGCACAGTTTTTCATTATTAAATCGTACCGGAAGGGGTTAACAAAGCTAGAAATTATTCAGCTATAACAAATAGATTATTCCAATTTGTGCATTTTTTAGTTTTTAAATGCATTTTATTAGAAGCAACGTAGAAATTCGAAGTATTCTGTAAGCCATTAAACCCCGAAGAAAGGACTTAAAAAGGATTTAAGAATAATCTAGAGTTTTTTTTTTTTAGCCAACTGAATTTGATATTAGGCTTCAAGATTTAAAATATTGCATTTTTAGAGTATACCAACATATAAATAAATATAAATAAATTAAAACGTTGAATCTTACTTGAACCACATAGGTTTGTACTCTATATTTAGTTCTTCTCTACGCCGTCTTCTTTCGCGTTGTGATTGTTCAATTTGCTGTTTACAAATTTCAGCTTGAGATATATTTCCTTCTTCTAAGTACCTATAAAAATAAATGTAAATATAATGTAATGTATACTAGAATCAACTCTTTAGAAATAAATCTTAAAAAATGAAATAATGAAGAGTAAAATTCAATACTGCACAATGATAACCCTTTGGAATACATTATATTTTCAACTACTACATTGCGACTATTATGTCGTTTCTTCTAAAATTCTATTAACAGTGAAATAAAAATAATTTAAAAAAACTTCCGCGATTTGGCAAGATGGTTGGTGAGTTAATTTTTCGTCGCAAGAAAAAAAATGTGGAAGTCTCCATAATATTCCCCAACGTTACAAAATGCTGCAATTACTGCAATGTATTAGCTATGGGTTCGAATGTAGAAATTCCGAACAAGGTCTAAAAACGAAAAAAGTTTTAATTTGAACTGAACATTTACCTCTCCAATTACGTATTTATTGAAGCCACAGAAGTTTTAGAATTATTAATCAGAACATTAAAAAACCGACATAACACTTTATTACATTTTTATTCTATCGTAGCATACAAGATGGAACTTCATTGGTTTTGTATCCAACGTACCTCGTAAGCTGTGTACTATAGGTACATTGTGATCTAATTCATCTCTATTGATTAGTTGGATGACAACATACTTCCACTATTTACAATATATGAGGTAAGAGAATTTCACCACGCTGACTCAGGCTTTTCGCCCATACAGCAGCAACTACCAAAGACCGTCGCCGCGACAGCAACCACAACAGCTACAAAGCTGCTGCTGACCTACAAGAGGCTCCGTCGTGGCTCGAAATTAATGTAGACGACCCCAATAAGGAACAATACCACTTCGGCAAGTTCGGGACTACCAGTGAAGTCTGAAGAGAAGGATCACTCAGGAAACCCCGGGTTCGTGAAACCCGAGTATACCTAAAGGAGGTATACCCCTTGAGGTTGTCAGACGGCTATCATCGGCTTAGGAGGGACACTCCTAGTTACCAGGGGGCGCCACGAGGAGGCTGATAGCTGTCCTAGGTGAGGTACCGTAGTACAACACCCTGTGGCTCTTCCCCAGAGCTGCGCCGAAGCACAGATAAGGAGAATCACTGCCACACCCCCACAATATATGAGGTATATAGGTCTTAACCCTTTACAGATCAACAACATAAATTCTTTAGAATCTAATTAAACTAATTTATAAATATTATCTATGATTTTTATATATCTAAAATATATGAAAATTTTCTTTGTGTTCACTAGGATTTTCCTTAAAGGTACCTTAGGGCAGTTTGAGGGGTAATTTATCTTATAAAATCTACTCCTTATACAGTGTGAACATGTTTTTTTTTTTTTAATATTTATTATATTGCGAGAGCAATAAGTATCCTCAAAATTGTATAAGAAATAAATTAACAGTTTACAATCAATGTTTAGATAGATATTTTTAGGGGGTGACAAGTGAGAAAAAAATATTTACTGGCTTTCTAGGTACAGCAAGTTTAAATATTTATATTTCAAAAGGAAAAATAAATTTAGTGCAGTGCTGCCATCTGTTGTACGTTTAAAATGCTAAAAACATTAAAAAGAATTGTAAAAAATTCATTCCTATATCTCTAAAAAGCAGAGACAATATGTTTAATAGGTGGTTTCGCTGGAAAACCGCTGCCCTCTAAAGGGTTAAGAGCTGAAATCCAACTTTATCGATTGAGACATGCTAACAGCAAAAGTAACGACATAAAAATATATTCGATTTATTTTCTTATTCATTATTGAATGGATTAATTATATATAAAACTGAATCACTATTTTGTAATGGGTTTTCAGTTAGTTATATGTGTACTTTTAATTTTTTTAAAGTGCTTTCTCGTGTTTCATAAATCGAAATTTCGATCTGACCCATTGATGTCTAAAACTATAATATATTAATTGTATCTACATTTCCGGAGGGGGGATGAATGGTTGATAAAATTTAAATAATATAAATCAAAAATTTAAAATTGTAAAAAGCACTTGTATTTAATATACTTAATTATTTATCTGAGTTTGTTTCAGGGCTTCGAACCGGAACTGAACCGAAAACCGGAAAAAACCGTTATTTTGGTCGGAACGAAAACCGGAACTGAACCGAAAAAAATATCGGTTTATTTCGGTTCGATATATCTTTCAGTCATTTTGTTACTGTTACCAACTTATCAATATTTTCTAATTTAACGTCAACTTTATAATTATCATTACATGTATACTGCTTC
Source organism: Pardosa pseudoannulata (assembly GCA_032207245.1). Lineage (NCBI taxonomy): Eukaryota > Metazoa > Arthropoda > Arachnida > Araneae > Lycosidae > Pardosa > Pardosa pseudoannulata. The sequence goes on from CM063502.1 coordinate 97,353,060, forward strand.
TCGATTTCCTATTTTGATATTTGTTGAAAGAGCGTTTTCAGGTTTGAAATTTATTCTCCGAGACAACAGAAGTAATCTCAGTGAAACCACGTTAGAAGATATATTAATAATTAGAGGCAATTTTCATATGTTAAATAAATAATATATTTTTTACATAATTATTGCAAGGCCAAGTGCACGATGTGAGAGTCAAACGACGAATGTGGGTAATCATGAACCTAGTTGTCAAATGCGATTTTGATAATGGATAACAATGCCAATGCTCGCCGCTCTTATCGTACCTGCTGTTTGTATCAATTCACATAGTGTACCAATTAAAAAAAGAATAAAATCTTCTAAATTTTGATAGAATTACATTTTTTGTTTATGGTAGAATTATATTTTTAGTACAAATAAGAATATACATAAAATGAAATTATTCATTTGGAACTGAAACGAAAACAGTTATTTTTGGCGGAGCGAAAACCGGAACTGAACCGAAAACCGTTATTTTTGGCGGAGCGAAAACCGGAACTGAACCGATATTAATTTTTTAGTTGAACCGGAACGAAAACCGGAACAAAAAAAATTACGGTTCGAAGCCCTGGTTTGTTTTATCTATTGAGTAATTGATCTATCTGGAAATTAAAATTATAATTTTATCATGATGAAAGGTAATTATTTTTCAAAATTTTTCTTTTAAAATGATATTTTATATTCTTTCTATAACTCTCTCGCTGGATTTATTTCCGTCGAAAATCTGCTCCCGCTCATAACACAGCCTTCGGGTTACTTCACGCGAAAGGGTTGGAGTCATTTAAAAATCGCCAAAAATGGGAAGGGGCACCCGGTTATTCAGTAGTACCGTAAAACTAATAAAATTCCAAAAAGAAAATTTTAAATAACGAAAAAATAGTGTGGAAATATAAGCTTAGAACTACTATTCTAATATCAGCCCAATACACCTTTCAAACTATAATCGAGCATAAATTCTTTATAAGAAGGGAAAAATAATACTAGTTACATTTTAGGCAGGTCTTTTCGTTATTTAAAGTATGTATCATTCAACTAAATAAATTTCCTTATGAAAAAAAGGATTGAGTTCTTGTTGAGATTTATATGGAAATTTACCATGTATTTTGAATACAAAGGAGTACTTAAAACCTTACCTTTGATCTGGACGAAACCGTGTATCAGTAGGGGGCAGCAATTTCTCGAGTTCGGGATCTAGTTCATTCAACTCAATGGCAAATCTCGTGAAACCATAATACAGCTCGTAATCTTCTGGCATTGTTCCTAAAAATATAAAATAAAAAATAAATTTGGTTGATAAGGTAATAAATAGTGCCATGTTACAGAAAGACAATTTTCTTTTTTTTTATTTAATATACATTATAGGCTCTATTTATTTAATATCCAGCTTTCGGTCTGGGTAATTGTGGTTTTTAAATAGAAATTTAGATTTTTTTTTAGATGTAATATGCATCTAGGTACCCTCGGATATGCTAACAAAATCTGCAAAAAAGTGGTGATGATTCGTTCAGTAGTATTTTCAGTTATCCCCGATACACATAAAACTTCTTTCCTCTTTATATCCCCTATATAATAATAGCATAAGTTATCTGTCCGTCTGTCCTCGAATTTATGAAGTGGTTGTACCTGGAATGGATAGAGGCATCCATATTGGAAATCTTGATGTGTTAGGGTTAGCGACGTTCGAAACGAGTGGATCGGGACAGCCAATTTTGGGTGCTTACACTTCCGGTAGAAAATTGCTTGGCTCACTGGCGATATCTGTTTACTAAAAACCTATTTAAGTAATCGTGTGCTAAAATATGCAATTCCATTGCATTATTCAGACAATGTTTGTTCTCAGTTTATTGTAATGGACAGTAAATAGCCGGATTGAAGCATGAGGAAATTATTCATTGAAATATACTTCAATATAGTACTTTAGAAGCTTATATTTTTCTATCAAAGAATATTCAAGAAAAATTCTCTTTACTCTTTATTAAGTGAATTATTATTATATTATTATAACATTTTTTAAGAACAATGTTTTTATCTTTAAAAATCAGGCTGTTTACTGCCCATTATAGACAGCTTGAGGTATAAAGTTTATAATAGCAAAAATTGATTTTAAAATAATAAAAAAAGATAAAAAAATTGACAGTTAAAAATAAAAATCAATTTTAAAAATTGTCAAAAATGTAAAAAAATATTAGAAATAAAATAAAATATTAAATTATAAAAGTAATAAATATTAAAATTAATAAATTTATTACAATAAAATATTAGAAATACTAGCACTTCTCAAGCTCATTTCTTAGCAGAAACTAATGTTATAAACTTAAAACGACAAAAACTAACAAAAATATAAGTAAAAAATTAAATAAATTCAAATAAAAAGGAGAAAATTGACTAAAGACATTGTCGAAAATGTAAATAAAATAAAATAACTGTCCAATTGAGTAGTTTTTGTTAATATATTAGTGAATAGATGGCGCCAGTGAGCCAAGCAATTTTCTACCGGAAGTGTAAGCACCCAAAATTGGCTGTCCCGATCCACTTGTCGTTCGAAATCCACCTCTTCCTCCCTTTTCTAGCTTTTAATGCTATTATTTCAAGCCTTATTTTCCCCGATTAAGAGCAGTAAATTAAATTTATCAATTGATCACATTATAAGTAGATGAAAATAACTTTTTTTTCTAGCATTATGACGTCATTTCTTTAACTCTCTCATTTAATCATTTCTTATTTAAAATTATTTACATTTCGTCTGCATTATTTTCATATGTTTTAACACTGAACTTAGATATCACGTAAATAATTTTCTTTTATATTTCCCTCAAATAATAGATTAGGAACATATGTCCTAATTTTAAATTTAATCATCGATTATTTTTTGTTGCAATGAAACTTTATCTACCTCCAGAGTGTCTTGGAAATGATAGTTCCATTACTTCACTTCAATTAATTACTGAAGAGAAAAAAAAATTTGAAAAGTACTTAACGATAATTTCGACGTAGCTAAGAAAATTTTGAATTATCTTTCTAAATGAATTCAACGTGATTCTAAACTGCATTCACATTATCGGGAGATTTTAGAGGAACATGAAAATAAATTATTGAGCGTGAAAAAGATAATTCTCAGCCAAAATTTTACTGCTCCCGTCATATGACGGGCTACGTGCTAGTAATAGTATAGATAGCGATGAATTATAGCCTTT
>CM063502.1:97361268-97406268 GCA_032207245.1 Pardosa pseudoannulata
TTGCTACACTACCACACCTCAACAGTCATAACTGCTAAAATAATTTTTAGAATTTAACTTTATGTTTTTAATGATGTTATGTATGCATTGAACTTCATGATTGTAAATATATTCATTTTGAGATAAGTTATGGGCGTATGTTAGAAATTTCATTATTTTTTTTCTTGAATTTTTGCTCTAATTTAACCCATATTGGACCGCTGTCCTATAAACATGACAGAAAAATGGAATTCCATTTAATAATAAAGTTATAAACATTTTCTGAGTGGATTTTATTTTAAGACCTTTAAAATAGACACACTTTATCATAGTAACAAAAAACTGAGGAATTAAAATATATTGTATTGTAAAATATATTTTTAGTAACTCCTTAAAAATTGTCATTTTTTAATCTTTAATTTTATATTTATTATTATTATTTTTTTAAACATAGTTTAGGTTACTTTTAGTACTCCAGACATTGACACTACATTAGGGAGTAACGCTAGGTCCAGAAAACGGTATTATGACACCAAACACTTTATCCATTTTAACAATGACTCTTCAATCGATCCGCAAGATCGTTATTGTAAAATTCGACTTTTTTATGATAAAATCAGCATAACCTTGAAGCAATTTGGTATATTTTCTGAAAATCTCACCATCGATGAAAGAATGGTAAAATATTTTGGAAGACACAGTTGCAAGATGTTCATGAAAAATAAACCTGTAAAATTTGGATATAAATTTTGGGTATTAGCATCTTACAACGGATATCCTTTTTCTATTACCCTTTTACCGAAAATGCCAGTTCAAGCACTGCAAAAGAAAAGCACACACAGTGTGCTTAAAATGTCATGTTGAACTTTGCTTTGAATATTTTCCCAAATTTCACCTATGAATCAGCCTAATGCAATGTAAGTGATACTTGTTAAATTTTAGTTGTGTATTGGACCGTTGGCCTAATTATAGGACACCTAATTACTTAAAAAATTAAAATTTATTTTTAAAATTTTGGTTTTATAAGCTTAGTTACACCATATTAATGTTATGGATAAAGTTTTAAAAATTTTCAGAAATATTTAGTTGGTGTGGTACAATATGGGTTAAACTTGATTGTCTATAACTTATTTATACTTTAGAATACTTTCATTCTGGAGGTTCAATACATCCATAATGGATATATGTCCACATTTATCCAAGTAAAAGTGATATGTTTTGAGTATTTTTTTTAGTTAGGAGTGTTGGCTTAAAGTCAAAAAATGCTTATTTTTTTTCTCTATTTTTGCCAATTTTTAAGACAATATATATGTATTTATGTATATTTTCATATTTTTCTATGTTATATAACATATTACTGCAATAACCACAAAATATTTCCGTAAAAACTTTATTTAAAAATTCTGGCTCCGAACGTGGTCGGTTACCGTAAGTATAGAATAAATTATTAAAATTCAGATAATTATACATTTAGAGTATTTTAAAACCACTGATTAGTTATAATTTTTATTTTACTTAGCTTTTTAAAAATTTGAACGGGTTAAATGATGAACATGATTTTTATTGAATAAACTTTCTATTTCTTGAATTGGAAAGCAACGTGTGAAGAATCAAGAAGTTGATTTCTCTCAAATGCAGTTAAAAATTCTTTATGTAAAGGTAGTTTTTTGATCATAGTAATTTGCAATAATTATAAGAAATGCATAAATTTGTAGAAAATATACTTTTTTGCCAATAATTTTTTATATTTATGTTTTAAATTTTTAAAAGTTTGAAATAACAACTCTAACATTCTATAAAATGTATTTTTAATTCGGGATTTTTGGAATGCAAATCAGTAAGTATTAACGTCAATATATATGTCTTTTATTATTAGTCAGTAATAAAACATTAAACACTTACTTAGGTAAATAAACATGAATGGTTCCTAAAGGCAAGATTTCCATTGATTTTCCCCAAAATTTTGTTTTTATCCTCATATCTGGAAAAAAATAATAACTAGTTAGATAAATATTAAGCAATTTACTCAAAGTTTCAAGATATGTTAAGAAAGTTTTTTTATTATTGTTTTTTACATTGTTCTCTGATTACCCTCTTACATACGTAAGAAAAAATAGGATCAATAATTGGGTTATTAAGTGGAATTATTTTACTGAAAGATTATAATAATACTGAGATCTAGAAATAAGATTTATTTTTTACAATCTACACTAATTTAACTCTGTGAAAGATTCATTTGTAAAAAGCTGGAAAAAAACGACAACTAAATCTTATTTTCATAAAATATCAAATCTGTACAAATATATACATATCGACTATCAGCGTACAAGTCAATACTGTCACGCCGGTCAAGCCTAAGTCACACTGGACAGTCCGTGCACAAGTATAACTTACGAAGTCAGGAATTGCATATTTTGAGATACATGGCCTAGTCAGTGGTTTTGAGTCACATTTGTGAGGAAAATTTCATCTAGTCAATTATGGTAAACAACTCCATCTAGTGAAGAATAATGACTTGTTTAAACCTGACCAAGTCAGACTTGGTCAGTTTTGCTTGTACACCAGTGTGTGTATGTATGTACTCGCGCGACCGCACACACACACTATAACTCTAAACTGTCTTTGCAAAATAAGATGGTTGTATCCATACAGACGAGCAATAATTACCATGGGAGCTCGCATTCCATGAGAGGCAGAAAGAAAAATTAGAACTCAATTTCAACCTACAATAGTATTGGGAAATCGAATGAACAATACTAAAAATTGTACGTTCTGATTTGTTGTACTAATTTGCGAGATGCACATCTAGTAATTTCTAGTATATGCATCCTACCATTGTCTCCATGAAACGTTTCGGAAGGAATTTAACAAGGAATATTTTAAAGTGTCGATGTTATGCTGTTTTAAAAGGACAACGTTTGATCTGTTTGGATTTCTACCAGTAAATATGCTGCTGCTTCTCACTGGAAATTAGTATCTGGTAACTGCTTGATGTCTTTGTTCTACCATACTGCGGTTGAGATATGTCCCAGGCAACTTCGGCGTCATAACAATATCAGATGTTGCCAGAGAGGGGAATTTATAGTACCAAATTCTAATCTCGGACGACTTCTGACGTCATTAAGAATATCTGTGACACATCTCGACCGCAATATGGTAGCACCCTATCTTAGGCATGTCATGCTCACATAGTTTTTTTTTTTTTATTCTCTCTGTTTCAACTTCATTCTTTTTGTACTTCTCAGACTGGAACGTGACCCTATATTTCATAGTAATTATTGTTCGTCTGGATGGGTACTACCTTATCCTATTATTGTGTGTGTGTGACACGCACTTAAGATATTTATTCATATACGAAAAAAGAAAACTTACCTTGGTGAAATATAAAGTTTTTTGACTCTGCATGGCAAACTGAAACAGGGGGATGATGACTGACCTAAAAATTTAAGAATATGTTAGGAGTGATATGTTATAAAAAATTTTTGTCAAGATTATGTACTGGAAAGAAGGAATGACGCTATTCAGAAACAAAATTTCAGTCTCGTTCTTTCATTACGATTTTAAATTTCGATTTTGAATGATAAAGATAATTTTGGGCATTTTGCGAGTAATAAAATGCATTATAAGTTGTAATGAGAGAAGTTCAGTATTGTAGTAAAGATGATTCATTTTAGTAGATTAATACTATATATTTTTAGGTTATTTTATATCTAGAACCATACAGGTGCTATGACTACATTTTATTTCCGAAGTATATAATTAGCTTATTTTGGTATTTGTAATAACTCTTGCATTTTATTTTGGCTATAATTCCCTATTTTTTATCTTAAACCCATATCAAACTATTTTAAACAAAATTAGTTCTTAAACAAAACTATTACTCGAAACTATTTTACACAAAAAATGATAAGTAACATATGGAACACTAATACTGGGTACATAGACTAATACTACAAGATTCTTGACCGGCTTTTTTCTCCCACAACCGTTACATGTATAATAAACTTTTAATCAGAAAAATACTTTAAATAATCTAAGCATTCTTTGAAAAGTATTTTTAAATTTTAAGTTCAAGTTTATGAAAATTAGAAAATTAAAAAAATTTTACACGTTTTTCAGTTATTATCATTATATTTAGCAAAAATTGTAACTTGTACTAAGAACTTTGATTTGAAAAGAGTCCGTTGTAAAAAAAAAATTGGCTTTAAAAAAATTGTCTTTCTTGAAGTATTGAATTACACAGCTTCGTATTAAATTTTATGCTTTATAATTTCCATTCTGAGAAAATATTATAGATTGATAACTTACTTGTTCTGCAATAAACTGGAAACCTTTGTCCTCCCTTATGCACTCAAATGTTTCTCCCAAAACAGGATTAAAAGGTTTATGGCCTGCTCTGTGATAGGAAGAACTGTACGCAGATACTGCAAACGCAGCAATATATACCTAAAATGCATTGAATGGGAAATTCAGTAATTCGTGTTTAAATTATAGAAAATACTGCTTCCAAAAGGAATACTTACCATTCTTTCATATTTGTCAGCTGTCTCGGCTGCTTTATCCAAAAGTTCACTGTACTCTAATTCTTCACATAAGCGCTGCAATTCCACAATAAGGAAAGAAAAATCATATTAAACAAGATACCCTTAATTTTCAAAATTTTTTACTGTCAATTAAATGTTATCTATTCTAAAATAAAAAATGATTTTTAAAAATGAAAAGTCATTGTCCATTGTATTTAGTAGTTGACCACCACGGTAGTGTATTTATCGCTATTAAATACAATTGATCTGCAAGTCTCTGTGTCAAGAGATAATGTCAATTAGCTAAAGCCTTATTATTAAGGCTTATGTTTAGCATCGAACTGAATAATAAAAAAATTTAAATCTTGTATTTTCAAAGTCGGGATAAGTGATCATAAGAGTAGTATTTAACAAAGTTTTAACTTCAACAATATGAGAACACACCAAACCTGATTATGATATTAACAACACTCCTGTTTAATGAGAAAAGATATCCATCTTTAGCTTTAATTCGAGCTACATTAGAACTAGCTAGAAATTTGATTAGTTCCAAGTGAATATGAGAAATTACAACATAATATTTAACAATAGTTAACACAAAGTTATGCCTCAGAATCAATTAAAAAAGAAAATTTTTTTATATTTGATACAACACTTTCTCATTTTATTGAATATCATATTTAAAACAAATAGATAATCAGATAACATTACACACCCATTCGGTGTCTTGTATAATTTTTAACTTAATGATTATTAGAAACTAATAGCTTTCCAACCTTATTGCAGCGAAGAGACTTATTCTGTTATATCACTAATGATTAAAAGTGATTAATCTTAGCATTGCTACTATTTTAATATTAATATATTATAATACAATTCTAAAGAGATAGTGAAAATCACAAAAGATATATAAATAAATAAAAATATAAAATTTTCACTTTGCCTAAGACATTGCGACAAACCTATATATTTTGAACATTCTATAGATTATTAACTTTCATAGTACAAGTAAAAATGTGTATTACCTGTAAAACACAAAGTGGCTCATTTAACGTAACAGGCATACTGACTTTACACAAATCTTTTCCGATATTCTTAAACAATAGATTACAAAGACTGAAATCTCCTGTATCAGGCTTTGGAGCAGGAAGTTTTGAACGTCTACCCGTGTTGCAAGTAGGCGTAGGAGGCACTTCGGTCACTGTAAAAAGAAAAAAAAACAGTCAGTTTAAAAACTTCTTGAAATCTAAAGGAAAGGATTCAAAGAACTTCCAATATAAACATATATTGTTGCATGCTTTCTATTCCCTTTTTATGGTTTTCACATAAAAACGCTTTTGCCACTTTCTTTTAGAATTCTTTTTTTATGGGGCCTGACTATCGATGAATTAAAAAATAAACACAAATGAACTTTTTCAGAATTTTTTAAAAATTCTTTAAGATTAATTTTTGGCTGCCATTTTTGCTACACATATACTGTGTGCAATAAATATAATGGTCACAACTACTTTTAACACGTTCACTGCTACTACAGGAACATAAAGGTTATCCAGTGTGCCAAACTTAAAGCTAATGGAATTATTTCAAAAGGGTTTATTTTTTTTTTTTATCTAAGTGCAGTAAGCATCATTAAGAATACCATAATTAAGTGTTTTGAAAACTTGTTAAATTATATTGCCACCCACAAACAAAGTCTGTGCTGTGTTGTCCAAGGTATTAATTTTATGTGGAAATATACGTGTGACCCACCGATAATGTTTAAGACACAGAGTGAAATATTTTTGAAAGCCATCGTTGACGCTCATTGCAATGAAAGAGCTAAGGAGTGATAGAGCTTGCCAAACAAATAACTTTCACAGTACAACATGGGGTCAAATAAGCAAATGGTGCGTCACGAAAGATCTTACTTGGTATAAATCAGGGCTTCGAACCGGAACTGAACCGAAAACCGGAAAAAACCGTTATTTTGGTCGGAACGAAAACCGGAACTGAACCGAAAAAAAATATCGGTTTATTTCGGATCGATATATCTTTCAGTCATTTTGTTACTGTTACCAACTTATCAATATTTTCTAATTTAACGTCAACTTTATAATTACATATCCGCACTTGTATAAGATTGCAATGGTGGTTTTGGCAGCTCCAGCTACACAAGTTAGTGTTGAAAGAGCGTCAGGTTTGAAATTTATTCTCCGAGACAACAGAAGTAATCTCAGTGAAACCACGTTAGAAGATATATTAATAATTAGAGGCAATTTTCATATGTTAAATAAATAATATATTTTTTACATAATTATTGCAAGGCCAAGTGCACGATGTGAGAGTCAAACGACGAATGTGGGTAATCATGAACCTAGTTGTCAAATGCGATTTTGATAATGGATAACAATGCCAATGCTCGCCGCTCTTATCGTACCTGCTGTTTGTATCAATTCACATAGTGTACCAATTAAAAAAAGAATAAAATCTTCTAAATTTTGATAGAATTACATTTTTTTGTTTATGATAGAATTATATTTTTAGTACAAATAAGAATATACATAAAATGAAATTATTCATTTGGAACTGAAACGAAAACAGTTATTTTTGGCGGTGCGAAAACCGGAACTGAACCGAAAATCGTTATTTTTGGTGGAGCGAAAACCGGAACTGAACCGATATTAATTTTTTATTTGAACCGGAACGAAAACCGGAACAAAAAAAATTACGGTTCGAAGCCCTGGTATAAATGGAGAACACAAAGACGGTTAATAAAAGACAAAGAAGGCATCTGCTATACAAGCGTCACATTGGCGATGGAGTGAATCACGTACACTTTGTCAGCCGAGTCAGTGTCGTAACTGCAGACGTTCGTGAATAACAGGAATCTTCCGACGTGTGTGACAGTTACACTGTTGCCGATGTGTTGTCTGTAGAGCAGGTGTTGGTCACTCGATTGAGTATAATTTGTAAAGTCTTTACTAATAAAGATTTTTTGCTTCTTTTTGCTGTGCTTTCCATTTTTATTAAGTAAGCACTACTCACGGTTTAAAGTTTACTTTCTGGCCCCATGCTGTATTTGAAAAGTTGTTTGTCTTAGCAAATTCTTTCACCCCATAAAGTTATGACCTATAGCTTAGTTATAACTATATGAGATATCAAGTTTTCATTAAAAATATAACGCTCCTTATTTTAAAAAATAATTTCATAGGGAGTTTCTATTTTATCCTCTATATTTGAATGTAGAAAATAGAATAGTCATGTGCACAAGATCAAGAATATATTTTACATCCACAATACGATTTCTCTCCCAGATATAATTGATAATGTAATTTTTATACAATAAATATTATCCATACATAAATTATTTGCATTTATGTTGGGATTAAAAAATAAGTAATTTCCTTATTAATTTAAATATTAAATTTCCAAATATAAAAGTAAAGTACAACAAATAATTATTTTCATAAATCGTAATATATATGTATTTATATCAGCGAATAAAATTTTAATGAAGCTATTAGGAATAGTCTCTAAGAAACATGTGAACAAGATAAAAAGTATTGTATCTGAGAAAAAAAACAACATTTTAAATTGTGCATTACGTATGAAAGTGACACTGATAAAATTATTTATATATGTTCCACATGATAAATGGCAAAAAACGGTTTCAAAATGTGCAGAAATACTTACATTTCCTATGTAAAAAAATCTAAAACGAAGATTTTAAATCTTTAATAATTTTGAGATTGAGTAAAACAATCATGGACTTTCAGTTGGGTGACATATGAGTGAAAATCTGATATTTTTAAATTATGAAACCGTGAAATATAACTGTGAATAAGAAGCAAAAAAAAATTTATTATCCCCAAATCTTCTAAAATATATAATTATTCAGGATTTCTCAATAATATTGACCAATTTTATTCAATACTTTTAACAGATATTCTTAAGATTCTTATTTAAGATTTATATGACAATTTCTTATCCCAACTTCGAAGTGATATCATAAATTTCTATAAGGTTCAAATGTTGTGACGAAACAACTGTCTGTTTTTAATTTTTTTAAAAAAATTTAAACATCAAGATTTGTATTTATTGTTAAAAAACTTTCATTACATCGCATAACCATGCATGAATCATGGGTATGTTCAGAATGTTATAGAAAATAATCATATAGATTCTTACATTTTAAATTCCTAATGAATCTCAGTTTTGCAGGGCTGTTATAAATATTAAAAAATGAATCATTTACCACTAGGAATTGGTGTATATTCAGTTCCTTCATCAGATACATCACTTAAAAAGCTTCCACCTTCTTCAGACATAGATCCCTTTAAAATAAATTTGAATTTCAGTTAATGTATATTAAAGTTTAATAGAAATGATCATTGCACCTAGTATTAAATTTTAGTAAATAACAGTACTACAATTAAACATTTTTCTAAAAATAATTATCAATCAAAGTAAACTATTTGTTTGCTACCAAGAATATAATGATTTCCATCAAGTAAGAAAGAATTTGATTAGAAAATACTAAATTCTGAAAAGGACTAAACATCAAAACACATTAAAATAAATTATAAAATTACTTTGGAATACGAACCTTTTTAGTGAAAAGTTGGGAGTCCAGTCTACAATAACTAGTAATCAAATATGTTTAAAACTTTGAAATAAGCCTTTCTTCATAAATTTTTCAAGTTGTGCGCGTAACACTCTTCGTTTAGGTAATACGAATAAATTTGTAATGCCTGATAAAATTAATCTACTGATATGTATCTGTTAGTCAAATTAAAAAATATGCAACATTTGTAGAACAACAATGAGCAATTTAATTTTAGATTATAGGGAAATTTATCATCAAGATTTTTCCTTTTTTTAAATTCAAACTTTGATGAATCCCAAATTACTACAAGCATAAGATAAGAACATTTCAAATTTTATTTAAAAAGAAATAAATAATAATAATAATAATATCACTGAATTATTCAAGCAAGTACGTTTCTATTTATCCTTTTCTATTAGTATATTCAAAAGTGCAATAAATTGAATTTGAAAAATAAAAATTATACTAATGCAAAACACCAAAATTTTTTGTATCGTGTTATATTTTAAAAATTAGTAGCATTATATTTAAGATATTCGCCAAATATAAGGTAAATGTCTCAATACAGTTTCATTAAAACACACACACACACACACACACACACAGACACATATATTTAAATATTGGAACAGGAGTATTTTACTCCTTTTCTGAAAGCAATGTAATCATTACAATATTTTGTTATATCGTTAATAGTCACTCTGAAAAAGCTGCATAAATTTCTTTAAACTTAGTTTACTTATTTGAAAACTATTCTTCATGGTCGGTCTTTATTACACTGATGAGGAAAAATTAAGAACGAAGCTAAATAAACATAACAGGGAATTCAGCAGGCCAGGAAGGATCAGAAGACCTATCAGGAAACCAATTGTAATCATGCGTATGAGTGTGGGTAGGGTATGAGTATGCGTATGTATGCAGGATGACCTAATAGACGAGGCATGGAAAAGTATCAAGGACACCGACAGTGTACGTTCAGCATTTTTGGGGATGATATTGCCCGATGTACATCAGTTTAAATGATTTCGAGTTACTTTCCTAGTGAGATACGGTGAATCATATTGGGAAAGAAATGTTTATGCAGACTATCGTGCAGATGACATCTAGATAATTTTAACTGGGATAGTATCACTGAAAAATTGGAGGAAAGTTGAGGTAAGACTAGTGTGGCTGTGGTTTCGGGATCGCTCACCTTACGAACTAAATGATCATTCCAAATGATCGGTACTGCTAATCGATAGTTTGGTGGACGTCCACATGTAACCATGACGGACAACAAACATATTGTCCTGCAGACGAGAAAGAACACATAGTAAACAGAGGAAGAAATTGTAATACGAATGCCTCAAATAACTTGATTGCAGATATCAGGGCTAGAAGTCTGCACAGTGGTAGTCTATTTGCACGACGACTAGCATAGTGTATGTCATTAGATCTTGCTCACTGATGACTGCATTTTCTGTGATGCCAGGAACACAAGAACTGAATAGATTACCAATTGGGGGCTTATTATCTTTATGAATGAAAACACGTTTAGTCTGACTAGCCATTCTGGAAACATACACATTTGCAGAGAGTGGGAAGCACACAATAATTCCTCCAGGAAAAAAAAAAGGATTAGTTTGGAGGTGACAGTCCTCGTTTGGGCAGGTATCATGCTTGGCACCCGTACTGACCGTCACCTATTCCAGAATGGTTCAGTCACTTATTCTCACTATAATAACGAGGTTCTCCTTCGCAGTGTCTTTTTAGAAGTTCTGTAGATCCTTAGTTCATTTTCACAGATGACAACAATACATTACACTGTATTGTACAGAGCTGTTGCAGAGTGGAGATATTCAACGAATGATTGGTCGACAAGGTCCCCGGATATGAATCCAATGTAACATGTGAGAGACAATCTAGGAAGACGCATGGCAGCTAGTCACCAACAACGATTCCGAAGTTTCGGCTGACGATACGAGAAGAAAAGGAATTGCCTCAACAGATCATTGATAACCATGTACTCAGCATGGACAGACAGTGAAAATTCTGTGCAACAGTCAAAGTTTTTCACATTTCCTACTAAAGGATGGCTTTTCCATGGGAATCATTAGCCACATCGTTTCAGTCATATGTTCAATTGGGCTCAAAGCTATTTTTTTTGTAATAAAGATCCATTTTATTCATTGGATGACTCTTTTGGAAAGCTTTGTTAACATTTTCCACGCTCTCGCGTCTTGTGAATCTTATAACATTTGTGTTCATTTAGAACCCTTTCGCTTTAGGGATCTTGCGGAAGTATTTGTGTCGCTAGGAACACTTTTAGAGGACGGGACATTGTAAAAGCATCCCGTCCTTAATTTTTACACACCAGTGTACCTTTAGTATTAACTGCTAAATAAGAACTATAGTTAAATACTAGTGACAAATACTAATCAGTCTGATGGTGAAATTTATTACAATATTGAAATAATTTCATTGAAATAATAGCTCCCACAGATAATGTTCTGATAAAGAAGTGAAAAAATTGAACTGAATTTGAGTTTTTATGTAAATTTACATAAAAACTCAAATCAGTTCAATGTACTATTATAGATTTTAGGGTCTTATCATAAATATGGGACAAAATGTAAAGGTGTGATTAGTTGAAAGCTGTCGTGTAAAGAATGGATTATCCACGTAAAAGTTTTCTAAGCGTCACATATCAAGCAATATTAAATCGGATTCATTTTAACTCTTGCACAAATTACTTTCATTGAGTTTCCTATATTTTTGTATTATTATGGTTCTACGCAAGAATTTAATAGGTGAAATTTTTGATAAAAAGTATGATGAATATAGAAAAAATACAAATATTGAGTCTTGAAACAAAATACTGGCCATCTTTTTTTTTTTTTCTAATAAGAATCATTTTTAGGATTGGATGATTTAAGACAGATGCCAAGAAGCCTTAGAACTACCTTACCAAATTGAAATGCATATTAAGATGCAACTTTCGCCAGACACTTTATTCACGAAAGTTTGTTATTCTTTACTTAATATTTGAGACTTGCTTTCAAAAGAAAAACTAACGAAAACTATCATCGAAAAAGTTTCAGAAGTAAAAATGCAGTCAACTACTTTGAATAAGATAAATAAAAAAGTTAATAGGAAATATATAAATCTTCATTTATAGAGCAGAAATTGTTAATTACAAGCTTATAATAAGCATTTGAGTTATTTGAGCTAAGTTCTTTGGAACATCTGTTCTTGTACTAGTTCTTTCGAGTATCACATTTTCAGCAACTTTATTACTCGTGTAATCAAGTTGCAAATCGTTATTTAAAAATATTTGCCAAATTAAGGGGACATATCACTTTTAAACTTTCAAAAATTTGATTTTTTTATTTTTATATTTTTAAAATCTCTGAACATTCCTGAATCGTTATAAACAAACCCAGTTGAATTAT
This sequence comes from Pardosa pseudoannulata, assembly GCA_032207245.1. Taxonomy (NCBI): domain Eukaryota; kingdom Metazoa; phylum Arthropoda; class Arachnida; order Araneae; family Lycosidae; genus Pardosa; species Pardosa pseudoannulata. The sequence goes on from CM063502.1 coordinate 97,373,787, forward strand.
TCGAATTCGAACCTGTAAAATTATACAATCTTTGTATTTAATATCATAGCTTTAAAGGAAACTATAAAAATTTAAATGTATTTTACTGAAATGATGTTCTTTCAATTTGCGCGCAATCTAAATAAAATGCTACTGTATATATTCATTTCAAATTTCACAGATAATACCTTGTAGACCTTTAATGAAACTGGACCTACTTTTTTCGTTGTTGCTTATTTCATTCAGTATTTATAGTGTTAGAAATGGAAGTTTTAAACATTTTAGTCTTTTTGAAAATTCAATCCCATAGTGTAATATTTCTGATACTTTTTGGAATTGAAATATAGGGAGAATTTTATCTAATAATTATTGTTTACAAAAAGCAAAAATTATTATTGAATTCTTTTTGTATTGTAGTAAGTCTGCGCAAAGTGTCCCAGAAAAAATGATAATTATTGAAACAATCCTTCAATTTTGAATTTATTTAAAAAGTTCTTATTTTTCAAAAACAAAATAAATATAGCAAAACTAATTAAATAAAAAATGCTTATGCAGATATACTAATCATTGCAGGAACAAAAAATAGACTAATATAAACTGTTAAAGAACTTATAGAATGTGCAGGTGAAATAGGTCTAGAGATTAAAGAAACCAAAACAAAATTCATGATTATGCCAACCTCTAATGAAAGAGGACAGATAGAAAAGCCTAAAAATAGGTGATAAAATTTTTAAGGGTGAAGTTATTCCATGGCAACACAAGCGACTCTCAAGGACATCTGCACTTGCACGCGCGCCTGGCATCCTGCCAAAGATATAATTTGCATGTTTTTCTTCTCGCTTCTTGGCAGGTATAAAAACCGAGGGAAAATGTAACCAGAGAGAGCGCATTTCAGTACGAAGTACGTACGCCTTGAATAAATGTTTTTTATCTTAAATGGAGTCAGTTACTTAGTAGGTAAAATCTACACACAATCTCAACAGCAATCCCCTACAAGGGTACCAAATGCTATATTTATCTTGGTAATGAAGTAAACAATAAATGTGAAATCCATGAGAGTATAACCGAACAGATAAAAATTGGAAATAAAGCATTTTTTTAATAATTGATTACTATAAAGTAAACTAATATCTAGAAATTTTAAAATGCAGATATATAAAACCCTAATAAGACCAATTATAACATATGAATCTGAAACCTGGGTGTTATATAACAAAGATAAAAATATACTAAGATGCTTTGAATATAGAGTAATAAGAATCTTTGGAGCCATATGTGAAAATAACTCAGAGAAGAACATACAACCATGAGGTAGGAAGACTGATTAAAGGGAAAAACATAAGACATATTAAGGCTAAGAGAATAGAGTGGATAGGACATGTAGAAAGAATGAAGGAAACTGACATTTGCAAAAAGATTATGAGCGGAAGACTATATAAAAATATGAAACGGGGATAACCTAAACTGAGATGGATAGATCAAGTTGAAGAAGACCTAAACAAAATGAAAATAAAATATTGAAAAAGGAAATCAGGGTAGAAAGCAACCTCTCGTTCTATTCTCGAGAAGGCCACCAGGGGCTGTACAACTACTAAAGAAGAATTAAATAAAAATAGAACAAATGATGAAAATCCCATGTATTTACGATAATAATTAAAAAGATATGATAAGGCGAAAAAAAGTTTTAAAGTTTCTTTACGGTAATGTGTCCCTTTAATCTAGTATCTGAAAAGTATAAAAACATATTTTCTTTATTATTTGCTAGTTATTGGATTGTTTTAAATATATAAAGATCATGAGAATTTATAAATGTCTCCTTTTCACAGAAAAAAGATCTTAAACTGTTTACATCGATTTTTGTTAAGTGAATTCAGTACTTCAACGAATTTATTCTTTATTTTCTGAAAATCAAAGAGAGACATACCAACGAACCACAAAAAATGTCCCGTCTTACCGGAAGATGTAGGATAATTCCCATATACAACCATGTAAATGAGATAAGTTATACTTTGAAGCTTTAATGGCTTATTTTCAAAAGCTTTAAATTTTATTTAGTGACATTTTATAATAAGTTTTGAGTATTTATATTCAATTATGCAATTAGTATGTTTACCTTTATTGAGTATTTACCAACTTATATTTGGCTACATGAAAAAGTAATTTAGATGCATTCATTCCTATCCTCGATACAAACTAATAGCACTCCAATAAAACAATTAGAGAACAAATATTCAAATTATTAATGAGTATGTTAACAAATATAAATGAATTTAAAATTATTTCTAAAATATTTATTTCACAGTTAACCCTTAATTTGACAAAATGTTTTTTCAAATATTTTTTAATTTCTGTTATTTTCCCATGTTTGTATAGACATTAGGATCTCTGTAAAATAAACAAATAAAATATATCATTTTCCATTTTTGAGATATTTAATGTCTGCTGTGGCGAACACTGTCAATTATGTTGTATAGTAGTTATAAATATATATGTCCGGTGTAGCGGCCAGACTTTGCCAAATTAAGGGTTAACGATTTAAATAGATTAAAACAATCAGAAAACCACAGTCAAAACAAAATATACAAGAAATTGATAACTTATATCGCAGTCATATTGTATACACTCCAGATATTATGCATAATTGGTTTTAGCAGAATTTACCTCAGAAGATGTACTACAATTAGAGAAATTTTCAGCTGCATCAAAAAACTCAGATGCTGATAGGGCAGAAGAACTTTCATGAGATAAAGAGGGCTGTAAGAGTAAATAAGATTTACATAAATAGTTTATTATACAGAATTTGTTATTGAAAAACTAATTGTTAGTATACAAAACATTATACACAGTTCAATTTATTTTAACCAAAATTACAGAGATATGCAAAGCGCTAACGTTTCTTCAATTTTATTTTATAATCCAACTTTGATTTAAACTAAACATGTTATAAATTTGGGGACTGACGGAGTTTTAACCGACGGGAATTATAAAAATCTTAACATGTGCGGACTCTAAACAAAAGAATAAATATTTAGTACTTGGTGATTTGTAGTGATTTGTACAACCTGATAAACTGGAAGATAAATAAATCTGTCTTAGAGTGGTAAATTGGCTTTCTTCGACAGAAAATATTAGTTACTTTAAAACATTAATACTCTGTTTAAGTGGTCTAGAGAATTCTATTTGGAAAAAATTCTATTTTTATTATAGCTATAATTCCTTTGTAATCAAATTTTTCCAGCAAAAAAAAAAATCTCAGGATTAAAAGAAGTGTAAACTGACTTAAAATTCTTTTAGAAGTCTCCCAAAGCTAGCACTGAAATAAATGCTAATTCTCTATCCAATCGTCACATTTTACTGCTGACCCAGGCGAATGGCTCCCTTTTATCAATGATCTAAGTTCCTGTCTGACTGTTAAATTCGCTGACTAAACTGCTCTCTTCTGGGAATGTTCTCTGGATCTCCCGCTGTGGGGCTCAACAAGTGTTTTCATGTATCATTCCATTCTCTGCTCTTGACGAAGGAAGTCCGGCAGATCCGCATGTCTTAATAGACCTTAAATAAAAATGAAGTTCCACGTTGGACTTGGTTCTTCTTTTTAGGGAATAGCGCGACTGAATCATCTTCATTAATTTATTTCTTAGGCTGCTCCTTGCTCAATAAGACCAGGCAAGTAAAAATAAAAGGAACTTAATTTTATGTGACTGGTGGATTTAATTTCACCGTGATTACTTATTTACTTTCTCTCTCTCTCTCACACTCACACTCACAAAGTGAGAGAGAGAGAGTGAGGAGAGTGAGATAATTTCATGTAAGAGTCTGTGCCTTTTTGCATTCTTTCTTAATTATCCACTCACTCGTTAAGGTCACGATCTTACAGAAGATGCGCATTTTTAGAATCGGCAAAATACCTTTGTTTTAAAATAAAAATTTTAAATAATTCTTTCGAAGTTACAGAATACCCCGAACCTCTTAAAACGAAAAGGAGAATTTTTTCAACGTAATTAAAACTAAAATTCATACATGTAAATTATACTAAAGTAATTGTGACATGCTTAGAAAATAATCAGCATTTTTAAAAATTTATTATGAACAATGAGCAATATATTAATCTTTGAAGCAAAGCTTAAGGCGAGTCTGAAGTACTATCACTCAATATATATCATTTATGCGGAAAATAAAATTCCCTCTAGACTTATCGCATTTAAAGAATTCTTTAAAAAAATATTCCATGGACAAAACAGCAAATTTTCCAGGATGCAATCTTTCCCTTTAAAGAAAGAAATTTTGGTATACTTTTTTTTCAAACGCAAATAAAAACATTTAACAGATATATAATATAACAGATATAAAAAAAAACCCGAAAAGATAATATCTTACAGAATTTGCTTTTCTACCATGTGGTATTACTTTTTTTACCGAATTCTTTAAATGCGAGGGAATTTTACTTTTCTCCGTAGGTTAACACTGAGCGAGAGAAGTCCAATATAGCAAATACAGACTCATCTTAACTGGATACTTACTGAAATATCCTACAGATGGCAGCAGGTTCATGCAATGTTGTTTACAAGGACAAGTTTTAGTGTTACAAAAACAAACTTCGTGACCCAATATACAATTTAAAATTATCTCATTTTAAGAATTTAAAAACATTCTTTGCAATATCGGTATTTATTAGGGAATGTTTTACAGCAGCTACATGTGAATTTCAATTTAATTTATATATTTTAATCAAATGTACTTTTGGTGCAGACAGGAGCTGAACGAGTCAGTGTGTTTGCGGTTTATCCTTCTTCGATGCATAATTAATACATTAGTCCTAACATATGCATATAGGAATCCTTATGGGGATGTGGTAACAACCCCGTATCCTACTCTCTCGCTACTGCACAATGTGCAGTGAAGAATTAAAAAAAATGTAATTTTACTAATTTTGTGACATTGTATCAATTTTTATTTACGGTGTATATTTTCTAAAAAAAGTACTTAATCTACCTCTGTTCAGAAAGATCACTAACTAATTCTAACCGAGAAATGTCTAAGTACATATGCTCGCATGTAGTTGGAAGTTAAAAATTACATTTGAAAAGTACTGGGAATAGAATTTTTAAATTCTTGCCACTGGTTTGTAAGTAGAAAAATTTGTAAAATCCCTGAAATTGTGTAAATTCTATCGGGTAAAGTCAGTATGCACACTGAAAATGTAAATCGTTATAAAATAACGATTGCCACTGAAGTCCAAGTTACGGCTATGGAAAACAATTAGTGTGTTCGCTCGAGCGTAACGTGACAAATTCAGACCGAGATCACGTCACCCAATGACTCAGTCTGTTCTAACGTACATTCGAATGTTACTCCTGGCGCAGCTAAATAAAAAATGTTTTTGAAATGTACAGTAGTTACCAGAATGCATTGTTGCATTTATGAGCTTAAAATATGTATAACGCATTCTCAGACTACTCATTTTCCGCTTGTCTGTTTGTATTATTTACATATATTTGAATATCCCTCTGCACAGATTATATGTAAGCGAGAAAAGTTTCAATATATGATCATATAAAAGTATATAGCTGTGTGCAAAAATAAATAAATGATAATAGTATTCATTAAATTCTTAATGATAGACATGATAGGCATAAAAAAGTACAAAAATTTCAAAGTGTTTTCGACAGAACATAAGTACATTATGTTTGTTATATGAAACTAATTCGACAATTTTTTTAAATGAAAAATGCTTTGAGTTTCATCACTCTTTCAGGAAACTTTACGAATATTCTCTTAAATAGGTAGAAAAACCTACCCTTATTCAGTCAACTACCAATTAATATATGTGTTCCACAATTCTCCGTTAGTTTGAAAAAATTATACAAATACATTAAGATAATCTATTTTAGTCATCAAATATAAAATGACTTTCAATCTGGGAATAATAAAATTTAGTATAAAGGATAAAAATAAAAATAATTTCGGTTTCTAGAGTTTAATAAAGGTGTTAATAGAATGGGGCTCTAAATAGAAGGCATACATATATACCTTCAACATCTCAGGCTTTCTTATCTTTCAAACAACAATTAATTAGTCATCACTAGTTTCAATATTTTTTAGAGCTAAAGCTTAAATTGCAATCATAGGTAGATATATTAGATCAGATCACACATCACTTCTTAATTTTTGATATCAGCGAATAAATTACAACTAGATCTGTCATGCAATAATGAAATTTCAAACAAACAAACAAAAAAAAAAACTGAACAGGGAATTAATTTAAAATTTTAGAAATTATATAATTTATAACCCTCAGTTCTAATGTCATTTACATGCGTTGTAAAAATATGTTAAAAGTAAAAAAGTTTCGAAAAACTTTAACCACGGAAGCCAAGTCTACATTTTCTTATAGGGAATTCGTGGATGAAAGTCAGTATTTGTAACACCAAAAATACACAACGGAAATATTCAACTTATTTTATTTCACAGCTCGTTTACCTATAAAAAGACACATTTGAATAATTGTTTTATGTGTATTTCATAAGTAAATCCTTCCTTTCTCACTGAATATTTCTCAGTAAACTTTCAGTGAGAAAGTAAATTTCTGAGAACTCTATAAACTAATATTTTTAAATAAACACATGCATTTGTATTTTGATATTTTTACAATAGAGAATAATTGCATCCACTAGCATGACTTTGTGTGTGTGAAAAGAAAAGCATTTGTGACACGCCGTAAAGTTATTAGATTGCACGAAACGAGTTCTCCTACATTAAAATGTCTTTTTTTATTACTTCACGAGTTCGTGATGCGTTTAACTAGCAGGTGTACAAAAACAACACATGTTTGAAGGATCAATAATTATTTGAAGATTTTACAAATAAAAATAAATTTTAATATTAAAAGAAGTAAAAATTGTCTGAAGAAACTTATAAGATTTGGTTAGCATTTTACAAAATTAGATACTGCTTGAGGTTTCTTATTTAGTTCAAAGAAGTTTAAAATTCTAATTTATCATAAGTATAATTTTTTTTATAAGAATTAAACTTTTAGTTATCAAGGTAATGATACATTACAATTAAATGATATACTGCTAGTTCGGGTTTCTACTTACTGTAGGTTCATCGTTATCACCAGCTGGTGTACCAGTGGAAGGTATAATGCTATTAACATCAGTTATGTTGTGAATTTCTTGTAATTTTGCTTTCAGATCTTTATTCTGTTGTAATGTCTAGAAAGAAAAGAAAAAAAACGATTGATTACTCTACTCATAAAACCGTAGGCTCAATATATTTCGAAGTATTATAAGTAACATTTTATTCTTTCAAAACTTTTTTTTAAGAACACTATCAATAATTTTGAGTATTAACATATAAATGCATCGCATACAATACATAAAAGAAAATTACAAGATAAATTCTCTAATACCATAATTTAATTGCATACACTTTTAGTTTACTTAACAATATGAACAGAATAAAAATATTATTTTCTAATCTACTAAACTCTCAAAACATGTTTCTTACAATCAGCATTAAAGATACTCAATCACGACTGTCTCTGTAAAAATACGATCCAATATGTTTAGGAACAGATATTATACACATAAGTATTTACTTAATGGCAGAATTGAAAATAAAATACTAACAAAATGGCGTCCAGTGGCTGAGATCGATTCATTCCAATCTTGAACCAGAGGCTGAAATGTCAGAATTGTTATAAATAAATAACCAATCAAAAAATAAATAAATAATGGATACGTCAAAAGAAAACTGATATTTTCCAGAGCTGTTTCTTACTAATTTCATAGATATTAAGTAAACACACAAAAAAGAGAAAAACCTTGCAATAAATGCAGAAAAGTGCAGCTGGAAATTCAGTTAGCTATATTTTCTTTCCAAACCATACTTCCGGTTGCTGTATATTGGTTTCTCTTCGGTGTTATCTTAATTTAAGAAGTTAATAATATAACGTTACTCATGAAAAATTCTGCATAAAAACAAATTATTCATATTGTTAAAAACTTTCGTGTATTTTCTAAAATCATACAAAATTTAATACCTGATTCAACAAATTTCGAAGACTGGCAATGAGAGTATTGCTATTGCTGTTACTTAAAACACTTTCAGTTTCTAAAACTTGCTTTAATCGCTCTCTTTCAGTTTGCAAACTTCTAACAACAGATTTTAATCCATAATGAACTAGAGAGAAAGAAGAAATGATTCTTAGAACAAAAATTAATGTTTTGAGTTTGTATTTATCTATAAAATTAGATGGCAGGTGCATTAGAAATATATTACATACTAATGAATATATTACATACTAATCTATCTCTTTAGAAAACATTGCATAAAGAATCTTGTCCAATAAATGATTCCACGATGATTTTCTTTTATTTTGACAGCAATTATCGGCCATTTTTATTTAAAAAAATTGCCTGAAGTTTGGAAGTTTTACACAAATTTTGATAAAATAATACTTATATCATAATGTAACATTGTACTAACAATGTTCTATGAAAAATGCTAAAATATTTGCTTAGAAATGCTTACAGATTTAGTTTATTAATTCAGCACGTTATCAGTCATAAAATGTCGGAAAAATATCCTAAAAAAGTGCATTTTGGGACTGTAATTTGCATTTTCTTATAAGCAGTTGTCAGAAAAATCAAAATTGTAAATAAATATATATTTATATCTAATATATACTCAACGAACGCAAGTTAAAAGAAATGTCATCCCATCTATGTTGAACATGAGTTAAATCTAATTTCTTAATGCTATTAAGATCACCAGGGAAATGTTAAAGCACGGGTTGATGAAATGTAAAAATGAAGATAAAAATATGTGCTGTGTACTAGAAAAAATATGAATAAACTCAGTAAGGTAGAGCAGATAGTATACTTTCACGAGTATAACTCTCGATAAGAAAATTTAATCTAAGATTCTAGGAAAAAACAGCATACAATCGTAAATGGTGTTGCTAAATAACCGTTTAGAACTAAGTATAGAAATTTATAGCTATTTTCAGGTTTTAAATATGGTGTAATTATTAGAAAAAATGTACTAATGTTATTTCATATGTTCCTTCGTATGGTAAAACTTAATTTTCCCTGACTTAAACATGTAAAAAAAGTTAATTTGTACCAATATTTTGAAATAACCTTGCTTTTCTAACGTCTTTGCAAAGTTAAGATCAGCAAAGATGGATTTTTAGATATTATTGAATGGAATAACATTAATTCTTAACTGATTTAATACTATATCAGTCTAAACATTTGATTTTTTAATGGTAAGAAATAAAAAATAACACTCTAAAGTACATACCTTCTTTTGCCAATGAAACAAATTCTTCATGATATTTATGATGAGTATTTTGTGAAGAAGAAATGCTGGATTCCGGTAAAGAACAAGTCATTAACGAGACAGAGTCTGATAACGAATGTGGACGTATCATATCTTCATTGCTGACTAAAGAAGGATGAGAACAACTAAGATGTGCCATTTCAGAAATTGGCAGGGAAAAATCTGCAGCCTGTATCAGTGGGAAAGTAAAAATTAAAATTACTTTTAAAACAGCACATATTTTAAATATTTTCTCACCATCAAATATTCATTTAGAATTTTTTCCTAAACTAAAACACACATTTTTATTAAAAATATAAGCTAATATCTCACTTGAATAACACAAAAATGCTACTATAAGTTTCCATTATTAATACCACCTCAAAATATCTATATAAGTAAAGCGAAGTGTGGGTAAATACAATTACACGGAAACGGTGAGAATTGTACGAATGAAATTTGTTACAAGGAGTTTTCGTGACAAAATTTCTCGATTGAAATTCAAATTAGTTATTTACATCTAATTGATTGTTAACGGGTTTTCACATATTGTAGTTATACAAACCCATATAATTGCATCAACGAATGCCAAATTATTACATGGCTCCATCATGTCGAAGAGGATGTCGTAGAATTTATTTGGTTCAATTTCGAGCACTTACTTTAGCGATATTTTGGAAAACGGAAAAAGCCCGTTTATGTGGCAATTCCATTGTTTAATTCAATAAATAATACACTCGTGTCCATAAATTAAGGATAATTCAGAATCACACAGAAATTGAGCTGTAAAATAAAAATTTCACCTGTAGAATTATTACACACATCTTGAAGAAGAATATGCAAATTGCAGGAAACCACCAGATGGCGCGGATAGTTCGTCACAATGACGAGAGTGTATGAAAGGGGTATATAAGGAATGGTAGCAAAGAAGTAAAATTGTTCACAAGCGCTTTAAAAGCCTTTCAGTGCAATAAACGCATAGTTATGGCACAAAGGAAGCATTTGGATGATTTTTTACGTGGTAGAATTATCGGACGGCTGGAATGTGGACGTACCCAGCTGGAAGTATCCAAGGAACTTGGAATCGCCCAGAGTGTCATCTCCAGGCTTTGGCAACGATTCAAACATGATGGTAATGTGAGTAGATGTTACAGCACAGGTCGCCCCCGAGTTACTACGCCGAATGATGACCGGTATTTGGCAGTTACTGCCAAAAGAAACAGATGGAGCACAGCATCAGACCTGTCTCGTCAGCTCTCTTCAGCTACCGGTACGACAGTTTCAAGGCAGACCGTGTACAGACGCTTAGGGAACATTGGTCTATATGCTCGTAGGCCTGTCAGATGTGTTCCCCTTACCGCAACTCACTGTCGCCTGCGATTATGCTGGGCTAGAGAGCATGCATTGTGGACACCGCAACAGTGGTCTTGTGTGATGTTTTCCGACGAGTCCAGGTTCAGTTTACATTCTGATTCTCGCCTGACTTTCATATGGAGAGCGCCAGGTACCCGTTACCACCAAGAGAACACCATTGAACGACACCGTTACGGTGGTGCAGGTTGGCTCGTTTGGGGAGGAATTACTCTTGGTTCCAGAACTGACCTGCATGTTCAGAGTGTAACGATGACAGGCCACATCTATCGGGATGTCATTCTGGAACAACATGTACGTTTGTTTCGGGGCGCCATGGGTCCTGAATTTCTGTATAGGGATGACAACGCCCGACCTCACCGTGCAAACATTGTAGACGAATGCCTTCAATCGGAGGATATCACCCGTATGGATTGGCCAGCATACTCACCGGACTTGAATCCAATAGAGCATGTGTGGGACATGCTTGGCCGACGAATTGCAGCCCGTTAACCCCCTCCCAACAGTCTATCGGAACTTCGGAGGGCATTGCTTGATGGGTGGTGTAATTTCCCCCAAGATCAGATTGATAATCTGATACTCAGCATGCGTAGGCGTTGTAACGCTTGTATTGCATCGTCCGGGAGACATACTCCGTATTAACCATCATACTAACCATGTTATACTGTTTTCTGTAAATAGGTTCTTTTTTGAAATTTGCTCCAGGGAGTAAAAATCGCAATTTTTATTAATTATGTCAAACATATAGCATCTTTTTTGCTCTTTACCTTTTGTTTAATAAATAGACTTTACAAATAAGTCAAATTTGTTTTGCTTTTGTCTCTTTCATTGCCTGAACTTCATTATCCTTAATTTATGGACATGAGTGTAGTTCTCTTAAATTGGCATCATTATTGCCAATATTTGATATTACGTGTAACACCTCTTTACATAAAATCCTTTGCATGTATGCACATTCGCTATACATTCATAAAAGGCTGGACTGATCACGAGGAAATTTAGTATGGTAATTTAGGTTAACTATAGGAAAATTTTAGGCAGTTCAAATAGATCAATGATTAAGGTCATAATACAGATAGAATATTTTTACCTCCATCTGTCTTGGTGATCGTATATTGCATACAATTTTCTTTGAATGTCTTGATAAAAGAATTAAAATCTTAACTAAATTCATTCGATGATTATAAAATATTCTTTAGAATAATATTGTATAAGGTGTTTTTTTTTTACTTGGAATAGCTTAATTATTTATTTTTTTCATTATTATTTGGCGTATTTCTTTGGTTTTAGTTCCATTTCGTCATTTTTTTTACATTGCAACCCTTTCCATTCCCATAAGTAATATATTGTTTGCAAAAGTATAAGCATTTAATATTTTTGTCACGCGATTCAAATTTACCTTCTTTATAACTACCTCAGTTCTCTTTAAATAACTTCGTGAAAAATATAGTTACTTTTATGTTAGTGGAGGGAAAAGTTTAATCTCCATATTAAGAACTATGTTTAGTTTATATCTCTTAAGTTTATGAAAAACATTAAATTTAGATCAAATGTGTTAGTCATTTTATAAAAATAAGTAGCTTTACTATCAAAATTGTTCATTTGCTGGTAATACTAACTAAAAACTAATTTAAATTTTAAAATGAATATGACCTTAATTAAGGAATCTTAATTTCGGAGACAAAAGCCTGGCCGCGAAGCAACTAGCTATTATATAAATAAGATGAAATTTCCGAAAATGTTTATCCGCTATACAAATTCACTTACCTAAACTCACTGGTACCGAATTTGATATAAGGTTATGCCATATCGCAAAGAAAGAGTAATCTTACATCCTACTACAGCGGTTCACAAGAGACACTGTGCATACAGTTACTTTTAATAACTGGAATTCTACATAACTGAGTGTGGTTATCGATTGGTTAAGAAACTATCACATTCGTAGTTATATTTGTAATAAATTATCATATGCGTCAACAATTTGCATCGTACTAAGTTTATTTAACATTTTTATTACTGCGTTTATCTATTTTAGTAGTTCTAAAACTCTATTTGGGGAACCAAAATTACACAGACCAAGGACTAGACATTAAGCAGCTAATCTTATAATAAAACAAAGAAACAAAACCGACTGGAGAGAGAAAAAGTACAAATGTGTACTAAGAAAATTACCAAAACAGCTTTTTAGTGTTCAATTATTTGATTAACAAATGCTCATTTCTAATTTGACAGTTAGTTCTTAGTCTGTTATATTCACTTTGGAGCATAATACCTTATGAGTCTGTTATATTCATTTTGCAGCATAATACCTTATAGTTTTTCACCAATTTTTCGTTTTAAAAAATGTATATAAATGATCTAGAATGCATGAATAAATTTTCAGGCAAAAGAATATTTTTTGATGGGGCTTCAGAGATATTTTCAAATTTCCAATTTGTGCTTTAACTGTTAATCTCTGGGATTCTTAGCGCTTTAAAAAAGCCAACCTTAGAATATAGAATCTTCAAAGTCACTATCACCTATAAATATTCAAGAAAATCCAGAACGATATGGAGGTATTCACTAGAGGTACTGACAGATATTGAAAAGTTATTACTTATTCTCGATAGATGTTAGGGGGGATAGGTTAATTTGAATAAAATAAGCATCATTTTAACAAAATTAAACACCACAGTTTGTCTGCTTAACACATGTTAACTTCGATACACTTTTGAATAATTAACACTATTCAGCTATGCAACACAAACAAAAAACTTACTGATTTTCACCAGTAAAAGATTTAACTAAATCCTATTTAGATAAGAGAATTTTAAGTTAACTTATAAGTAAACATCGAAATGTTAGATTTAGCCATAAAATGATGTCAAGGCACATCGATTTAACTGTGCATTCTAAAATTAACTTAGAATTAATTATAATAAATTAAATACTCACATTCCTGTCTTGATCAGCATTCTCTGATAAATCTAATATGTTTTCCGAGCTATTGAACCGTTCATTTGACGCTTCTTTTGATACAATAATCGAAACATTCTGCTTATTAGTTTTATTTCCTTTGACAGCCGTTGATTGTTTTTCCCCATTAGTTTTTTGATTTTTACTTCTTTTTTTTAAATGAAACCTCTTCCTTTCCTTTTTAAGTGGATGTTTCACAGATAGCTGAAAAATAAATTAAGTAGTAATGAAGTTATTGCAGTACTTTTTGCTATATTAAAATATTAAAAATATTAATGCTTATAGTTTTCATTAACCTCAGTTCAAATTCATGTGACATAAAACACAAAATTTAACTTAAAAATTTACCTATAGTAATCCTATAAAAGATGAAAATTTTGTAATTTAGTTTTGTTTATCGATCAAAATTCTTCTTTCTAATTATGAACTGTGCCAATTACAGCTGTTAATATTCTTAACGAATGCGGACTATTAATTTCATTAAGTATAACAGCTATAAATAGTATGGAATATGCTAAAAGTAATTTAAAAAAATGTAAAATACAATTCTAATCTAATCCATGTTTTCCAGTTGAAAACGACATTGCTCGTTCAGAATTTGGACTCGAGTGTCCTAGTTGAAAACTTTAAATGACTATCACCTGTTTTGACTCAGACAAATTTGTGACTTGTCCCATCTGTATTTAAGATTGCATATAACTACTTAAGGTGAACCCTTTTTAGTATTTATGTTGGTAAAATGTCCTTATTTGAGTTCAAAGATGGCTACATCAAAGTTATTCCCATATAATTTAAAATTAACTGCGTTTTTTTCTCACTTTTTAAACTCCTTAATGCCTATTATTCTTTTTTAGCGTAAGCTTAAAAAATAGTATGTATAATTTTTAGTTTTCTTAGAATGAAATTTTGATTTTCAGGAAATCTAGATGGCAACCCTATAAATAATCTACCAGATTTTTTGAAAATCTGCTACTATTTATGAGATATTATTTATGTTGTATGCTACTGTTTTTGTACTTTGGATTGATGTTTTAGGAATTTTCGAACCTCGCCCATAAATTTATATTTTCGGCAGGTGCACCAACTGAAATCATGGCGAATAGCTTTATTATAAAGCGTTACTTTACATAAATATAATCACATGTGATGTAAATAACTCTGTTATCATGAAGTTATATTTTTTTTAAATGGTACCCTTTGATGTTTAAAATAGTAGTGATCAATTAAGAAGGCGTACAGCCATATTCAAAGTTGTTTAAATTTTCTATTTGTTTAAACCTGTGCAGTCCATAATAACTTTAATTTAAGATATTTATCAATATATAGTCAGCAAAAATAACCCAGGCATTATTAGGTTAAATATTTTAGTCACGTATTACTCTGAAGAATTTTCCATTCTTTAATGCAATAGAATTTGTTTAAAAGAAACTTTTAAATCCAAATCACCCAGAACAATTTTCTCCATTGGTTGACACGGAACTAGAAAATTTTAATATGATTGACAGGCAACTACCTTAAGTTTCAGATATTGATTTAGCAATGAAATGCTTGAAAGATAGGGAGCTATTTTTGTTTATTTCATAATATGGTGGCAAGAAATATATCAAAGTCGTATTTATAGGTGTTCTTTAAAACCTCCCACAGCTGAGACAGCATTTTGGCAATATAAAGATAGCTCCATTTCATACTGATAAATAAAAGTTGAAGGTATAATTCCTAATGTAGAAACCAATATATAAATCTTCGTAATAAGCACTGAAAATCAGACATGGATGATAGCACTAGAAAAAAAATATTAGATGCATTCTTTATGTTACCATTTAGTTTTTTTCCCGTTATCCATTGTTATATATGCAAATCAAATGAATGAAACAGATAAATGCATCTTAATTTTTAGTTGGAAGATAAAAATAATTTTAAACCTTTTTATACCTCTAAATTACTTTCTGTACAAGTATTAGTGCTCAACTCTAGTTGTTGTAGTGTGGTTTGAAGTTGATATAATTTGTCTTGTAAACTTGATAAATCTATAAAAAAGAAAGAAAAAGAAAGAAAAAGTTATGAGAGAGTTTACATGCAGAATATGAAATAAATATGGAATGATGAATAAAAAGAGAAAGTCTAAAAATGTATAATAATTTTAAAAGATAATAAAAGCATTTAGAATTATTATCAATTACCAAAAGATAGATTCAAGAGAAGAAAATAAAAGAAATGACGATTTGAAATAGCCGACTGCTAAGCCCTGAGAACCGTTTAGATCCTACGCTTTTAGATAAGAACAGCGTTCAATTAAGAAACAATGGAAGAATTGTTATGTTATAACGCACATCGCTTTTTTTAATCAATGAACCAGAGAATTTGAAATCAATTTTTGCTTGACAGGCAGGCTCACATAGTACATCATACTAGGTCTAATAATGTTTTTGCTTCGGATTTTACCGGCTTTATGACTGCCAAATGTTTAAAATGATATGAATTCTGCCATATGAAAACCTGTTTATTTAGTTATGCATTTTTAATGATATTATTTTAATGATATGCATGTGTTTCTATTATTTTACATCTTTGGCATGTTCCCGTGGTAAGAACTTTATCATTTATTGCTATGTAACTGAATAAACTTACTCAAACCTATTATCAAAACAAAAATGCGTTTTCGTTATAGGTTTAAACACATGTTTAAAATTTGGAGAATATTTGCAAACATCATTCATTATAAACGAGGAAAATTGTATAAATAAATGCACTCTATAACGAAAAAATGGAGCATAAAGAAAGATATATTCGATTGTGATAAGAATTGGTGGGTGTGAAAATACATAGAAAAATAAGTGATTACATTTCAGAACAATAGAATGGTTTATTTTAGAGTTTGACTGTTACAAGGAGAAGAAAGGAAGAAATCAGTAAGGTGTTGGTTAACCTCTTTCCTGGTGGAAAGCGTTTTACACGGCGTGGCATAGACAGAGCAAATTCCCAAATAATGTCCTGCGAAATTTCTTACCAATCTGTCTCCAACTGTCAGGATAAATCATTATCATTCTAGGATAGTTGCAATCGTCTTCCCATAATGTCCCAAATGTGTGTTCTAAGGGAGAGAGATCAACTGACCTTGCTGTTGAACAAGCTTGAGACAATTTACAGTAGTGCCTTGTGCGGTCAAGCATTATTTTGTTGAAAAGCAAGTATTTTATGTTGCAAGAGGAACGGTAACACAATCTGCCATAGAATGTTGTCTAAGTGTACCAAATTTTACTAAAAAGCACTCCCTAGTGGGTCTGACTTAAAAAAAGATGCCATAGCATAATGTATTGTTGTTAATATGTATAGCATGCGATAGTAAGGGCAGGATCCACACTTCCCTGGACGTTTCTAGACATGTCTGCGGTACAATTAGAAACATATCTCATTACTAAAGGATATATGCCCCCCAGTCAGCAAAGGTGTAAGAGGCAAGCGACAATAACGGTTGGCACAAGCGTAAATTACGCTGTTTGTCGTTTATAGAAAGTCATTTTCGATAGTTGTGGGTCACACGCTGGAGACTTTATAACGTTAAATCTTATGCAGTGACAAATAGTCCGACAATTGCTCGCTCTGTCTGCCTGTTCTGTCGTGGCCCAAAGTCAAGACGATGTCCTGACGCTGACATCTGCAGCTGACTAGATATCTGCCCTTGTTGATACACTCCTGCCGGCATCGTCAAACCGACATATCGCTACGGTACACATGATAAAGGATTACTCAATTCGCCCAACCAGCCCCTTTTAATCCAATATTAGGATCTCTTTCAAACTTTGACATATACTAGTAATGAGAACGAATCTTTGAGAAGCATTGTTATATAATCGATGTAAGATACCCGGAGTCGAAAATGGAATGAGAATTTTGATCATCAAATTGATAATTTCTCTTTATATACATCTAGTAAATGCGCTGTTTCTATGCTGTGGAGCTCCCGCTTTTCCTTCATTAGAAACCAAATTTTAATCCTGCGCATGCTCGGTCAAAATGTTTTTGCATGCGAAATTTCCTTACAATTGGACTATTCTTGTCTTAGTGCGTCGATTTTTTTGTTATATAGTGTAGTATAAATATAACAAAGAGATTGATTAATTAAAATAGTTTATACTGTTTGAAATGCAACTTTTCAAATGTGTCCAGAGTGACCGATAAAGGTTGCTCTATGAAATCTAAGAATTAGAAGTACTGAGTGCCCCAAAAAGAGTTTCCTAAAAAAATTTTCAGTTCTTTCCTGATGTAACATTCGAGCCCTTTATATAACAAAAATAATGCATTATATTAAATTTTTCTCCTTCTTTACAAAGATACAATATCATCACACAAGAGATATCTAGTCAACGTCTGGGATCACAAATGTTGCCATTGTATACTCCATACCAAATAATGCCTTCGGCTTCTCTACTTCTTTTTATGTAGATGGCAGTGCGCGAAGAGAGGAGTAAATTACACAGATTGCTATTAGAGACTCCAAGTTTTGATTGAAATACCTGACGTTCCATTTATAACAAATTTTGCAAGATGGCACTTAACAACAGAAGGCATTTTGTACATGCTTAGGAATATGCAATAACAACGTCGATTAGCGTGGAGATTGACGACTAAATATCTACCATGTCACGAACGGCTACCATATTGAATCTTTGTAAAGTAGGGAATAAAAACTTTGATATATTAATTTAGTTTTGATTAATAATCTTATCAGTGTGGGGGGGGGGGAGAGGCAAAGGTTTTTTTTAAAAAGGATACATTTTTTTCGGACACACTGTATTTAAACAAAAAGAATATCTATTATATATAAAATCTTTTATATTTGTATATTCGTAAGTCAAATTAAACAAAGCAACAGTAGAACTCAGTTTTGTAATAAATGTCATAACACGGAAAAGAAAGATACCAAAAATTGCAAAATAAAGTTAGAAGGATGATAGAAATCAGTAAATAAC
Source organism: Pardosa pseudoannulata (assembly GCA_032207245.1). NCBI lineage: Eukaryota > Metazoa > Arthropoda > Arachnida > Araneae > Lycosidae > Pardosa > Pardosa pseudoannulata. The sequence goes on from CM063502.1 coordinate 97,392,389, forward strand.
AGATTTTAAGATATTCATTTTGGTGATCACTTTGTATAGGTAGACTGAGTGCAAGCGAAATAATCATAATTCCGATATGCATGTTTAAATTTTACTTGTTAAAAGACCCTAGCTATTAGATAAGTTATAGGTTAGTAGGTCGAAAATCTATATATACTTTTCGAAGGCCCCAAGAAAATAGATCATTCATTTTCCAAGAATGTTACGCGAATAACAACAATAATAAAACAATAATAATAGTAATAATAAAACAATAATCAACAATAATATTAACAATAAAACAATAATGTAGATAATATAATTATAATAATAATTAAAAAAGGAGTCTAAAAATCTCAAATTAAAGGGACGGTGGACGTTACGAAGCATTCTTCAAAATTGTTGTCTGAAAGTTATGAAATTTTGAATATATATACACTGACGTAAATCAATAAATAGTACCTAAAAAATTAAGATATTTTTTAAATTTCAATATTTTGAAATATTTTGTTAATTTTTAAAGCTGTGCTGTAATTTTCAAACTTTTTCTTCTGTTTTTGTTTTATTACCACTTGAAAATATCTTTTGACCATCAATGGTCCTCATTTTATCGATAAATTAAATAGTTACAGTTATAGAAAGTTTGTATGTCAAATTTTCATGAAAATTTACAATTTTTCTATTTTTAAATTCAGTTTTAATAATCTAAATGACGCAGAAAATTAAAACAGATACCCAATTTAATTGTAATATATATTAAGAGTATTTAATAAATATTAGGAATTTAGGAAAACCTAACTGGACAAATTACTGTTCGAGCTGAAAAGTACTCATTATAACAACCTTTTTTGATTCGAAATAAAATAAAAAAATTCGGATGTGTTTAGAATAAAACTTTTCCTAGGTATCTAATAAGCGTCTAAGTTTATAAAAATTATTTAGTTTTGTTTTATGAAGCAAGACATTTTTTCAAAAAGATAAAATATATAAACCAAGTAAAAAAAGTAGAAACTCACCGATTAAATAGCTTTTGAAATTTGTAAATTAGAAACTCATATTTTTATGAAATAAAAGATAATTATCCTTTTAATTCTATGAACCTTAATTATATTAATACAAGCATTGTATTTTATTTTACAGCACGGCAAAAACTAATCTTTTTAAATTTTCAATATCTTGACAGTTTTTACTTTTTAAAATTTTAAAATGTCAGACATCTATAAGTTTAAGGTTTACAGAACGAAACATATATTTTACTTCAATTTTATAAAACTTTGTTTTCTAATATGCAAATTTCTAAAATTTCTGTGACCGTAAGTGAATTTTCCTATTTTTTCATTTTGTGCAGATTTTCAATGTTATTTTAATAATAGCAGAAACTTTAATAGCAGAAAAGAAGCAGAACTTTCTACTGTATAATGAATTTGTAAAATAGAAACTAATTTTTTATGTCTAATAGCAGCTAACTGTCTATTTTAAAACTGTGAACCCCAATTACATGATACGAAATATATATTTAATTGTATAGCTTTATAGCTAATAGTATTTTTATAATTTTTTTTTTTAATTTTAAAAATTCTTAAAATTTTATAAGTATCTGATATTTTAAGCTTAAAGAATAAAAGAATATTTATCTTCAATTTAATATAAAGTTTTGGTCCTATACATTTAGCGAGTGATCCTGCAATTAAGTGATTTTTTTCTGCCATTTGAAGTACTTTATTATTTTTTAAAAACATACTACTTGAAATGACAAAACTATTTTTTTGAAGTTAGTGTTACTAATGCACTTGAAAAAATCATTTTAAAAGGAGAATTTCTTTGTATTCAATGATGAATTTAAATAAAGTATTGTTATGATGCAATTTTTTTAGTCTAGAAATGTAATATGACTATTTAAGTAGCAAAGAGACAAAAAGTGTATAAAAATATTTCAAAAATATTGCCTGCTTTAAGAAAAATGTCTAATTGAAAAATGTACTTCAATTTATGCAAGCATAAAATTTCGTAACTCTAAGTTAATATTTTGTAAAAACGGTCAGCAACGTCCACCATCCTCTTAAAAACCTCTAAATTTAAACTAAGATAATCCTGCCTAGAGGGAATAAAATAGGTTAATACTCAGGATTATTCCCAAAAACGTAAATTACAAGATTCTTTTATATAAGACGGGAAATCAGCAGTATTCAAAATTCAAGAATGTTAAAAGGTAGAGATGGAACAGGAACAAACGAGATGATGGATAGTTGGTTGGTTGGTTGGTTGGTTGGTTGGTTGGGATCGCTACGGTCTACTCTTTGCTAAACGAGGGCTAATGAGACCGGGACCTACTTCTTAAAGCCAATTCCGAACGGCTACAAATGTCGATGACAGCAACGAGATTCGAACCCACAAACAACTCCAGTACAGAAAGGCAGGGCCCTACCAGTTCAGCCATCATCCAGCAAGACGAGATGAGAAATAGAAGAAAAAAGAATTACGTCTTCATGGGTTATCTGACAGATTTTTTCTTTAAAGTCTTTACTGCCGTTATAAGGTAGGGTGTTTTGATTTTAACATTTTTCGATTTTTAAGCAAATATTATCAGAGGTAGAATCAAATCATAAAATATTGAATTCAAATATTTTTATTTGCATATAGAAGTTAGACATACATATTTATTTATACGTATGCCCAAGCTTGCATAATGTTTCATACTTAATTATAGATACAGTTTTCTATTCCAACCCTCTGAATCCGAAAACCAAATCAAAGTAATAAGTCTTTCAATACCATGTACAGTACTTTATACTCTATCAGAAAAAATGTTTTTAATGTAAAGATAGCATTAATTAAAAAAATATAGCTAAGATTACATTCTTGGATATATCTTATCTAATAAATTAAAACATGCTTACATTTATCTATATATTGCATAAAATGACCGGAAACTCTCGATTTCAAACGTTTTGTAGAATATCTAGAAATTTTCCTAACGAATTACCCGGAAACAAACTATCCCGCAATTTCCATGGAAGAAATAGTTTAAACTTTATATAAATTACCTTAAAGTTTTTTAAAAACTGTACTGTAGAGAATATTCTCATTCTTTACTGAAGGAAATTTATCTGAAATGTTTCTAGTTGGATACCGAGCCTCTAGTCTTTACAATCAGTCGATAATTACATAACATTTTTGTTCAAAAGAGAAATTAGATATGCTTATAGTTTATACTTACAGGCCTTCTTTTTTTAAACAAAGCTTTCAGGACATAATAAATATTTTCAGTTAATAATGTTTCAAATTCCTCTTATCTTAAAAGAGTCATGCGACAGTTACTGATTCAGAAAAATTTTTGGATATTCGAAATCTATATTTTCTAATCCAATACGTTTATAGTCTTTATTTTTTCTTGTCTAAAGTTTATGGTAAACAAACATTATTATCTTTTTATAAATGCTTATTGTTCACATTTTGTAATCACTAGTCCTGATTTTAGACTAAACTACTTAAAGCCAATTGAAACTAACATGAATATCCATGGAACAAAAAGAGTTTGAACTTGCGAACTCTTGTATTGGAAAAGTCGCTGCCCTCTACTGTTCAACCAACGGCAGACTAGTAAATATTATAAGATAATATTTCAACTTTATTTGGATATATGTTCAAGTACGGATGAGCTACATATGCTCAAAGTTTGACCCCAAGTCAATCTTAGTAAAATCAGAGGGCCATCGAGAAAGTATGTTTTCCCAATTTCAAAATGGTGGCACTGCAAAAAGCATGAAATACGATGGTACAAGCCAAGTAGACTTTAGATGTGCCTATATTATGCGAGAGTTGTAAAATCCCGATCGCTCACATTCTAATCGTTGTAGAGCGCCAAGATGCCAGCCCTCATTTTTTCTTCCAGTCAACAATTTTTGAACGCATAGAAGGTACCTCCGACCAACATTCATCGTCAATAGAGTAAAGGGTATTGATCGGATGCGATGAGCTAGCAGATGGTTCGTGTTTGGTGTCGGAGTTTTTCATAATGTAAGCAAATTGTTCAGCTCTGCGGTTGGCCATCCGTCACGGAGGCCTTCCATCCTGCAGTCCTGATCTTGCTCTTAGTGACTTCCACCCGTTCTTGTAACAAAGAAATTCCACTTCGGTAACCCCAGATTATGCAAGCTGACAATTGTGACAAGCTGGCTCCATTCCCAAGCGGCAGACTTCTATGACACTGGACTACAAAACCCCATCCCACGGCCTGCTTTAGAATTTTGATGGTTATTATGTCGAGAAGTAGCTGGAATATTTTTTGCAGTAAATTTTTCAAGTTAATTTTTTTATTACAGGGATCTCAAGAAGCTTACTTTCTGGATGACCCTACTAGATGTGACGTTAATCACTCTTTTAGATTGCTTTTTTTCAGTTATTTTACCTATTGAAAACAATGCTTAATGATATTATAACCATGAACTATTACGTTAATGTAAAGGTATAAATTAGTTTTAAGATTTTCATAACATTAAGCTTACCTGTAAAGTTTCTGTGAGGAAAAATGAAAGTTAACTTTCGATGTCAAGTCTATTACTATGTGGCATTTTAATAATAATGTAAATTTTAACTGAAGCAGAAAACTTATTTTTAATAGAATACTTTAAAGTAAACATTCTGCATGAAAGCATCCAATTTTTAAATATAAATTGGTAGAATAGAATTATGTTGTTTAAAATTAGTTTTAAAACAAATAGTGATTTGAACGTTATGGCTGAGTGTGAAAAGTAGCTTAGATAAATTGGAATATTAATATTTTAAGCAATAAACTTTTTTTCTAAATTTTAACTTAAGTCTTTTATATAGTGTAACTGAATATTATAGAAGAAATTTTTAAATACATACATATAAAAGAAAACTTTTTTTTTATAAAACAACACTTCACTCCATGTGGTACACTCACCTTTATTGCCTTGGTCAATTGCTGATGAATCCAAAATCCATGCAGCGACTCTACTTTGTTGAGAGATAGGATTTCGTATCAGAGAATGCCTTGAATTTTGCCAAGCTGATGTTTCATGAATGCTACCCATTGGAGGCGTAAAAGACATGGGAAAGGGTACTGTGATAAAATTGAAAACAGTGAATACATGCTTGATATTAAGAATTCTGAATTCTGAATTTAAAAACGACATTACATTAATATGTCAACCTCAATTATTCCTGGAAAATATAAACTAATTGTATTATTAGATTAGAAAAGCATTTTGCAGTTTATGTGGTATAGCAGGTAGTCAGAAAGTTTCCTGGGAGTAAGAAAATGTCCTGTAAAATGCATTTAGAAAGAAACTTAGAATTCGTAATTCCATCCGAAAAGTTTCAGAAATATATTCGAACTACGGCGAGCAACTTATTTCCAAATGTTATCTTATTGAATGCCAGAGGAAAAAAATGGAATCATTCCATTGCTAACTATCAGTAAGAAAGTATTTGAGCCCCTAAAACTCACCACTCATCCGAGGGCAGTAATGGGCAAACTATGGCTTGCGAGTAAGCCTGAAGGTTCTATCTGGCCGGCGAAAAATAAAAATGATATTTATATAATATAATTGATAAAGAATGATGATCTACGATTAATGTGTTTATTATTTTACCCTCTTTAATTACAGGCATAATGATGGTTTCATTTTAAATAAAAAAAAGATTAAGGAAAGAGGACTTTATATCCAAGCATTTAGAAGAATTTGTCCACCACCTCCGGGACAATCCTGAAGAACCTCCCAGTCATATGGGTCCGGACTGGTGATTGATTGTCATATAGAAGAATCTAATATAGCTCACATGCTAAAGAATGTTTCATTTTTAAGCTCCGCTCATTGTTTTTCTCTTTCTACATAACTTCCAATATTACTTATTTCGAGCCGCGGTAGCTCAGTCGGCAAAGACAACGATCTCGTAACTGAAAGTTTGCGGGTTTGGAACCCGAGCCGGCCTAAGATCGTTAAAGGTGACTGGGGTACTTAAAATATGTTCGTGGTCACAATGTCCTCCAAGTTCTCAATCAATACCTCTGCGGGTGTCAAGCCAAGTCTGTGAGTCTTTTATTTGGTCCCTGCTTCAAAATTACGAGGACCTACTCGACCGAAGTCACTTTTTCACCTTAATGGTGCTCATTAAAAAGAAAGGCGCACCCCTTGGCCTTAATACGAAAGCCTGCAAGCCCATTCGTGCTTGGTTTGTCCAAGTGGCATGAGAAACAACAAAATTGCTTATTTCATGTGGAATCATGTCAGACAGATAGAGATATTATGAAATTATTAAAAAATAAAGTGTTGCTGGGTGTCTCTTTTTCGTTTATTTTGGATATTCGGACAAAAGAAAATCAAAAACAAAATGTCTACTAGAAAATAAAGCTGATTCACAGAGTCGATCTCTTAAAGATAAATGGATTTAGAAATAATTTATACAACTTAAAATTTTAGAATAAACTATATTAACTCTTTAATTTGTTTTCTTCTGTTTTTTGGCCATCTCCGAAAAGCGTTTGTCCATCTCTATTACAAGGTGTTCAGATATATCATTTACAAAGTTATCCCATAACTTTGATCCTGCATTAGTTTATGGAAGTAATGCGAAAAAGTTAAAAGTTACGATAAAACATTTTATGAAAAAATAAAAATTTAAGCTATGGATAAATGAAATATATATGAGGTAAAGTAGCAAAACTTGAAGATAAATTTAAACTTAATACAATTAATACAACTATGTAAGTAGTTATTTCGAGTTAAAGAGGTGCTTGAAACAGTGTCTGAATAAAATTGAAATTATAAATAAATTATTTATACCTCTATACATTTACTACCGGGTAACATAGGGGTTTCCCAGCATGGATCCATGAATCAATAAGAAATTAAGTAATGGGTTCGTATTATATTTTAAAGGAGATGTAACAGCTTCAATTATAAAAGGTGGATCCGCAACATGAAAACCGTATTATTACCTTATTAACTTTCTCTAATCAAGAAATTCCAATAATTGAAAATTTTACATAACTTATGACAGAGTAATCTTTACCCAAAGAGAAATTATTCCATTTTTTATCGGGAAAAAAGTGTTGATGTTTCATAATTTCAAGATAAATTGTCATAATTTTCCTTAAAAGCCTTTCACGGTTTTAATGCTTACACCAACACTTACCTATATAACTACCAAACTTTTAATGTATGCCAGCTTCCTCAACTTATGTAATTTAGTGGATTTATTGATCACGAACAGGCCACATTTTACAATAAAATATACAATAACATATTTTAAAATCCATAAAACGCAAAAACAATCGAGCGGTTATCACTAGTTTAGAACGATGCTATTTAAGTTACAACTACAAAACTAAAAAGTTGGTAACAAACATTTTTTCTCATAAGATACATTACGAAATTTTTTACAATTTTTATCAGTCACATATTTTACAAATTTTTTAAAAAGAGAAAGTTTTTTTTCAAAAGGATAACAAGTGTATAAAATATGTTACATATTACCTGGCATTTCCTCAACAGGCGTTGTAATTTTTGGAGCTTCCCTTGAACCATAAGAAATTTCATGTTGTCTATACAGTCTGTGATGGCGAAGTTGAGAAACCCATTCATGATATATAGCTTGGTTTTTAACCTATAGAAGAAAATATAAGTAAGGTCTTTTTCCCTGAGATAGCTTATTAATTTTTCAATAAAATTTTTCCAGGTCATTATTAAATTCCTAAACTAGATAAATATAAAAAAAGGATGAACTAAATTCTTTCTTGAAGGTCATAGTTGACCAGAACTATGGATTTTTTTCATTCTAGAAAGGACAACTCGGTGCCAGTAATTAAAGTCTACATATCCTCATAACAAAAGATGAAACTTGAACTAACCTACTCTGGTTCCAATAGCGATGGATACCATTTCATTTTCAGCTCTTCGCTCAGTTCAGTATTTAGATCTGATTTTATAGAATGTTAAGAATGAGAAATAAATAAGAGATTTGTATTCATTATTTTCAGCTTCACTTAGACTTTATCACTGATTCCATAAAGTTATAAGTTATTCTATATGCAGAAGTGCAATGCATTTTAAATTATGATCATTGTTATTACAACTGTATAATAATTGCAATAGTGACCATTCGAGTTCGGAAATATAAATTCAAAATTTCTTAATATTAATAAATAATAAAGGCAAAACTGATTCCATAGAATGTTCTGTCAAGGCAGTCGGGCCTAACCCCAAAAGTCACAACAATCTGTTATTTAGAAGTAATTCAGAAGTAGGGAACAGCTCAATAATATCATAATTATTTTAATATGATATTGTTATTTTCAGTAATGCTTTTTTTTTTAATCTTTGGTAAATACAACTGTAAAACAATTATTTCTACATATCTTGTGCACAATTAATATAATTTGAAATGCATTTTAAAAATTATTTCATTGAAATTTTATATTAACCCTTTGACATAAAATCATCACTGATTCCATAAAGTTATAAGTTATTCTATATGCAGAAGTGCAATGCATTTTAAATTATGATCATTGTTATTTCAACTGTATAATAATTACAATAGTGACCATTCGAGTTCGGAAATATAAATTCAAAATTTCTTAATATTAATAAATATTAAAGGCAAAACTGATTCCATAGAATGTTCTGTCAAGGCAGTCGGGCCTAACCCCAAAAGTCACAACAATCTGTTATTAAGAAGTCATTCAGAAGTAGGGAACAGCTCAATAATATCATAATTATTTTAAGACTTGTTATTTTCAGTAATGCTTTTTTTAATCTTTGGTAAATACAACTGTAAAACAATTATTTCTACATATCTTGTGCACAATTAATATAATTTGAAATGCATTTTAATAATTATTTCATTGAAATTTTATATTAACCCTTTGACATAAAATTATCACTGATTCCATAAAGTTATAAGTTATTTTATATGCAGAAGTGCAATGCATTTAAAATTATGATCATTGTTATTACAATTGTATAATAATTACAATAGTGACCATTCGAGTTCGGAAATATAAATTCAAAATTTCTTAATATTAATAAATATTAAAGGCAAAACTGATTCCATAGAATGTTCTGTCAAGGCAGTCGGGCCTAACCCCAAAAGTCACAACAATCTGTTATTTAGAAGTAATTCAGAAGTAGGGAACAGCTCAATAATATCATAATTATTTTAATATGATATTGTTATTTTCAGTAATGCTTTTTTTAATCTTTGGTAAATACAACTGTAAAACAATTATTTCTACATATCTTGTGCACAATTAATATAATTTGAAATGCATTTTAAAAATTATTTCATTGAAGTTTTATATTAACCCTTTGACATAAAATCATCACTGATTCCATAAAGTTATAAGTTATTCTATATGCAGAAGTGCAATGCATTTTAAATTATGATCATTGTTATTTCAACTGTATAATAATTACAATAGTGACCATTCGAGTTCGGAAATATAAATTCAAAATTTCTTAATATTAATAAATATTAAAGGCAAAACTGATTCCATAGAATGTTCTGTCAAGGCAGTCGGGCCTAACCCCAAAAGTCACAACAATCTGTTATTAAGAAGTCATTCAGAAGTAGGGAACAGCTCAATAATATCATAATTATTTTAAGACTTGTTATTTTCAGTAATGCTTTTTTTAATCTTTGGTAAATACAACTGTAAAACAATTATTTCTACATATCTTGTGCACAATTAATATAATTTGAAATGCATTTTAATAATTATTTCATTGAAATTTTATATTAACCCTTTGACATAAAATTATCACTGATTCCATAAAGTTATAAGTTATTTTATATGCAGAAGTGCAATGCATTTAAAATTATGATCATTGTTATTACAATTGTATAATAATTACAATAGTGACCATTCGAGTTCGGAAATATAAATTCAAAATTTCTTAATATTAATAAATAATAAAGGCAAAACTGATTCCATAGAATGTTCTGTCAAGGCAGTCGGGCCTAACCCCAAAAGTCACAACAATCTGTTATTAAGAAGTAATTCAGAAGTAGGGAACAGCTCAATAATATCATAATTATTTTAAGACTTGTTATTTTCAGTAATGCTTTTTTTAATCTTTGGTAAATACAACTGTAAAACAATTATTTCTCAATCTCTTGAACACAATATAATTTAAAATGCATTTTAAAAATTATTTGATTGAAATTTTATATTAACCCTTTGTAGACTTTGGCTTCTCCGGCAGACATCGTGCATATAATATTATATTATAATTTTATACTGTTACACAATTATTGTACATTAGCATCATATATAAACCTCATTAAATATTACATAGCAATGCAAATTTCAAAATGAAACGTTCTCTTTCTCAACTCGAACAAAATTGTTCAGATGACCCAGAACTAAGTAGTATATTTTTGGAAACATTTGATTCCGTTTTACTTGTAAGTCAAGGGGTAGCTTTTCTATCAGGCATACATCAAGTTCCCAATTTTCTTTACTTCATAGCCTACTTTATTCCATTAACAGGAATTAGGTTTCTTAAATAATAACTTTGTTACGATTCGGTGACTTAAATAATATTAAATTATTAACCACAGCACGCATTTTTTCTGTTATTTTTTAATATTGGAAACAAATGCGTATAAAATACTAAGTATATATATGCTCAAATAAAAACCAATTGTTTAACAAGTTATTACGTTAACATTCGCTAAATGGCCGTATATTAAATCTTCGTTTCTTTTTCAACCATCGTAATGCTTATTCCGTGAGTAGCATATAATCGTTGTTTTCTTTATTCCGTTAAAAAGACGATTACATTTTCCAGTAGCAAAGATTAATCAATCTTTATTTATCAGTGTCATCTAATCTGTATTTAGGATATGTCATCTATGGATTTTAAACTATACAGGTTTACAAGAGTTAATACGGAGACCCGACTCGACTAGAGTACTTACTGTAAACTATTCATTTAAGAAACATTTTGCTCCAAACTTTGCATCTTACTTTTTTTTTCTGTCTGCACATTTCCCCTCCTCGGATCACTGAACTGAATCTTCTATGCGTTCAAGTTTTCAATATGGATACAGAAAAACTTGAAAGTGCATGTTCTTTGCAAACTATTATTAGTTTCGCAGAAAGGGAAATTATTTTATTTTTCAAAATAAATACATACTTCACGGAAAAAGAAAATCTTAAAAAATATTTAAAAAAAAATATTAAATTGATGATACATAAGCTGTGGGACAATTAGAAAGCATATTTTATGTTACTGTAATTACTACAATATAATTGAATTTTAATTGATCAAACAATATGGAGATGTTACTTTCTGTCACATAATGAGTTTTAAAATACATTCAAGATAATCGTATGAAGTAATAATAAAATAATATAGTTTATAACTAGCTATTACAATGAAATAATAGATACTAACAGGGACATATTTTTTAGTTTAATGAAGTTTTAATAAAAAAAAATATTTAATGTGAATGAAATAAAATAGCACCTTAACAACAACAATTTTTCTTAAAATTAATGTTAAATTATAAAGAAAGAGTATTTAATCGAAGAAATTAACCAATGATGGGTGTACATTATGTTGTTAAAAGAAGGGAATTCCTGTAGATTTTCTTATATAAAAATAAGTTAAGCAAAACCTCGTCATAGGGACAGTTACCAACAATCTGAGTGTGTACTATAAAAGCTTTGAACAAGGTTATATCCTGGTTAAATTGAAAATAATTTGTATTTTAAGTTTTGTTATTGTGTACCATCAATAAACTTGCTAATATTATTATTACATATTATTTCAGGTAGATAAGCCACAGCTTATAATTTTTAAAAGTTGAAATGTAACATCTGCGATGTATTTGAAGCAATTTTTTCTATTCCCAGTTGAAAAAAATTTAAATGCTTATCACGTGCCTCTTTACGATTTATTTTACTTACGATTCCTTTTAACTGCTCCGTACAGTATCAGCCCGATATATAACGTGCCGTATGGTCAGGGCTTCGAACCGTAATTTTTTTTGTTCCGGTTTTCGTTCCGGTTCAACTAAAAAATTAATATCGGTTCAGTTCCGGTTTTCGCTCCGCCAAAAATAACTGTTTTCGTTTCAGTTCCAAATGAATAATTTCATTTTATGTATATTCTTATTTGTACTAAAAATATAATTCTATCATAAACAAAAAATGTAATTCTATCAAAATTTAGAAGATTTTATTCTTTTTTTAATTGGTACACTATGTGAATTGATACAAACAGCAGGTACGATAAGAGCGGCGAGCATTGGCATTGTTATCCATTATCAAAATCGCATTTGACAACTAGGTTCATGATTACCCACATTCGTCGTTTGACTCTCACATCGTGCACTTGGCCTTGCAATAATTATGTAAAAAATATATTATTTATTTAACATATGAAAATTGCCTCTAATTATTAATATATCTTCTAACGTGGTTTCACTGAGATTACTTCTGTTGTCTCGGAGAATAAATTTCAAACCTGAAAACGCTCTTTCAACAAATAACAAAATAGGAAATCGAGAAGCAGTATACATGTAATGATAATTATAAAGTTGACGTTAAATTAGAAAATATTGATAAGTTGGTAACAGTAACAAAATGACTGAAAGATATATCGAACCGAAATAAACCGATATTTTTTTCGGTTCAGTTCCGGTTTTCGTTCCGACCAAAATAACGGTTTTATCCGGTTTTCGGTTCAGTTCCGGTTCGAAGCCCTGCGTATGGTGTTAGCAAGTACTTTTCTTGTGAAATGTGCCGGAACCGACTTAGGTGATGATGTATGGAGGACGAAGATCACTGTATTATTCTAAGACATCATAAAGTTGACAGGAGATTTATTCACTCCAACTTAATCACATTTCTTAATTTTATTTATTAATTTTGCAGCCAATTTATTTTCATTATTATACATTATTTTACTATCCTACGGACATTTTTCCACTTTAATTACTTTTGTCATTAAATTTTTAAGCTTAACTTAATAAAATTTATCAATTACCCTTTTCCCTCTTTTAATGTTTTATACTTACATATTTTAAGACCTTATTTTATTATTATTCAGTATTTAATCTTATGAGCACTTCTAAAAATGATACAAGTTTTTCCTTTATCACTTGAGATTCAGTCAAAAAATCCAGATGCTCTGTGTTAACTTACTAATTGGAACTGAGAGATTCATTCAGCGGTGAACGCCCGAAGAAGAGTTGTTTGTTTGGAAGTAGTAGTTTGGTTTTGGTTATTAACGCAACGGTCAAATTTTTGCATTACTCGGGCTGATAAGTTAAGCAAAACCTCGTCATAGGGAGAGTTACCAACAATCTGAGTGTGTACTATAAAAGCTCTGAACAAGTTTAGATTCTGCTTAAATTGAAACTAATTTGTATTTTAAATTTTGTTATTGGGTACCACCAATAAACTTGCTAACACTATTATTACACATTATTTCAGGTAGATAAGCCGCAGCTTATAATTTTTAAAAGTTGAAATGTAACATCTGCGATGTATTTGAAGGAATTTTTTCTATTCCCAGTTGAAAAAAATGTAACTAAATGTTTATCCCGTGCCTCGTTACGATTTATTTTACTTACGATTTTTTATAACTGTGCCGTACAGTCGGAACCTTCTGCTTAATGCTGAGTGTGTGCTGCTTATACAACAGGGTGACTTATCTACTCAAAATTATGGTATTCCAAAATCCATTAATCTGGAGAAAAATAATTGCGGTTTATCTACTCGAAATTATAACACTTGAAAATGTATACTATTAATTCGGAGAAAAATAATTTTTACAATACATTTCTGGCAGCAAGAATGTATAATACCTTTAGGTGATATATATGTTCTTCAGCATCAATATCAATTCGGCGACGTTGGCTTT
>CM063502.1:97408768-97421268 GCA_032207245.1 Pardosa pseudoannulata
GTATAGATCAAAATTTATTCGTATATTTATCTTAAAATTCGACATTATTTAGATCAATGATCCTAACTGTCGATCGCGAATTACTAGTAGATCGCAACAAAATTTTCTCTAGACCCCACTGTCATGCTCAGACGGTCTCACCTATAGTAATAATTTATGTTTAAAATCGATTAAAATTTATGTATCCTTAAAACTGATTTTAATTTTAAACATAAATCATTTTACTTTAAAATTATAAACATTCAATTTTTGAAAATACTTTTGAGCTGCTTGTAGAAAATCCCCCAATTATGGTCAAGGTTTATCTAAGTGTAAAAGCAACGTTCAGTTTTACATATCGGTGTAAAGTTTCTTTTTCCAGTATGCAATTTTTATTCATAAACAAGTAAAGAAATTGCTGGTTTGACGAACATTCGAGGAAGTGTATTTGAAAAGCATCTAATAGCTACTCCTCTAACATAATTTTATTTATGACCAATAAGTGCCATTCTTTACATAAATTTAATAATTCTTATACAAAATCTGTTCATATATTTCTAATTTATTATTAACGACACTTTTATGTAAAGTTCCATTTCCTTTTAATATTTTTCTTGTAAAGTTCGATTTCTTCCTTGCAGATTGTTTTATGAAAACTGCTTTCAGATCTACTAGAAATGCATGTTTAAACAAAGGTATGATCATTTGAAAAAAATTGTTTCTATACAGGGTATCTGCCAAAATAAAATTTTTCAAATTCATGACTTTTCATGACTTTCCCTGATTTAGCAGATCATTTTCCATGACTTTAAAAAGCTTTCTTTAAAAGTATATATGAATAAAACTTCTGATGTATATACAAATAAAATATACGCTTTTAGAGAAATTCCAGGAATTTTATCATAAAAAACTATAAACTTACTTTATAAGTGTTAATAAACTCACATACATAAAAATAAATTGTTGTATCTACATACCTAAGTTCAATCATATAGCAATTTTTCAATCAAAATGTTTCCAATTTGAATTCAGGGTACTTTGGTATTATTCGGGTGACCATGAATAATAGCCAAATATAACCCTATAATGTTTATATACAATATCCCTAGAGATAAACTTATATTTTGTGCAAAAATCTTAACTAATTTTTATTAAAAAATAATGAATATTATATTAATAAAATTTTAATCTACAATTTAAGAAAAACCAGAATAATATACATTTACCCACCCATTAAGCTTTCTTGCTTTGAGTTTCCTTGGTAAACAAATTTTAATTGGCAATATGGTCAATAGGATAATACATAAATACCAAACTCAGTAACTTCAGCCAAATGACAAGTAAAAATAGAATTAAACAATTCAATGCATTTTTTTAATCGGTAGTTTAGCGGATCCATGACTTTCCATGACTTTTACTCATTTTACTTGAAAAATCATGACTTTCCATGACAAAATTAATCCATTGTCTAAATCCATGATTTTCCATGACTTCCCCTGACTTTCCAGGTGCCCGGAAACCATGTCTATAATTGCTTTGAAAGAGTTAAGGACCACACAGTAGGATGTTAAAAACTGTACAGTTGTTCAAAAGTCTCACAAGTTTAGTGACCAATGAATTGGGTCATTAAATCTGAATTAAAATTTAGAAAAGCCCAAATATTTCATGAAAATTCGACATGGTGCGCATTTCTATAGCTGTATTATTCACCCAATAAAATATTTTTCAAATATATTCATAACATATTTTTAAAGTAAAAATAAGAAAGGATTAGAAGAAAATTAAAACGCATGGAAGATTTTAAAAGTTAACAAAAACAGAGTTAAAAAAAAATTATCTGATTTTTTAAAAGTAATGTTTCGGGTTTATTTATACCCTAATTAAGGTCTGTACAAACTTTAATAACTAAGTTAATAGTTTATATAAACAGTATCGCCAATTGTCTCCGAATAGCCCAGATTTCATGGTTTATATCAGGGTTTATTTCATTGTTAGAGTTTTCCACTTCGGGCCAAATGATGGCCTAATACTAAGACTGTTCGGGACCAGAGATTGAATCATATTGCCGGCATGGGTGTTCGTAGGCATTCGGAATCAGCATTAAGCAGTAGATTCCAATCTCATTAACTGTCATAAAAAACTGTGCTCTAAATCCAGTCTTTGGTCTGGGTAAAATAATTAGTGACATTCAGAACTCTTTAAAGGCTAATTAGCCGGCTATTTTAATTTCAGAAAATAATGACCTAAATGTGCAATATTAGGCAAGATTCGGTGCTTTATTCCTGTGCTCATACAACGGAAAATAGTTACTTTTTTGACAAATAGAAAATTAAGATACAATATCTAAAATATTCAGTATTATTTCATAAATAGCTTCTTTAACATTCTCTTTTTAATAAAACTTACAAAAAAAAAACATGAAACATTAAAGCATATTTTGAAAAATACATCCAATAACAGAAATAAATTCCTTAGAAGTTTCTTAAAAACAATTCATGGATTTATTTAAGTTACATGCTAGTGGAAAACTTACAAGTTCGTTTAATACCATTAGAAAAGAGCAGAAACCCGAAGCCGAGTCACATGCGACTCGCGCAACTAGAATTTTCATCAGAAATATAAAAGCTTTTTCCTCTTTTTCAGTTTCCAGCGTGAGCTAAAATAACCGAGTAAGAGTCACCTGAAATTGTTCATCCTAATATGACTACTATGGAAATGTTATAGAAACTATTTTTCTAAAAGTTAACGTAATTTGATAAATCAAAATCATCAGTTATTTATCGTCTTATGATTGAAACTATTTTATATATAGTTTCTACTTCATTTCTTTGTATGATCTCATAAAGACCGAAAACTAATGTTTAATAACAGACATAAGTTTCTCGGAAGTTTCTAAAACCAGTTCAGGAAAGTTTTAAACACGTTAACTGTCACGGCAATTTTCAGAAATCTGGCCTAAAATGACAATTTGATGTAATCTCTTTAGATTATTAAAAACTGTAATTCTAGTGCATAGTTATCATCAAAAAGCATAAAAAAGTACTTTTTCTTTCTATCTTTTAAAGGTTTTACGAATTATCTCGTAGTTGGCTTCTGTAACAGAAATCTCTTCGCGGAAGCCAACTACGAGTTAATTCGAGCGCAGACACACACAGACACGCTTCGACCTGTCGCTTCTCTAAAGCTGAATCATAGATACGCGTCCATATTCGTCAGTAGTATCTCAGAAATTGTAATCGAGTGCATCACATTTACGTCTTTGAGTGTTTTGTTTTATAATTATTGTTATAATTAAATTATCAAGAACCCAATATGGATAAGACCACTGACTCAAAATGAAATTGAGTACTACGCAAATCTAAGTGATTCAGAATTTGGCGGAATTTTTCACGAGGATGGTAACGACAGTAGCGATTATGAACCTTCTGAGATAATTATATTTTTTGTTCGTTTTTTAATAAATTTTCTGTTTATGCAAGCCAGCATTGATTTTTTGTTCTTTTCCCAGAAGCCATCTATCGATATTAGCACTGATATACTACGAGTTTATTCGTAGCTGCACAAAAATGGCAAGTAAACACAGTAAAAGATAACTCTTAGTTGGCGTCCTAGAAAAGAACGTAGAGTTATCTCGTAGTTGGCAGTCAACGTGTTAAGTCTCATACTTGCAGAAAACGTACAAAGTTATTTAATCCCTTGATGCACAGTTTTTTTGAAAAAGACCGGCCAAAAAAAATCAATTTTTTAATGTAAAAAATTCAATTTAGAACGTTGTCTTGCAAAGAAAATTACAAAAATAATCAAAATTTTTGTTGCAATTTTGGATTTTGATAACATTGCAGAAAATAGTCGAATATTGTAATATTACAAGCACATTGACTTATTTTATCTTTTTTTCCGAATTCCCATTTTAGAATAAACATTATTATCAGTAAAAATAAAGCTCGAATTATCTCGAGTGTGAGCAATTTTTCCCAGTTTAGCGCACTCGAGTTAACTCGAGCGTTCACGTTAAAAGGTTAATACCCTTAGAATAATCACATATAACGCAAAATCAAAGCTTAATTTTTCAATTTGTTTACTATCAGAAATTTCAAAAATTCAAGTATATAATTTTATGATTTTAGGCTTTCAGCGCGATTTAAAGTAAGAGCAACTAGAGGTTGTTTATGATAGAAACTACAGTCGGACCTCTATTTAATATATCCATAAAAAAGTTTGTTGTATGGAAAATTCTGTAAATAGAGATTCACGTTTTAAAGTACATAAAACATTCCTTATATGCATAAACACTTATCAAAAATGTTGCATTTAAACTTTTTGTATAAATTAATATTTGTTTTATTTATTTAACCCATCAAAAAGAAATCTGCATGGAAAACAAGAACAAAGCAAATTGTTGTCCGGGAATAAGCTGTGTTAAAGATATTTTTATATAAAAATTAATTTTAATGCTTTTTACTATCCCCTGTATAATAATATCCTCAGTTATCTGTCCGTCTGTCCTCGAATTTATGAAGACGTTGTACCTGGAATGGATAGAGACATCCAAATTGGATTCTTGATGAATTAGTGTTAGTAACCTTCAAAATCCACCCTTTCCCCGCTATTCTAGCTTTTAATGCTATTATTTTAAGTCTAATTTCTCCCGTTAAGATCAGGGGATTAAATTATCAATTTATCACATTATAAGTAGAAAAAAATGACCTTTTTTCAAGAATTATGACGTAATTTCTTTAACCATATCCTTTAATCATTTCTTATTTTCAATTATTTAAATATCGCCTGCATTATTTTCATACGTTTCATCAGTGAACTTAGATATTACGTAAATAATTTTCTTTTATATTTGGCTTTAATAATAGATTAGGTACATACGTGATAATTTTAAATTTAATCATCGATTATTTTTTGTTGCAATAAAAATTTTATCACCGGTATTAACAACAAATTCTATCTACCTCCAGGGTGTAGTGGAAATGATAGTTTTATTCCTTTACTTCCATTAATTACTGTGGCAAAAAAATTGGGAAAAACGTAACGATAATTTCGACGTAACTAAAAAAACTTTGAATTGCCTTTTTAAATGAATTCAACATGATTCTAAACTGCATTCACAGTATCGGGAGGCCGAACAATGGCCGAATGGTAGAGCGCTGCTCTTCGGAACCAGAGTTCGTGGGTTCGAATCCCGCTGATGGCATGGATGTTCGTAGCCGTTCGGAATCGGCGTTAAGCAGTAGGTCCCGGTCTCATTAGCCCTCGTGTGCAAAACAGTAGATCGTAGCGCTCCAAACCAAACCAAACCAAACCAAACAGTATCAGGAGACTTTAGAGGAGTAGGAAGATAAAGAAATTATTGAGCGTGTACCAGATAATTCTCAGCCAAAAAACAAGCCATTTTTTAATCTGCCTCATAGGGGACTTATTAAAAATTAAAATTAAAAATTTTACTGATCCCGTCATATGACGGGCTATATGCTAGCTTATTATAACAAGTAAATGTTTAAAATAAAAGCATAAGATTGAAATATCCAAGAATATTGAGGAATAGAGAAAAATTATTAAATCATAGAAAAATGTTCGAAATTAGACTTTGCTAATTCGAGGTTATTTTACGAAAAATTACGCAAAATGTTCTCGGTTCGAAGGAAAAGTTCGCAAAATAGAGGTTCATCAGAAAGAAATTCGATTGTACTTATAAAAATAACTTCGATAATGAGACAAAAAAATAACTGGGTTTTAAATTCGTAACTGGCCTGTCATATAAAAGTAATTTATATAAACTACTTTCATGCAATTTTGTAGCATTAACTGTTATTATAAGATTTATATATGAACACGAAAATCAAAACCTAAGTTTTCAGTTTGTTCAATAACAGGAATACGTTCTTCGGAAATTTCTAAACAATTCGGGAATATATGTTACAATATTGCTGAAAACTTACGAATTTGTTTAATAGCATTAGAAAACAGCAGAAACGCAAAGCCAAATCCCATGCTTCCCAATCACTAGAAATTCCTTCAAGAGATATAAAACTTTTTTTTCTGTTTTTAAGTTTTTAGCACGAACTAAAATAACAGAAATACGTTCTTCGGAAATTTCTAAACAATTCGGGAATATATGTTACAATATTGCTGAAAACTTACAAATTTGTTTAATAGCATTAGAAAACAGCAGAAACGCAAAGCCAAATCCCATGCTTCCCAATCACTAGAAATTCCTTCAAGAGATATAAAACTTTTTTTTTCTGTTTTTAAGTTTTTAGCACGAACTAAAATAACAGAAATACGTTCTTCGGAAATTTCTAAACAATTCGGGAATATATGTTACAATATTGCTGAAGACTTACAAATTTGTTTAATAGCATTAGAAAACAGCAGAAACGCAAAGCCAAATCCCATGCTTCCCAATCACTAGAAATTCCTTCAAGAGACATAAAACTTTTTTTCTGTTTTTAAGTTTTTAGCACGAACTAAAATAACAGAAATACGTTCTTCGGAAATTTCTAAACAATTCGGGAATATATGTTACAATATTGCTGAAGACTTACAAATTTGTTTAATAGCATTAGAAAACAGCAGAAACGCAAAGCCAAATCCCATGCTTCCCAATCACTAGAAATTCCTTCAAGAGATATAAAACTTTTTTTTTCTGTTTTTAAGTTTTTAGCACGAACTAAAATAACAGAAATACGTTCTTCGGAAATTTCTAAACAATTCGGGAATATATGTTACAATATTGCAGAAGACTTACAAATTTGTTTAATAGCATTAGAAAACAGCAGAACGCAAAGCCAAATCCCATGCTTCCCAATCACTAGAAATTCCTTCAAGAGATATAAAACTTTTTTTTTTTTCTTTAAGTTTTTTAGCACGAACTAAAATAACAGAAATACGTTCTTCGGAAATTTCTAAACAATTCGGGAATATATGTTACAATATTGCAGAAGACTTACAAATTTGTTTAATAGCATTAGAAAACAGCAGAAACGCAAAGCCAAATCCCATGCTTCCCAATCACTAGAAATTCCTTCAAGAGATATAAAACTTCTTTTTCTGTTTTTAAGTTTTTAGCACGAACTAAAATAACAGAAATACGTTCTTCGGAAATTTCTAAACAATTCGGGAATATATGTTACAATATTGCTGAAAACTTACAAATTTGTTTAATAGCATTAGAAAACAGCAGAAACGCAAAGCCAAATCTCATGCTTCCCAATCACTAGAAATTCCTTCAAGAGATATAAAACTTTTTTTTCTGTTTTTAAGTTTTTAGCACGAACTAAAATAACAGAAATACGTTCTTTAGAAATTTCTAAACAATTCGGGAATATATGTTACAATATTGCTAAAAATTTACAAATTTGTTTAATAGCATTAGAAAACAGCAGAAACGCAAAGCCAAATCCCATGCTTCCCAATCACTAGAAATTCCTTCAAGAGATATAAAACTTCTTTTTCTGTTTTTAAGTTTTTAGCACGAACTAAAATAACAGAAATACGTTCTTCGGAAATTTCTAAACAATTCGGGAATATATGTTACAATATTGCTGAAAACTTACAAATTTGTTTAATAGCATTAGAAAACAGCAGAAACGCAAAGCCAAATCCCATGCTTCCCAATCACTAGAAATTCCTTCAAGAGATATAAAACTTTTTTTTCTGTTTTTAAGTTTTTAGCACGAACTAAAATAACTGAGTGAAAGTCGTCTGAGACTGTTCATGATAATACGACAACCGGTGGAAGCAATATAATCTTCAGGAATCCCGAAATAAAAAAAAATAGCATACTAAATTCCACATAACAGTTATATGAAACCAATTCTTCAGTTAAGTCTCATATGGACTGTTGTCATGTAAGCTAGTTTCCTTATTTTGTGAAAATTTAAAAGATTACAACATTAGATACCCCATTTCATGTTTCAATTTACTTTATATCAATACAGGTATTGGGGGAAAATTGCTCTCTAGGTTTTATTGAGTTTTGGTAAGTTTAGAGAGTTTTCAATGTAGCGGCACTAGAAACATTTATGTATTTTTTGGTGTTACTACAGAAACGAAATAAAAGTGAGTGATGTTATGGTTCTGACTCATTTATTATAGGTATTTTCTTCTTGTTCTATAATGATTTCAAAGGAATAATAATAAAAGACTGCCACAATGCTTTTAAATCAATAGGACAGAACACATTTAAAAATTAATCTTCGAAAGTTTGAAAATGATATAATATTTTTTATCGATATTGACTTTTTATTTTGAAGATATGAGTCAAGACTTGGATTGTTTCAGGTGACTAATATTACAATAATATGTAATAAGTGCAAAATAAATTACCAAAACTAGTACTCATTTTCACAGCTTGAAATTTTTTTCTCTCTCTTGTATTGTTGTAAGGTAATTTCTGTATAAACTAAAAGAATAGTTTAGAGAATTTAAAGATTTTTCATAAAAATGCAAGCACATTTTACTTATTTAGAACTATTTAAATAAAACAGAAATTTTAAGATATAAAATGAGGAAGCAGTAAACATTTATGTAATTTAAATTCAATTAAAAGCTTAAACTCAATTATTAAAAAATACCACCGAATAGCACTTTTATGCTTTAAATAATTTTATTGACCAATCATGTGTTACCTAGTTATGAATACTTATGTTTGTATTCTCATTTTCAAAAATAAAGGTGACAATTTTACATAATTCACATTTTTCAATTTTATTTTTAAGCATAATACAATATTTGCCTTTACTCAAAATGTTTTTGGTCTGATATTAATCCACTTTTACCAATTATTAAGAGATTCAATATTATTTACTCTTTTTTAAAACACAATATATTTTTGTAATTTTAAAAACTATGTATTTTTGCAATTTTAGGTACGACTGTCAGGGAAAGATTTTAAAAACATGAAACTTCTACTGCAAATTTTACGAGTTTTGAAAAAGGAAAAAATACCTCTAATTTCATTTCATTTGCAGACGCCAGATAATTTTTCACCTCTTAAACAGCCATCAAATACTTTCTCCAGTGATAAAATATTATAAAAAGCCGGTTAGTTTAATTCGCCGTTATCCGATTTCCCCACAAAAGAACTTGAAATCTGTTTAATCATTTCTAACAAGATTTTTCTTTCCGCTTTTATTAGCTCTACTTTGAGTTCATAAACGCTTGTTAAATACCTTTAGATTGCATATTCTATTCTCGCTATGCATACAAATTTTATATGTAAATTTCTGGTCATACATAAAACAGAACTTCGCGTGAACTTAATTATTAGACAGGATGCACTGAATATGAATGTTGGAATTTGTGGTATCACGTGAGAAGAACAAGATATCGATAATCTTTGAAACGAGAATACTATTTTTACATTTTCGAAAAAACCACAAAGCAATAAGACTGGCTCTTAAAAATTAGAAAATTTTATTTAAAAGTTGGGTAATTTAACAAATTTATACACCTCTGGAAAAAAATGCATAATTTTTTAACTTTGCTTAGAAGTAAATTAAAATTATTTGTTTATTATGGCTGATAAGGTCAATATTTTTATATGAAATCTAATTTAGAACGGAATTAAAATTCCATTTTAGCGGTAACAAACGCCCATACCTGCAGTATGTTTCGAACCCTGGATTTTGGAACAAGAGACGCTGTTCTACTTGTACGTCCATAAACAGACAAAATCCAAAATTATTAAAGGGCAGTTAACACTTAATTCACTTATTTAATAATTTCTATTCTGCATAGTTTTAATAAATTCCCTAAAAATTTTGATAATATATTCTTGCAATTGAATTCGTATTTTTTATTCGTAATAAAAAGTCAGATTTTTGTCTTAGGCGTTGGATTAATATATCATCACAGTCCTTTTTTTTAAAAAAAAAGTATTTTAAAAGTCTGAAAAAACGTTTTGAATAAATTTAAATGGACAAATTTAATTAAAAATATTTTTTAATTTTGGCGTTGCTTTAGTCTTACTCTAGAAACACATACATGTACTTAACTTGTACCGAAATCCCTGTACATTATAATTCAGAAAAATTACGTTTCTTAGTGAAAATCAGCTAATTGGATGATAGTGAAGAAAATATTTTATTTCTACAGGAAATTATTCATTGTTTAACAAAATATCCTTCAACTAACAAATGTTTCGTAAGGATACTGAAAATTTGCTGGAAGGATAATTGATTAAGCGTACTTAGTTGATTACATTATAAAATTTCATTTATCAGTTTATAAGTAATTATAAGCATGTTTATTAATGAAGAAAATCTTTAGAGATTTTAATGTAATTACATTGAACGGACTTCATCTAGAGTGGGCTAAGTGTTCGACCTCTAAGAAAAAGATGGACGGGAAGAAGGGAAAGGGATGTCGGTTAAACGTTGCCAATTTTGTCTGTTCTCTTGTTTGAACTACTATGACCCATTGTAGATGAAATTCTGGCACCACTCCTGACTCTCCTTCAAAGATTCAATGTTTATCTTGCCTTGGCAGAATACAATTTAGACGTTTCAAGCTTTTTTAGCAAAGGCCTTGAACTTCTAAATTCGGAAATATCTCATATTTCTCTCTTCATTATAACTTTAGATATATAAGATTTATTGAATTCATAATGCCTTAGCTCGCTCAACCTATTAACTCCTAGCATACTTTATTGAATGAAAAAATAATTTAACGAAATTTGATGTTTTTCTGAAATAAATTTTCTTTTCCAAGTAGATGATACTCCTATAAACAGTACACAAAGCGAATATAATACGAACAATATTGATTTTCATGTACGTGCTATTATTTTAAATTTTGTCGTATTGTAATTTGACATTTTATGATATTTTAAGCCCCACTTTGGAATTTATTAGTATGCACATTGACTGAAATCATGACTAATATTTATTATAATACTTTACAGTACTGTGTTTTCATACGACAGGAAAAAAAGTCTCATGAAATTTTTCTTCTTGATAAATAACATAATCCAATGATGTTTCATCACTTAATGCACAGTTTTTTTGAAAAAGGTTGGAAAAAAAATCAAAATTTTTTATGTAAAAAACACAATTTAGAACGTTGTCTTAACGTGTTTTGTTTGCGTAGGTATCAAATATGAAAACCTTACATTTCATAATCCAACGATGTTTCACCCCTTAATGCACAGTTTTTTTAAAAAAAAGGCTGGCCAAAAAAAAAAAATCAAATTTTTTTATGTAAAAAACACAATTTAGAACGTTGTCTTAACGTGTTTTGTTTGCGTAGGTATCAAATATGAAAACTTTACGTTTCATAATCCAACGATGTTTCACCCCTTAATGCACAGTTTTTTTAAAAAAAAGGCTGGCCAAAAAAAAAAAATCAAATTTTTTTATGTAAAAAACACAATTTAGAACGTTGTCTTAACGTGTTTTGTTTGCGTAGGTATCAAATATGAAAACTTTACGTTTCATAATCCAATGATGTTTCATTAATGCACAGTTTTTTTTTTTTTTTTTTGAAAAAGGCTGGCCAAAAAAAATCAAATTTTTTTATGTAAAAAAACACAATTTAGAACGTTGTCTTAACGTGTTTTGTTTGCGTAGGTATCAAATATGAAAACCTTACGTTTCATAATCCAACGATGTTTCACCCCTTAATGCACAGTTTTTTTAAAAAAAAGGCTGGCAAAAAAATCCATATTTTTTTATGTAAAAAACACAATTTAGAACGTTGTCTTAACGTGTTTTGTTTGCGTAGGTATCAAATATGAAAACTTTACGTTTCATAATCCAACGATGTTTCACCCCTTAATGCACAGTTTTTTTAAAAAAAAGGCTGGCCAAAAAAAAAAAATCAAATTTTTTTATGTAAAAAACACAATTTAGAACGTTGTCTTAACGTGTTTTGTTTGCGTAGGTATCAAATATGAAAACTTTACGTTTCATATCTCAAGAATAAAGTATATAAAGTGACGCCTCGAGTCAAGGATGTCTTCCCAGCCAGAGCTTAGTATTAAAATAGTTAAAAATTATATTTAATTTTACATTAAACTTTAGTAAAATATATATTGAACGAATCAGAATCTGGATACACCGTCGGAAAGTGGCTCACAAGGAAGAGATAAGTCGTAAGTGATAAGAAAAAAATATATATTTTATACTTGAATAAGTTTTATAGCTTACAATCTCATGTAAATGATAAATATCAATAAAATGATTGTTTTTTTTGCTTTCACATTGTTATTGCATTCGAGTGTGAAAAATTATAGCAACATAAATTACAACACAGCTCGAATTCTCTCGAGTTTGCACAGTTTGGCCAGTTTAGCGAACTCGAGTCAACTCGAGCGTGCACGTTAAGGGGTTAAATTTACAGCTCATTACAACTGATAGCAGGTTGTAATATTTTCTATATGTTTTAATTCACTTTTTTCAGTTCTCAGGTGTCCATAACGTAAATGAAATATAGATATTTATCAATATATATTAAGAAAAATGATTTGGACTTTAATGGGTTAAATTGCATTAGATAAGTCAAGATTTTTG
>CM063502.1:97426268-97436268 GCA_032207245.1 Pardosa pseudoannulata
CTGTTCCTGACACTTGTCTTATATGGGGGTTGCTGACCGCAGCGCGGTATTTCGATTGGTTCCGTATCTCATTATTTGCATACGAATGCCTATATCAGACTTTTCGCTCTTCACTGTATATGTGTATTTATACATATGTGTGTGTGTGTATATATATATATATATATATATATATATATATATATATATGCGCACACGCACTCTCTCTCTTTCTCTCTCACTCCCTCCCTCTTGACTTCCGATACTATATGTGAAACATCAATTTTAATTTAAAATCCGAGGATAAAAGTCTTCATTTAATTAGAGACTAGAAAAATTTCAAGAGTTATTTGTTCCTAGGTTATATATAAGAAACTTCTGACATTAAATATCGTCCCAAATCCATCCAAATATCGTCGAATCTACCTGATCAATATTTAAGACTGAAAACATTTTATTCCTTCCCAATTCGAGAAGTCAAGTTAGGTTTGGTTTGGGGCACTACAGACTACTGTTTTGCTGCACGAATGTTAGTGAGATCGTGACCTACTACTTTAAGTTCGTTCCAAATGAGTACGAACATCCATGTTATTAACGAGATTCGAACCCGCGAACTCCGATACCGAAGACCAGCCACTGTCCGATCTATTCGCCCATCGTTGAAGTCGGAGGAGTGTATAAAGGGAGCTATCTTGTTGAAAATAAAACCATAGCATGTTAGAAATAGAAATTTTAACGAGAAAGTCGTTGCTAATATAATGGTAGTAACCGTTTTAATAAATCTAGAAAGCATACTATTTTCTAAATTTTGCATTATCAGTTTTGAAAACTTAAGGAAAATCAAACTGATTTATAGTTTATCCATAAAAACTAAATACCCAAGACGACAAATACTTTGCACACTAATCTTATTGATCTGCAAAAATGATTGCAGTACACTAGAAGAACTTACTAATTGATATCTAAAAGGTAAATAACTTCGATGCTGCCTATCATATACGTCATATGTATTCGTAAATGTAAGGCGAGAAAAAAATCTCTTAACAGGTCCATAAACCTGAGAAAGGACTAGTAAACTTCCAAAGCTTTTATCAGTTCCTAGGTTTAATATATCCCTCTAGGAACATTTAATTTCCGCTCAGAGATCAAAGGATCTATCGAGACAAAATCAGATCTTTCAGTGGATTTACGACATACGATAGAAAAGAACGAGAAAAAAGGAATTAGATATTTACTTTTCATCAGTGTACTAAAGAAAGAATTATAGTAAAAACCTTTTAACATTTTTTTTTTTCAAATTGGGAAACCTAAGGTTTTAGAAGGCAAAGACGTTTTTCCGCAATACAATAAAGCACATTAATCTGCATCAAGTACGTAAATAAATTATAGCTAAATGATTGTACATGGGTGTATAAAGTGTATTTATTGCACAAAACACAGTGTACTAGATTTCCTAATGTCTTGGTATTGTATTTATAAATCTATGAGTCAAGTAAACGGCCTGATATATCTGAAATAAAATTTCAGATTTCATATAATTTTCAGATCAAATTTAAGCAAACCAAAATTGGAACAACGTTAGGTTTAGGTTTTGTTTGGAATGGAGAGCTATGGTTGTACAATAAGAGGACTATTTAGACCAGGGCCTACTGCTTTAAACTGATTCCAAACGACTACGAGCATCTGTGCTTAAAGCCTGATTCGAAACCATTAAATCCGGTACTTAAATGCAGCTATCTAATTTTTTCAATAAAATTTGAAAAAGACGTGAAAGAACCCTCACCACCCAATTCTTTTCTTGTAGTTCGTTAAATCGTTTATGAAATGTTGCGATGGTTTTTCGGGTACAAGGTTATGTATTAAAGCTTGTTATGTTCATTAAAACAAAGATTCTGATATAACACGAATATATTTCGAAATGACTGGTATAATTTTGGCTAAAGTGAGGTATTTAGTGAAATACAGGTTACAACTTTTATTGAAATTCTGGTCTGCGAAGAGTTCAGGGTTGACAGGCTCACGGTAACTTATGTAAAGTGTGTTATTTTATCTTAGCCACCAAGAAACGCAATATTAAATTAATTTTAAAAACATGTTTTATAACTCTGGAATTATAGTAATTTGTATAAACTTTAATTGATTTAATTAGTTTGCATGACTTATATGCACTTTTCTCTATATTCCTTATTAGTTTTATAATAAAAATTAACTGCAAATATTAAATTTTTAAAAAATAAATTAATAACCTGTATTATGTACAGTGGTACAAAATAAAATTAACGAATTCTTATGGCATAAATAGCCTTTTGTTTGTGTAAGAATATTAATATTACAACCCCTTCCAAATATAATAATAATTATCAACATGGCAGTGTTTCTAAAGCAGAGACATAATTTTTTTGCAGACCACGGCAGAAAATTATAATTCAAACTAATATCGTACTAATTATAGCAAACATAACACTATTCAATTGTTTTATTAGTAGTTGTAAATGTTAATTGTTCTCATCTTAATTTATGAGTAATAATAACAAACTATAAAAATGCCTTATTTTAAATTTTCATTTAAAAAATTATATATACATTTCGTCCCGCCGGCATAAAATACATATGTAATACAACTTACCAAGATTTTTAAATTCAATAGGCAAATCATCGTAATATATTTCATTATTTTGAAATACCTAAAATTATTTCAAGAAACACCACGAAAAATATATCTACCAATTAATATTTCTGATAGTTCAGTATTTAAGATATATTTGAAAGCCAGCATTATTAAATGTGTAGTAGAGTAAACCATGCGCTAAGTAGAGAGGTAGAGTTGAAAGCACACGAAAATTCACGGGTAACCTCATGACTACGCATATTTTACTACAACCTAAAGTTAGGCGTAATGAAATCCAGAATTTTTCTAACGTAGGACACTATGTAGCTCCACTGTAAATAATCAGACTATTTTTATTCAACAATTCTCAACCATTCCGAAAAATTATCGTTATTTGACATTTATAATTACCTAACCGTTATATTCTATCATACTTTTTTCTGAAATTATTCTAATTTAATTGGCTGTCATAATAAGAAAATTTGATGTTACTTTAATAAGAACTAAATTGTGAGGTAGTAAAAATTAGCAATTATTCATACAGAATGACGTCTTGACGGAGAGTAAACACGATTTCAAAGTTTCCTGTAAGTTTTTATCTTAATGAATAGAACTATGATTCATCAGAATGTCCATTATAAATAACGACCGTTGCAAATGCGAGCCCATAAAATATAAAAGGAAATGTTCCCGCTTTAAAAGTTGAATTGTGTGGTATCAGATGTTTCAAGTCTAGAAGGAAAAGATTTGAAATTTTGAAGACAGAATTTGAAACTAATTACACTTATCCAGAAACAAGTTTTACGATACACGCTTGACTTTAGCGTCGTTGTAGTTGATACTTTCATACTGATAATATGATCCTTTACTTGACTTTGACATTTTCCCTGTAATGTTATGTTTTCCTTTATACTCCGATTTCAAATTCTGTTCACAGGATCACAGGATGGATCAGCACAGAACTGCCTGGGCCTAGCCCTCTAGTTCTGTGATACACATGAATTTGGGCAAACACTATTGAATTGAATTAGCTATGGCTGAGAGAAGAGAGTAAGATGAAAGAGCAATTGTTGCTTGAGTTTGGGCAGGTTACGTAACACAAGAAAAAGTATGAAAATAAGTTAAATTTTAAGATAAGTGAAAACGACTAATACAGACAGTGAGAGTCATATTAGCATTTAAAGCTTATTTGCACTTTAAGGTGACAGAAAGGTTAAAGATTAACTTTATTTATTTATTTATTTATTTATTTATTTTCATAAAGAATGAAGAATCTAGGTTAGACTTTCTAGCTGGACAAGGAAAGAACTGACCGGATTCACGAAAGCAATTCTAGACCAATAGAATTTATTGGACTTATAGACCAATGGCAATCTTAGAAATTGGGACTCACCAAAGTGTGGCCTTAGCAGACGATGCTGCAGGAGAGTTAAGTTAAGCGAGCGAAGAGGGGGGAGCAGTCAAAGCAGTGGGGCAGGATCCTGGGAGAACCAACAGAATTTCTCAGAGGGGGAAAGACGAGCGAATAGAATTTATTCGAAGTCAAGGGCTAAGATGGCCATCGGTCTCTTACGATTACTAGAGTCTGCATAGTCATATTGAGCTAGTTCTATTAAATGATCAACGTTAAGATTATTATTAAATTTTGAAGGAAATTTTGAAGAGAGGGAAGATTGATTTCATTTCGTATTTCCCTATTCCTGAAATACCAGGGAGAATTGGTGATTTGCCGAATGGTAATATTTTGAGCAGCAGAGAGCGATTTAATATGAGAGTCAGCCGCGTATGACCATGCAACACTCGCATAAGTAAGTTGAGGGCGAAGATAAGATTTGTAGATGAGCAGTTTATTATCAGTACTCAATTTACTGTTTCGAGCAATTAATTGGAAGAGTAATCTTTTAGCAGCTCGAAACTTGTTTTTAATATTGTTTATGTGGGGGGGGGCCCGTAAGAGATTTTTATCAAGGGTTAATGTCAAGATATTTAACAGAGTTAGACCAAGCGATACGTGTATTATCAATATAAATGTTGTAGCTGTTGTATGTACTAGGGCGTTTTGTGGTGAAGAGAACGGCTTCGCATTTATCAGTGTTTAATTTAATTCTCAATTTTTTCAGCCAACTAACAATGAGGTTCATGTGCTTATTTATGGCAATTACGGCATATTTATAATTCCTATTAGAAGAGAAGATTGCAGTATCATCTGCATAGATAGCAATATTAGTATTAGCTAGTTGGGGTATGTCATTTATAAAGATATTAAAAAGGATAGGGCCTAAGACAGAGCCTTGAGGGACACCACTGTCAAATTCTGTTCATGGTCAGTATATGCATACATTAAGAACTTATGTATATTTCAAAAGATAAGTAGTTTTTTAATTAATAAGACTAAACTAATTTTTCTTGACGTCATGTATGAAAAAAAGTAAACTGTAAAACTTACTTTATGCCATCCTTTCAATGGCCATTTCCGCCGTTTCATCAGGTATCCTTCAAATTTTTCAGGCTTTGTTTCACACTTTTGGCCCTCTCTCAAACCTTCTAATATTTCCCATTCGCCTTCCCTATGAGCTTTTTGTTGAGTAATTGTGCTCTTCTCTTCACCATTCACTACAGCTACAGGAGTTTGACTAGGACAGTTAGCAGATTCGAGAGGTAAAGACAAAGCAGGTTTAGTCTGCGATGCAGTCTCGGATTGATGGGAACTGTGAGAAAGGCTATTGGTACCAACACTAATTTCCTGAAAATAACAAAAAATAATTTTACCTATTTCAAAATATTATTCATATTAGTCATTTATCCAACTATTACGTATAAGTAGCAGAAACAATATCAATCAACATAAAATTTTTGTTTCGCCATTTTTTTAATAGCAAAATTATTTTAATACTGAAGAAAAATATAATCCGACTAAAAATACCTAATACAACAAAAAATAGAAAAAAAAACTTTTTTTTTTCCTATTTTGAAATATTACTATTAAATATATCTTTAAGAATAACGGTGTTTACAATAAATTAAAAAAATAGCCCTTTACTTAAAACATAAAAGAATATTCTAACGCATTAAAATCTTCGAGAAATTCTTAAGCAAGAAATTTCCTTGATCATTTATTTCTAATATAATGTAATACGTTATCTTAATATCACAGCAGATATTTCCCCCAGTATTTTTTCTAACAATATTTTTTCCCCAAAAATATTATAGAATTATAATATATAATTAATACCAAGCAAAGGGCTAACAATGGGGAATAGGTAGGAAGCTTCTTTCCCTACCAATTTAAATCTCGCTGTTGACATATATGTTCAGAGTTGGATTTAAGCAGCCTGTATCGGTGTTATGGTTTTCCTCTTACGGCAAAATTTACCGCAAAGTTCAAAACTAAACCAAAATGAACCAGACCAATATTGAACATATTAAGATATCAGGAGTCTTTGAACGACGAAAGTGTTGAAAAATTAAATTATCTATTATATTTTTTTAATTATAAGCTTATAAACTTGATTTTTTTTTCAATATATACTAAACAAACCTTCTATCATTGACAGTTTTCAAAAAGGACCTTACGTTTAAAAAATTAAAATATATATGAAAATATACACTATATCCACAAAATGCTTTATCATGGCCTGAACATAGCATTGCACGTACAAAATACACTATTTGATCTGAATTTTTTTATATGCATTGAATACAAATTTATAATGAAAATGACGAGCTTTAGTAATAATGGGTTATGTCTATAAAAAATTGTTTTGAAAGATCACAAAATCTTTTTTGTATATAATATTTCAGAATTTTCAAAATATGTTGCCTTTATTCGGTACCAGAGTTCGTGGGTTCGAATCCCACTGTGGTATAGGTATTCGCAGGCGTTCGGAATCGTCTTTAAGCTGTAGGTCCCAGTCTCATTAGCCCTCGTGTTGTAAAAAGTAGACCGTAGTACTATAAGCCAAAACGAAATATATTTCCCCAAGGAGTTTTAAATTCTTAAAAATTTTATGCAAGTGTTGTAATTTTAGAAATTATATTAAACCCTAAATGAGAAGTCGTACGTGCAAGATAGAAGTTTATTTATTTATGATTTAATTATTCTCGAGATTAGAATTCGAAATATTTGAATTGTAGCAAGTTGGATATTTAATGAGGTTTGGTTTCGTTGAGGGTTTGGCTTCATTTTTTTTTTTTTTTTTTTTTTCCGTAACAAGAGCTAATAACACGGAGATTTACTACTTAAGACCAATTACGAATGGCTACGACACCATGCCCAGGATCAGGATTTGAACCCACTGACTGCCATACCGAAAGTACACTATTCATAAAATGCTAAATTAATTTGTTGAACTAATTTGTAAACACGTTAATCCTTGCATATTTAACAGCATTTGGAGGATTGAAATTTATTTATTGACAAGTGTTTTTGCCTGTTTTATAAGCTATTATTTATTTTCTGCTCATGGATTCTTCCAACAATGTAAGTAGGCAGGTGTAATCACATGAAAACAGATGGATTCTTATTTACTTTGAAATATTTCTCCTGAAGACTAGAACTTTTATCTTTAAACTGTGTTTTTTCAAAATTGTAATATTGTATCTTGCACGTACGACTTCTCATTTAGGGTTTAATATAATTTCTAAAATTACAACACTTGCATAAAATTTTTAAGAATTTAAAACTCCTTGGGGAAATATATTTCGTTTTGGCTTATAGTGCTACGGTCTACTTTTTAAAACACGAGGGCTAATGAGACCGGGACCTACAGCTTAAAACCGATTCCGAACGGCTGCGAATACCCATGCCACAGTGGGATTCGAACCCACGAACTCTGGTACCGAATAAAGGCAATATATTTTGAAAATTCTGAAATATTATATACAAAAAAGATTTTGTGATCTTTCAAAGCAATGTTTTATAGACATAACCCATTATTACTAAAGCTCGTCATTTTCATTATAAATTTGTATTCAATGCATATAAAAAAATTCAGATCAAATAGTGTATTTTGTACGTGCAATGCTATGTTCAGGCCATGATAAAGCATTTTATGGATATAGTGTATATTTTAATATATATTTTAATTTTTTAAACGTAAGGTCCTTTATGAAAACTGTCAATGATAGAAGGTTTGTTTAGTATATATTGAAAAAAAATCAAGTTTATAAGCTTATAATTAAAAAAATATAATAGATAATTTAATTTTTCAACACTTTCGTCGTTCAAAGACTCCTGATATCTTAATATGTTCAGTATTGGTCTGGTTCATTTTGGTTTAGTTTTGAACTTTGCGGTAAATTTTGCCGTAAGAGGAAAACCATAACACCGATACAGGCTGCTTAAATCCAACTCTGAACATATATGTCAACAGCGAGATTTAAATTGGTAGGGAAAGAAGCTTCCTACCTATTCCCCATTGTTAGCCCTTTGCTTGGTATTAATTATATATTATAATTCTATAATTAAGGACTAAATTTACGTTATACGTGAAATAAACAAAATAAGATCTTGATTTTAGACTTAAACTAAAGGTTATAATGAAAAAAAGTTAAATATATGATACGCAACACACTGTATATATAAACAAAGAAATATTATTTGCAGTTTTGTTCTCGCTATGAATTTTTACAAGCTAAAATTTACAACTTGGATTTTGAATTCGAAAGAGCTGCTAAAGTTAAAATGAAAAGGACCTAAATGAACGCAAAATAATAATACAATTATTTAAAACAATAGAATTATTTAGTTCTTTACTGCTCTAGTGGAGTATCAGAGCATCCCAAGAAAAAACAAAAAGTGCACAGGGTTGAAAAAATCAGACAATAGAAAAAAAAAGAGTTTGAATTCTTAAAACCGTGTTTAAAACGTGCAGCAAAAGCTTTAAGAGCAAAAAATGAGTTCAACATTTATTGTTAAAATGCCTAACTTAATGCTATAACTTTTAAGAGCGTACTATCTGGAACATGTTTAAATATATTTTCAAAATAAAGTACTTACAGAATCAGATGTTCTGCTGGGGCTTTTTCTCCGATCACATATTTGTAACTCATTTAAGCCTTTCTCTGATGCTGATGTGCACATTTTTTTATTCAAATTCCCTGGCTCTGTAGCAATGTGGCGAAGAGATGAGGCCATGATGAAAAATTACAGTTTTTTCGATTGTCACTTAGAAGATATGGGAATTCTGGTTGATGATCATCTTCCAACATTAACTTTGAAACACTCCTTCACTGGAAAAAAAATTAAGATTACCAATAGATTTCTTGTTGGCAAGCTCAGAAAATATATTTTAAAACTTCTTCCCTACTTTTTATCTATACTTTG
The DNA here is from genome assembly GCA_032207245.1 of Pardosa pseudoannulata. Classification (NCBI taxonomy): domain Eukaryota; kingdom Metazoa; phylum Arthropoda; class Arachnida; order Araneae; family Lycosidae; genus Pardosa; species Pardosa pseudoannulata. The sequence continues at coordinate 97,435,181 of CM063502.1, forward strand.
TAATTTTTATGCAGTTATTTTCTTGCGTCTTTGAAGAGGTTGTAATTGGAACCATGTATTAACATGTGGTGGTTAGGAGTATATACATCCATCCATATATCTTTATATATAAAAATCTTCTGATCGTGATCACACGATCAGAAGAATTTTATGTAATTTAATGGAACTTTTTGTAATAGAACTCGTCCTAAACGGCTGAACTGATTTGGATGAAATTTTATGTATGTAATTAAGTTTATTCGAGAATGGTTTAAAACTTCTTCCCTACCTTTTTATCTATACTTTGTAATTTTTATGCAGTTATTTTCTTGCGTCTTTGAAGAGGTTGTAACTGGAATCATGTATTAACATGTGGTGGTTAGGAGTATATACATCCATCCATATATCTTTATATATAAAATTCTTCTGATCGTGTGATCACGATCAGAAGAATTTTATGTAATTTAATGGAATTTTTTGAAATAGAACTCGTCCTAAACGGCTGGACTGATTTGGATGAAATTTTATGTATGTAATTAAGTTTATTCGAGAATGGTTTAGATTTACAATGGGATCCAATAAAAAATTTTTATTAAAAATACAGAATTGTATGCTTTTTGTGATTATTATAATGCGGAACAAGCTTCAGTTACGAGAATCGCAGGACAGGCAATGTGGACATTTTAATTAACCCCTTCCGGTAAGATTTAATAATGAAACACTGTGCATGAAATAACGATTTAATTTTTATTAAAAAAAATTGTTTCATTTTATAATTCTTAGATATTCTTAATTAATATCCATTTTTACACATTGTTAATATCAAAAACGGTAAAATGAAGAAAAAATCAAAGCAAAACCTCAACAAGGTATGTAGTCAATAGTCTTCAAGCATGTGGTACTTTTCAAAACACACTGGTAAGTGCAAAGGAATCCTGCATTGTTTACACTGCCAGGGAACGGTTCTAACGGTTAACAATATGTGATAGTGATATGTGATATTCCCACAAGTAACAAAAGTGTTGCCAAATTCAGTACACTAGAAATTTTAAACTAAATTAATTATCACATTCAACAGTAACTTTAGTCGCATGACAAGTGTAGCTCGT
>CM063502.1:97446268-97463768 GCA_032207245.1 Pardosa pseudoannulata
TAATAATTTGTTACACATCTCTACATTGGGTGGGCCCTAAGATTTCGTAGGGGGCCATGTGTGGCCTACGGGCAAGTTGGACATACTTGTTGTATAGCAGAAAAAACCCAATATACATCTCTGGGTCGTTCCACCAAGAGTAGAGCTCATTATCAAACACACTACCCCTTAAAACTTTTTTCCATTTAAAGATTTAGAATGTACTTTTTTTTTTGCAATTTTTTAGAAGAGGGGGAGGAGATAAAGCAGGAATTTACTTATATCCACAAGAAAAGCCAGGTTTGTAAAACTCTTCTTCCCACTTGACATTTTAAGGGACGCATAGCAGGGGTAAGTACATCATGTACTTCAAAAAGTAGTATCATCTGACTGCAGAGCTGTAGAGAGCATAGGTTTTTGTTCTAAGTGAAAAAGACCAATTTGCACCTTCCGATGAATTTACCACGAACAGACCTCATTATCAAGAAAAAAAAACTTAAAAAACCACATGTTTAATTCATTGTAAGGAAAAAGTCCATAATTAGATATTTGTGCCTAAAAGTTTTCTTTCGGGAAATATTCAACTCTTTACTATCCTATTACAATTCTGAAAACCGTAATTTTTTAAGAAATTACACACATAGTTAAATATATATATATATATATATATATATATATATATATATATATATATATATATATATATATATATATATATATATATATACTTATGAGCTAAAACTGGAACATAGCTGTCATCTATCAAATAAGGAAAAAACATAATACTGCCACTCTTTAAATAAAGAAAACAAGCTGTAGCATTCGTAAGAAATGAAATTCTGTCTTTATTCGAATCTAAACTAAAGTTACAAAAATCTCCCTGGGAAAATAGAAATTTTATCTCAAAATTCATACATATTCATAAATAATACTTGCCTTGGGAATAAAATGACAGAGGATAAAATCTACTCAACTGATTAGGTCGATTAAACAGATTTTAAACAAGATTAGTCTATCTAACAAAATATTTCTGTCCGTTTTCTCTTATCTGTAAAAATGATTTTCGTCGTTTAATACCTAGAGGAACTTACAGATGAAATGTGTTACGTGGAATATATATAAAAAAAAACTAATGAAAGATTGGAGTAGATAGATGAGTAATTTCCCACTAGTAGGAATGCCTTTTTATATTTTTAAGTGTATCTTTCTTTTAAATTTAAAAGTTTCACTTTTGAGCATATGAAACTTTTCACACACCACAGTTTTATACATCAAGCCTATGCTTACAAGATATCAAGTATAAAAGGTACATTTCACTGGATAATCATTGCTAAGATATCTCAAGAACTAAATTGAGTTAATAGATTTCAAAAAGAGAACGAGAATTTTCAAACTAATTGGGAATTGTCGGAGGAATAAATAACAAAGATACTTCACATCTATTAAAGGGTCACATAGTCCTTTAAATTATTTTTAAAATTTAAGTATTACAGCAAACATTGAATTTTCTTTGTATTTTGGAAACTAATTTAAAGCATCTTCAGGAAATAAACTTTAATTAAATGATATACTTAAACAGAGCTTAAAATTTTAAAAACGTGTTTAAAGTTTTTCAAAAACTAACAATTTTGCGAGATGTTTTAAAATTTATTACAGCCTTTTACACAAACATACGCATAGATTTTGAGATCTCTAAAATTATATTTTATAAAAATATTTTATTAATAGAAGATTTAAAATTTTCATGTATTGAAAAAAGAGGCTAGAATGAAATATACGAATTATCTACATATTTATAATTTCCATATAAAATTAAGGCATTCAAATTCAATAAAAAAATTAGGCAATAACTCCTCTTGCTTTAAGATTTTTTAAAAATTTACTCAATTGCATTGTTAATTCCATGCACAGTTTTATTCTGTACATCATAGAAAGCCTGTATAAAAAGTTTACAGCTCGTATTTAAAATACAATCTTTTTAGCGTTTTGAATGCATGCAACTAAAAAAATAAATGTGCGTAAAAAGAAATTTAAAAAATAACTGTAACGAGAACAAAACTAAAACTTTTACATATAGACAATCGAAGACAGTTATGTATATCCTTCTAGTTACTTCACTTAGCTGCACTGAAGAAATAAAATTTAATAATTTAATAGTTTAGATGATAGTAGAAAAAGTACCATGTCTATGGTTACAGGGATAATTTGTTCCTTTAAATTTCTGACTTTGTGACCCACAAACAAAAAGTAAATAACTTTAGAAACATTAAGAATGCAAATTTATAATTTTACTTGCATGTACTGAAAGATTAAACTAATAATTTGAGCTAATAATTTTTTTTTATAATTTGCATAATTTGCTAATTTAATCATATTTTGGAAACCTTTAATGGAGGGAGATAATATTGAGGATATATTCGTAAACATGAGGTATTGTCCCTGGTATGCTTAAGAGAATGAATATACGTTAAATTCCGTTTGCACTCTTGAAGTTTGCACTCTTGAAGGTCTAGTATGACTAGCAAACTCACTCGTGATATTCATTTGTGTTACACATAAGAAATCAAGAAAATCCAAAGCAAGTTACCGGATCGATTGAGCCGGAAATCAAGCCATTACTAATCGATACAATCTCTTGTTATTGAAAAGCAGCACCTTGCCCTATGTCCCGGTTACGGTTTGTCCCAAAAGAGAGAAGGGGAGGGCTGAACGGGTTCCAGAGTCCTCTTGCCCGAAATTTTGGACTATTTTATTTTTAACATTCCAGTTGCACATTATTAAAATGCATTAGACAGCTATGGAAACTTGTTTTTAAAGGGATATTGCATTTATAAATTTGTTGAATCAGAGTTTCGGCCAGGATTTAGTGTCGAGGGGGGGGGCTCAAACTGGACATCCCATCTCTCGAAATTTCCCTCCTTTTTAGCAAAAACATAAAATTTAGTAAAACTTTATAATAAAGTTTAATATAAAAGATTGCATTAATATTAAATGAAATTTAATATTATATATATAAAAGTTCATGCACAGTATTGAATAATATGTTGCAGTAAATGCGTAAAATAATTTGGAGCATAAAGTATTAAAATTAAAAAAGTAGACAGAAACTTTCAAAATTAAAATTTTTAATAAAAAACTAAATTTTGATTAAGAATGTAGTATTGCATAATTTGTATTTGGAAACATTACATCAATGTTAAAATGCAAAATAGTAGACTCCAGAACTAATGGGGAAGGGGATCAATTAAGGCTTCCCTTTGGCCACGGCCCTGGTTTCCTCATGAAGTATGCTCTACTAATGAGGCAATATCTTATTAAACTAGATAATAAAGGACAAGCAAATTATTTTTGAGGTTTACATATTACTTACTAAAGTTACTTTACAGCTATTATTAATATAGTAACCACTTAGCTTTACAAAGCTTAATCAATACGTTTCTATACTTTAAATAAACTATCTCACATTTTTTTACAAAAAAAGTGTGTTATAGGATTTCTACAATACATTTCTTAATATGATACATTTCATTTCTCTCTGTATTCGGTTGTGTAGAGAGAGAAAAAAAATGTAATTTACAAGAAATCATAAATCAGAATTTAATGTGTAGGAGGTTTTTATCTATTACAATAATAATTCAGAACAGTGTTTTGTATACTTAGGGAAACCAAAATATGTTTAAATTAGGATTTCAACTTTTGTTTGAGTTTTTGTACTCAATGAGATTGAGTTTTGGATCTACTTCCTATTTAAATGGTGCTTCAAACCATGTTATTAAAATATAATTCACTGTCATCGTATCACTGTACTAAATTTATAGATAAATAGATATAGAGATTCTCCATATGGAAATATAATTATGTCTTTTATTAAATGTCTTTCATAATACATTTCTTTTTTCTCTCTTTACACAAACGAATAGAGAAAAGAATAAAATTGTACAGAGGGTAGTCGCACATTTTCGTAACGATTTTGGATTTCTCCTGCAATTTAAATGTTAAAATAAAGACTCGACTGGTATCAAACTGGAACAGAGTTTAAATATCATGTACAATATTAAACATACCTTGTGCTTTAAAATGTAGTTGGAAAAGAAAAAATGAATTGAAGACTAAGTTTTTGAGCTTTCCGAAGAAAAATATTCTTATCGATTATTAAAAAAAGATGTGAAAAGCGAGGATTTAATATTTCTACAAGTAAAATGCATGACAAAATTGATAAAAAGAAGAAACGTCAAAGTTTGCACTTGACTGGATAAAAGGCATTGTCAACAAAGGCACATACACCTGTTATTAAATCTAATGTCGCATCTCATGTTTTAAAAGAAAATCCAACCTCCAAAAGGGCTATCGGAAAATCTTTCAATATCTTCGTAGGAACTGTGAAAAAATTATAAAATATAATTTGAAGCTAATAAAAAAAACCCTATGATGTTCACCGCCTAACGTCGAAAAATGTTTCTCAGGGTAAGACTATAGATATTTGTGTGAAAATTATTCGGAAGATAAATAATGAAAATTTATAGTTGTCATTTGTGAGGCTTGGATTTAATTATCTGACTGCAATTAGAAAATATCTATTTACCACTAAAATAGAGGAGAAAAAGACTTCAAATTTTGGTACAAAGAAAACAAGGAAAATTTTGCTAAAGGTTTTATGGTTATTGCTAGATTTTTTTTATAACAGAAAACTAAATTAAGGAAAGTAGAAAAAAATGCCAAGATTATTATCAGATAACTACCAGAAATATGTTTCAATACCTATTTTCAAGGAAGAAGTTCTATTCCTTTACAAAAACAATCTTTACTGCGTTAAGTTTAAACATGAAAAAGCTACAAGCAATACCTCTAAATCTACAGCTCTATTTTTAAAACAAATCTAGATAAAATTAAAAAAAAAATCTATTAATAAAACCGTAATTGAAGCTATTCCCTTAAAATGCATCTCATTCAAGACCATTAATGTATCGTCTATGGATTACTGCAGTGCATTCAGACTTTTAAAACAAGCTTTTTATACGCGGCATCCAAAAATATTGGATGGACTCTGGAAGAGTGTGAAGAAGTAGTGAAACTCAGTCACCCTTGATAATTTAAGAAATGCTCTGCTATCTTAACACGTTGACAGCAAAGTACATAACACGTTGACAGCCATGGGGGTCACCGGTGACCGGTACTCGACTTGGCTACAGCGCTGTGGAGAACACCGGTCCGGAGACGCAGCAAATAATAAAAGTACATAACACGTTGACAGCCATGGGGGTCACCGGTGGCTGGTACTCAACTTGACTACAGCGCCGTGGGGAACACCGGTCCGGAGAAGCAGCAAATAATAAAAGTACATAACACGTTGACAGCCATGGGGGTCACCGGTGACCGGTACTCGACTTGGCTACAGCGCCGTGGGGAACACCGGTCCGGAGAAGCAGCAAATAATAAAAGTACATAACACGTTGACTGCCATGGGGGTCACCGGTGACCCCCCTCCACGAAAACTGCTTCAAGCATGATTTTATAACTCATTTTATCTGCTGCAAATAATATTTCAGCATAATATGCATCACATAATGAAAAGTTCACGTCGGCGCCTTGGGCAAACCATCGAAAATGCGTCTGGCAGTCAACGTGTTAAACATCAAGATGTAATATGATAGATAGACAAAAAGTTTATCAGATTGAACATATAAAAAATTATTCTTATATTTGTTTATATATCTTTGCTAAATCGTTACAAAAATATGTCAAAACTCTGCATTATACAAGAAGTATATAATATATTATATAGCACATATTAGTATATTAGACCTATAGCATTTTTTTGAAAAAAAATCTGATTCTATTATATGAGATATGGAAATAAAGACAACCAAAATTGTGCGTGTATAAGCTTTATATCTATTACTCTATCAATTTAGTAAAAAATCGTTTTATGTTTAGGATGACCAAAAAATGACTAAATGAAGATTTCAACTTTCGCTTGGGTTTGTACTCAATGAAAGTGACTTTTGGATCTACTTCGTATTTAAATGACACTTCAAACCATCATATCATACGTTCGGCCACACAGAAATGCAGATAGAAATGTAGGAACAGTGTATAACTGGAAAAACATAAATATGGAAATATAAAGAAATAAAAATGTTATGCCACGAAAGATGAGAATGCAATTTCTTTGCTTTTAAAATGTCATAAAATTGGTTACGGCAGTTATTATGATGGACTTCTCTGCAAGAATACATCTTTTACTTTCAAAAAGAAAATATTTTATCTTCAAAAAAGAAGGAGGGAATCTTATCTATCACTAAAAACAAAACTTAAAAATACAACTTTTCTAAGTTAGCAATTTAGGTAAGTACGTATTTTCCCCGGTGCAATTCAATTTTTATTGCCCTTTGGAAGATAAAGTAACAAGCCAACATACTTTTTCCTTTTGCTGTGAAGGGAAGATCCTTCTAAATATAATTTTTCATTTTATTTTAGAAAAATTTACTATGTCTAAAAATAATCTAATTTTTTTTTAAATATTAAAAAAAATTAATTTTAAGAATTCGGTAGAAATGTTAAATTCAACAAATAAAGCTTTTTTCCTCAGTACTTTTAGATTTCCACTGTATAAAAGCAGCTACATTAAAATATCAGAAATTACCATACTTTCGTACGTTGGGGGTGGCCTTTTTGTTAAAAGTACACCCAGGTGGCTTTTTTATTAAAAGTACACACTCAGGTGGCTTTTTTGTAAAAAGTGCACACTCGGGTGGCCATTTTAGAATGTACTTTCTTTTTAACCCCTTCCGGTAAAATGACGAGTCTAGCTCGTCATTAGTTTTTCATTCCATACCACACAATGACGAGCTACACTCGTCATGCGATTAAAGTTACTGTTAAATATGATAATTAATTTAGTTTAAAATTTCTAGTGTACTGAATTTGGCAACACTTTTATCACTTGTGAAAATCACAAGTCACTATTGCATATTGTTTACTTAGAATTTCTTGGTACAAGTCATCGCCAAATTAATGAGTCAGAATAAAAGAAAACCTACTAAGAAATGCCGTGTGTGTTACAAGAATCAAATTAAAAGTGAGACTACTTGGCGGTGTAAACAATTAAGAATTCCTTTGCACTTTGTTTTGAAAAGTACCACTAGCTTGAAGACTATTATCTGTATACCTTATTAATGTTTTGCTTTGATGTTTTCTTAATTTTACTGTTTCTGATATTATTTAACACTATGTAAAAAGTGGATTTTAATTAAGAATATGTAAGAATTGTAAAATGAAACAAGTTTTTTAAATAAAAATTAAATGGTTATTTCATGCACAGTTTTTCATTATTAAATCATACCGGAAGGGGTTAAAGTGTATTTCAATATGCAACTTTACTTTGAGAGATAAACCAAAGGAGAGGACTGACTTTACCTCAAGAATGGATCTCCGTAATTTAGAAACAGGGACCAACAGAAGAACTGTTTTGGTCTGCCACCTCCAGAGGTATCGTTTAAACTTGAAGAACATTGCAACCACGAACCTATTTTAAATGCCCAGCTACCATTAATGAAGGCGGTGAATGTTTGTCCGTCTCGAGCCTCGATCCCGCAACACTTCGGTTACTAGATCGCTTCCTTTACGGATTGAGTTCTTTGGATTATACTTAAATATTTTTTAGAATTAAGCAGCATTGTAGTAAATATTTCCTATAATTATATGGCGATATATTTTACTTATATACATTACAGATAGTTATTATCATAGATAGAGATATGTGTCCAATCAGTTTAATAAAATAGGAAGGTTTACCATTAAACGTAAAAATAATTAAAAACAAATTAATCTGTTATCTCTGCTGATGTTGCATATCTACAACAAACACAAAAATTAATGCCGTTTTCACAATCAGCTTAAAAAGACTGTTTTGTTGATTGTTGCTATTCTGCAATACTGTAACTAACACAATTTGATATTGAATACGTTTCAAAAGGTGGTATAAACTTTGGTACTAAATTTAAAATAAAATGTGGAAAAACCAGGAGCAAATTTCTAAGATACACTATCTTTGAATTCTATAAGTAAAAGTTAATTTTTGTGAAAAGTAAATTACAATATTATTAACGTTTTGGCCCAGATTGTTGATCCGGTAACAATTTTGGACAATCCATTAATTAATTCAATAATATTCAATAATTAATTCAATAATATTCAATAATAAATCCAGTGATAATTATTTCTGTTTTTGTTGATATGATTAACTGCTTTGTAAACATCTTAGAACTTGGAAATTTTGACTTTTTCTAATATTAGGGGGTTAGAGGAGGTTTAACCTAGAGTTGGTAATGAATCGGTAAATACACAAAATAATTTTGATTTTTTCATTTCGTCGAATAATAAAAATTGATCAATGTTAAACATTTCTTTCAATATAGATCTATTTAAACACGTCGAATTTGATGGGAAATCTCTCAAATGAAAAGGCAATTTGCATACTACGAAGGGTGATTTTTCAGTTTATAAGAAATACCTGATCGTTAAATTTTAGACCGTTTCATTATTCCATAAATTTTCATAATTTTTTGCGATTGAATTTTATATTTGTACATTTGAAATAAAGCATTATAACATGCTAGAAGATATTTTTAACTCGAGGTTGATGAGGTACAAAGGATTAACACATTGTATGCGGGACACGTACTAGTACGTTTTCTGACGATTGATACTTGAGAGCGGATCACCTACTAGTACGGGTTAGTATAACAACATGATTTTTTGTGGGTACAGAAATAACAGATATACAGGAAAACGAAGCCGAATGTTCTTGTTTACAACATGCATTCTGGAAAAAATTAGACAAAAAAAAACTAGTTTTTAAATCAGTCGATCACAACCACAGAACAGGAGAAAATTAAAACTATATACTACTATTTCTATTTGATTTTTCATATTTACGATACTATTATAAATTTATCCACTAAAAAATATATTTTTTGTTTACAAAAATCTTATGGCTGTTATTTATATATTTCTATTTATATATTTGTTTCTATATTTCAATATAAAATACGAAAAGTTGGTTAAAATATTAAATAATTTTCGATCTATTGAGATTTACCTGAATAACTAAATTTAAACGAAAAACGCCCACTCCCGGTACAATTCCGCTGCAAAATGTACCCGAACACAATGTGGTAATATACTAAAAATAAAAGATAGCTCATATATAAAATAGCTCAGTTCAATAAACTTCAGCTGAAAGCCGAAATGAAGCTGCATTTTTGTAGTTGTATTTCGCAGGCCTATTTTGCCCATAAATTTTTATTTTTGTTTGAATTTAAAATTTATTTTTTTACATTTCAAATAATGCATTTTAACGTTGTATAAAATATTTTTTAACTCGGGGTTCAGATATAAAGGGTTATTATATTAAAAAAAAGGGAAACATTAAAAAAAACTCAGTTCAATAAACTTCAGCTGAAAGCCAAAAGAAACTATATTTATAGTTATATTACGCGGTATTTTAAATTAGTAAATGCCAAAAATTGGCTAAAATTAATGAAAATATTATAAACAATTAAAATTCCATACCAGAAAGTAAGTTTTGCATTAAATTCGAGTGTCGGAATTGCCAGTAGAACGAAGAAGATTTTTGCTTAACAGTAAACAGCGGAGAAACTCCAATTAAATGTCGGCGCTTACCTTGTTGATCAGTGTTAAATCCTCAACTCAAAAGCCTAGCACACTGGACAGTGTATGATATCTCGTCATACTCAGCAAGTTTAGTGAGAACAAAAAAAAGAAAAAAAATCAGGAAGTATTGAGCAGATGGCCTTCAGAAGTAAATGCCTCTAAGAGATTTTGTTTCAAAAGATTAGACATTTGATTTTTTTATCAAGGAAAATATCCCTTGAAAAGTTTCCTCCAAGTTAACAATAAGAGCTTAAACTTTCCCTTTAAGGGGAGAAACAATTTATAAAGAAAAAATCCTTAATGAATACTGAAATAGATTGGAAGATGAATCTTCCCAATATTCTTCTATATTGCATTTTAACGAAGAAACTTAAATATTAACTTCTTAAAGCTCAGTTTTTTTTAAATGCCGGTCAAAAATTTTTTTTAAATAAAAAACACAATTTAGAACGTTGTCTTGCAAGAAAATTACAAAAATACAAAAATAATCAAAATTTTCTTTTGTGTTATGTATTTTGAAACAAGGTGCAACATATAGCCCAACATTGCAATTATTACACATATAACGACTCTCTTTTCTTTTCCTTTTTCCTTTGCTATCTCTCTCAGCACAACACACAGCGCAATATCTATAAACGTACAGCGCCGCTCGAATTATCTCGAGTGTGCACTGTTTGGTCAGTTAAGCGCGCTCGAGTTAACTCGAGCGTGCACGTTAAGGGGTTGATTGGCTGGTTTGGAGCGTTACGGTATACTGTTTTCCTACGCAAAAACTAATGAGACTGGGATTTACTGCTTATAGCAGATTACGAATGGCTACGAACATCTCCATTCTAGCAGTGGAATTCGAATCTACGATCTCCGGTACCGAAGAGCAGCGACTTACCCATTCCATCATAGTTCGGCGAGTATTAACTGGAAGGGGAGTGTGAGATTTTTTTTAAAGTAGATATGAAGTTACACTGAAAGATATAAGAAAGTTTTTTTTTATCTGTTGGAGTTAACTTAGTTCGCTAGTTTTGGTTTTACATCTTACTATGGTTTGCGCTAAACTATAAATAAAAGTTAAATGTAATCTTCTATTAATTGTAATGAATAATAAAATACTCAAAAGGTATTTATTAATTGGTTCTTTAAAGTAGTAATTATTGCTTTAGAAGTAAAATTTAACAGATACTTAGGAGACATTTTGATTCCTAATTTTGTTTTTGTAAAAGCATATACAAAAGAATGGAATATTTTTAATAGAATGATGCATTTAAGGAAGAATGAGATAAAAATACTTTGGTTTTAATTTATTTTAAGATGCTGTGATACAATTTACGAAGTAATTATTTTTAAATAGAGTGAGAGGAAAGTCATATCTAAGGAGAAATTTCTTTTAGTGATTAAGTGATCGGAATTAATTTAAAAAAAATGTTCTTGACTCATTTAAGAGCAATTTACAAGAGTGTAAGGGACAGTCAAAAAGTTTCCGTTTGAGGGCGGGGCTGCAATTTATATGCAAATTAGTGCGTCACCGATGAGGGTATATGAGCTTCGACATCGACATATGAGAGTATTGTGACATTCCTTTATTTCCGAAGTGTGTGTGTGGAAATTACTGAAACTTTAACAGTGGTGACGTTACTGCCATATGCGTTCAAATAGAACCGACGTTACCCAGTTCTTTGATTATCAGGGCTTATTGATTTCAAGGAACCGGATGTCTCCATCACTAGGGAACGTTGGAGAAAACGACACGCAATTAAGGCAAACCGTCCGGAAAAATTACGAAATAAAGTGATGCTGCTTCCTGATAACGCACGTTCACGTATAGTATGGTTGGCCAAAATTTTGGGACCCGCGGTCTACTCCACATTTAAAAAATCAAAAGCGGTCTACCAATGGCAGAGCTAAATTAACGTAACGTACATGTTTATATATTTATTTTCGGTGACAAGAAAAAATGGTAAATCATCTAATTTTTCTAAAAAAATATAATATTAATATTTACAAAATAAAAATTTACTGACGAAAATAATCAAAGTATTCATATATCGAAAATTGACCATTCTATTCACTTCGTTTAGTTGAAATTTGGCATTGTATATCTGCGACAAGTTTATCATATTGTGGCTGGCACGAGCTTATTGCAATGCGTAAACACGAAATTAAATGTTCATCTGTTAAACGCAACCGATGTTTGGTTTTTATGGCGTTCATGGTTGAAAAATCATATTCACAAAAATATAAATAATTCATTAATTTTATGTCATAAGTCATAAATTATATTGTTAATATCCGAGGTCATTATCGGGATGGTCGCGCGGACTACCTAAAATGTCTTCGCGGTCGACGTCTTGGCCACCCCTGACGTATAGGAAATGTAACACACAAGTTATACTCAAACTGGTGAAGCAGCGGGGTGATTGTTTCAATACTTAAGTCCATTTTGCTTGAATGCCAATACAATTTGGAGTGTACAACCTTCGAATTGTAATTTTTTGATCGGACCTTGTAATAGGATAAAGATACTTTTTAATCAACATGAAGAATTATTAATTCTTATTAATCATGCTAACCATGATAAAAGCTATTACCAAAGCTGTATATACAGAAGAGAGGACATATCTAAAATAAGTTCTACAAAGTCGACAATGAGCTTTCATCTGATAAAAATTTCTTTGAAAACTATACATTTTAATTCTTTGAATTGTGAATTCTAACTAGGAAGAAAAACAAAAAGACTATTTTAATATCAATCAACCGTCCATATGTATAATTGTAGGCGTATCAGGCTTCTACCTAATAGGCTTGGGTGCAGGGCCGTAGCCAGAAATTATTTTCGGAGGGAGACCAAGGGAGAAAGACATCTTTCGTTTGTGAATGATACTTCAATTAATGAAAGGGAAAGTACTGTATTTCCGGAATACAGTACCGGAAATACAGCGCTGTATTTCCGGCCAGCGGCCCAGCAAGACTTATGGTCTCAGAGAGTATTTTTCTAAGAAAATAATTGTCCATGTTCATGAACAACTAGGCAGATCGCACAAACACACAGTAGTGGGACATTGTCTATCTACAAAATAGTCTTTCAAAATTTCGGGGGGGGGGAACAGTCCCCCAAATCCCTCCCCCTACCTACGGCCTTGCTTGGGTGTATTTGTCTTGTCATACGGAACAACTTGACTGCCTATACGATGGTCCATAAATGAAATAGGTAACAATTTCGGGGCATCTGGCGAATGCTGATGAAGTGCCTCCATATTGGAGAAAACTTTATTATAGAATTACTGCAAATGATAACTTTTTTTCCAAAAAATAAATATAGGGAGTTTATGAATTGAAACACTCCATAGGTATTTTTAACGGTCACACTTCTTTAAAATGTATAGCAAATTAATCATATAGCATATAAAATAAATCTTAGTAGCGGTCATATTACGTTAAAAAGGAATGCGCATAAGGCATTTTAACATTGTCATTCACCTGTACCTAATATGAAGGTGTTAATTTATAAATAAAAAATAATTTTAAATAATTTAAAAAAAATTATTTTAAACTATTTTAAACTACTTATCTTACCTCTTCTAAATCTATTTCTTATATATGACTTTTGGTGTAAAGCTCTGTTGTTCACTTTTTTGCCGAAAAACTCTTGTGCCTCATCTATCATTTCAAATTTGATTTAATTCTTGAAAACAGTTGAAACGTTGATTTTTTAGATTTTTTTCGAAGTAGTGAATACAAATACTAAACATTTTGTTTGATCTTGTTTCTTTAGCCCCGTTTTTAAAGCCCCATTTTTTTACCATGAAAAATATTAATAAATATACAATTTGGCAAATAAATGCCTTTACTGTCTGTTTATTTTGTTTGTTAAATATACATGAATTTTCAGCCCCCATCCCCAGAAATTAAAGCCTCATATGAGAGTCTTTGAATTTTACTTGCATAGGGACATGGTGAGCAAAGTATTTTTTTCCTACATATTGTAGAATTTAAAGTATAATAATTCACAACATTAATTTTTCTTTGATTTTAATGTAATAAGTAAGCGAGAGGTTAAAAGAAGCAACTTTGGAATCAACTAATAACTGTTTAAAATAATATATAATACCTTTAATGCATAACCACACTTACACAAAAATATTAATAACACAAATATTAATAAATATTAGACAATAAAATGTAGAATTTTAAAGGAGATTTATTAAAAACCAAATCAGTTCTTAAACTCCAAAGTTCAAGAAGTGAAGTTTTGTGAAGGCTTGGTTTATTTTCGATGTCTACGTAGTATTAGATGTAATAAAAATTTTAAAAAGTTTTTGTCTTTAATTGTAATGTCAATATATTTAAAGAATTGGATTAAAGACGATAAATACCCTACAATCTTAATTAAGGGACTGTTTGACGTTCAGATCAGCATCATGCATCCAATTATGTAGCCGCATTATGCGAGTGATAATGATGCCTGTACAAGCATTAAACGTAAGATGGTACTATGATAACATTTGGATACTATAATACAGTGCTTCAAATTTAAATTAGGCTCCAATAATGGGGCACTATAGGTGACACCATCCAGTGACGTCGAGTGCCCGTCCCGCGCTCTAAGGTAAATTTTTTGCAACTCCAAAGTTAATCAGACCAGGATCAACTGTATAAGTATGAAAAGATTACATCCTTATAAATCAATATATATTATACACAATTCTGAATGATTATAATGAAACCCTGAGGTAAGACTTCCATTAACCATTTCCGGTAAAATGACGAGTCTAGATCATCATTAGTTTTTCATTCCATACCGCACAATGACGAGCTACACTCGTCATGCGATTAAAGTTACTGTTAAATATGATAATTAATTTAGTTTAAAATTTCTAGTGTACTGAATTTGGCAACACTTTTATCACTTGTGAAAATCACAAGTCACTATTGCATATTGTTTACTTAGAATTTCTTGGTACAAGTCATTGCCAAATTAATGAGTCAGAATAAAAGAAAATCTACTAAGAAATGCCGTGTGTGTTACAAGAATCAAACTAAAAGTGAGACTACTTGGATATGTAAACAATTAAGAATTCATTTGCACTTTTTTTTGAAAAGTACCACTAGCTTGAAGACTATTATCTGTATACCTTATTAATGTTTTGCTTTGATATTTTCTTAATTTTACTGTTTCTGATATTATTTAACCCTATGTAAAAAGTGGATTTTAATTAAGAATATGTAAGAATTGTAAAATGAAACAAGTTTTTTAAATAAAAATTAAATGGTTATTTCATGCATAGTTTTTCATTATTAAATCATACCGGAAGGGGTTAATTAAATGGGGAAAATACTTTTTGGCAATATATCCTTCAATGAAGTTTTGCTAATAAAGTGGATAATTCAGAATATTCTGAACTATTTATTAAAGTGAAAATATTGGTGTCTGCATAAGCTTGTAAATTTGTTTCCCACGAAAGGTCAGATGGCTATAGAAGAATTTAGTAATGAACTATTTGCTCATTGAAAATGTTTATGTATATGTATTTACTACCAAATGAGTCAACGGGAAATCTTACAGATCTTGAATGTTTCACGCATTGATGTATGGTACAAGTGGACAGTGGACTATATAAAGTGTTATTGTAAATTTTTAATTTAAAGTCACAAAACTTGGTACATATATAAATTGAAGTATAATGAAATCTATCACTATAATACAGTGCTATTCATAATTCCCCAGAGGTTTCAGAACACTATAGTAAAAAAACTAAGATGAATAAAGCAAAAACGAACCTTGCTTTAAATACAGACTCAATCCAAGATTTTTTTTTTTGTAATAGCAGGGTTCACATATAGAATACCTGTAAGAACTATAAATAATACTCTTTGTTTCTACATTTAGATAAATATTTTTTCGTATCCCTTTTAGCTTTTTACTTCCTTATGTAAAGTAAAAGGACGTATTGTAATCCCTGTAAATTTCAGACCTCAAATTTCAACAAAATTATTTATTTTAACCATGACCGACTGAATTTTGAACATTTTAAGTGTTACTTCTGTAAGTACTTTAATTCTAAAACTTCAGAAATCCATTTTGACCATTCCTGAACTAGTTTTGACTACTTTTCTCTTGACGTCTGTACGTATGTGCGTATATAACATTAAGCAAAAACTATTAGCTGTAAAAAGTTGAACATTTTTAAATAAGATTGTTATAGTGCTTGACAATCCTCCCCTATTGAATACATTTTGAATTTTATATATCGAAAAATTTCAATATAACGAGTAATTGCATTGAAGAACATAACTGAAAAATAAGTAGCCATAGAAGGTTGAAATCTTGAATTTAAGACTATGATAACACGAAGTTGTGCTTCTGCTCTTTTGATTGCAATCTGAACTCTATATACCGAAAAGTTTCAATATAATGGTCAAAAATATACTTTATATTGAAACTTTACATCGTGCGAGCATAACTCCAAAACGAATAGCTGTAAAATGGTGAAATAGGGCATTTAGGAATATTATAATATTTAGCTATGTATCTATCCTATTGATTGCAATATGCACTCTATATCGTAAAATTTTAATATAATGTGTAGTATGTTTGTGGATCTTAACTAAATATTATCAGCCGAAAATGATGAAATATTGCATTTAGGAATATTATAATATTTAGCTATGTATCTATCCTATTGATTGCAATATGCACTCTATATCGTAAAATTTTAATATAATGTGTAGTATGTTTGTGGATCTTAACTAAATATTATCATCCAAAGAAGGTCGAAATCGTGTATTTGGGACTAATATAACACATGGTTGTGCTCCTTTTCTTTTGATTGCAATTTGGAAAAATATATAACGAAAATTTCAATAGAACGTAAACTAACGCAGTGGAGCGTAACTAAAAAACGGTTAGCAAAAACTTTTGATATTTTGTGTTTAGAACCATTGTAACATCTAGCTGCAATCGACACTATGTATAACGAAATATATCAATATAATTTATATTATCGATATTGATCTGCACCAATGCAAGTGAAAGATATCAGCATATCCTCATAAATTTGTAATAAAGCTTTTTAAAATGTTGAGACAATGCTTTAAAGCCCATTCTTAAAAAAAACAAAAATAAAAATCTAATAATTGTGAAGAATAATTTTTAATTTTTATTATTTTTAACTGCCTGATAAGTAGTAAAAGGAGTATTGTAATAGCGAGTTATGTCGGTTCATAACGAAATATCTAATGAAATGTCTTAATATAACGAATGTTAATGCTTCGGGTCTCCCACACAGTATTTAAGAGAGTACTTAAACCCTACTCACAACACGATTAACTAAAGAAATAAATATTTTTAATGAACAGAATCTGCAAATGATAGTTTTGATGTCACATCATACAAAATAAAAGAAGTTGTATGATGTAATAAGCGTGCAAGGCAGTCATGCAATGTTCACTTCAGATTTCTTACTATAGCATTCTAAATCCTCTGAAGAAATTATAAATAGCCCTGTATTATAAAATTGGATATATTTTAATTCTTTCTTATCTCTTGTTAATTTTGAAAGTTTTTTTTTCATTTTTGCCGTATTTTTTCTTACAAATATATTTTATGATATTTGGGTACTATTCTGGAGATTGATTGAATAGTTAATTTATAAGAAATGTTTTTTTAGGCTGTAGTAGAATTTTCTTGAAAAAAATCAAAATTTTCTAAATTTATATTTAGTTTTGATAATTTAAAAGAATTCAAATTTTAAAATGAATATATCTTTTGTACATATTAAGTGTGTTTGGTAAAAATTTTGTACCAATCTATAAAAATTAAGGTACAAAGTGTATTGATTTTTTTAAAAAAAAC
>CM063502.1:97468768-97518768 GCA_032207245.1 Pardosa pseudoannulata
AGGACTTTTCGATTAAAAATTGGGCCTCAGTACCTCAAATTTGGGAACAAAAAAGCTCCAAAACTGCTGAATTTCACACTGTACACTCTAATTTATTCCTTAATATGTATATAACACCCCACTCAAATTTGACACTCTGATAAAGATTTTGGGTTAATTTTTTAAACCATCTTGTTCATTTCTTGTTTCATCCCCTTGAAACTATCTGCTTCAAAGTTAAATGCATGTGTGTAAAAATTGTCTTTGAAAAGGAAAAAAAAAACCTGTGACAGGAAAACTTCAGTTCGTCATATGCAAAGTTTCATTTCACCAAGAGTTCATTATAAGCAGGGCCCGTTTTGTGCAATTAGACTCCTGCGTGTAAGATAGTAGTTGGCCGCTCCATATCAATAAACATATATTCTTAGTAGAACCATAATATAAGTGCATAAAAGCTAACTATTATGTTTATATGACGGATGCGTATAGCTGACTAGGATTCAAAGTAGTGAAAAAATAAACACAATTTACTTATTTTAGGTTTATTATTTATCAATAAACTAAAATCTTCTTGTTCTCTTATTTGTCAATTCATCAACATACTTGATAATTTTTAATAAAATTACTTTTCAATTGCTAATAATCCAACCTAAATAGATAGGGAAGCAATACAATTGGGTATGAAAATTATACATCGAAACTTGTTTATATTACTATCCACTACAAAACTGCGTGGATTTGATTTTACTTCACATTTCTGTAATATTTAAAGTAAAACTTCCTTTTAAAATGACTTAATACATTGCAAATCAATCCTTTTTTTTTCAAATACCAAATTATGTGAAGAAATATTCATTAAACACTAACCAAAGTTTATGACAACAATTATTCCCAGACGTAAAAAGTAAGAGTAAAAGAAGTAGATTTCCCTCTTAAATATTTTTTATAATTAAAATTTTTAGTTAAGGCATTGATGGCATATGTCTGGCTCGCGCTAGAAATATAACCACCTACGTGCATTCACGGTCTACACACCAACTAGCCCCGATCATGACTATAGGCTTTTAAAATAACATTACTTAAATAGAATTTCAGTTGGGACCAGTAAAATAGTTCACTGTAACCGATAGTTCTCCACATTCAGGAATCAGTAAATCGAGATTCCACTGAATCAATACAGTTCCCAAATAATTTTATTACTTCATAATAATCAAAAACATATATTCGATTTTTCTCGACGATCGCATCCGTCGCAGTTTTGGTGGAGGAAAAGCACGTGTTTCAATTATGAATGAAAATCGAATTATGAATCCTCACGGTAAGGAGACACGTGTATATGATGTCCATTTCGAGAATAAAAGATAAAAGAGAACAATCTATGACATAATCACGCGAAAGGACACGGTGAACAGGCGTTTCTCATGACCTACTTCTGAGATCGGCTGGAAGCGGTACTGTCGAGAGGAAACACACGGTATTTTCTCGCCGGTATGACTAGAAGTCATTTTTTCCCCTGCCCACATCCATCAAAAGAATAATACGTGATGCCGATACAGTGATCTAGGAGCTCCCAGCGGCATTATAACAAAGACAACGTGGATCATTATCAGCTGTGCACAGAACACAAAATCATCGGAAAGGGGGTTAGTGAATAGATTTAAAAGACAGGCTCAGTGTCATCCCTTTGTAGCATGATATACGATACGTGATTCAGGGAAATAATATAAGAAAGGTACACCCTTTATGCTTGATTTGGCTGAGCTACATATAAACATTTCTGTAACACATTTATAAATATCAATACTTTAATAACTTTAATTTGATAGTACGTAACATATCCCAAAGACAGGTTATAACTATTTTACATAAGTGAAAATCTAGATTTTATTTAAATTGTGGAAACTAACCTTTTTTATGTCTTCCTCTGATTCATATCAGAAGTTGATAAGTTATTTTTTGTGCTTAGTTTCAATATTAACTGCAAATTAATTTTTCGCCTTCAAAGTAGTCTTATCCAAATCAATATTTGAGTTAGATCAATTTATTGCAGACTCAGTAATTTGTGAAGTGTGAACAGTATTTTAAAATTTAAAAACAGTGTCGAGCCACTCTCGATGTTGTACTTGCTACAAAAGAAAGATGATGACTCGACATTTTATTCCAAAGGGTTAAAAATGGGGTTTGCAATTCTCCACTCATTTAATTTTTTTTTACAAAACATACCTAGTACAACTGCTTGACAAAGTTCCGTTAGTTTAAAAGCAAAAATATTTTTTGCTAGTATACATAAATGAGACTACGTTTTTATATCGTTATTCATAAAACATGTTTTATAAACTGAAGCATAAGAGTAATTAATTAAAAAGTGAATCATTAATTCATTCACTCTTTCTCCTCACTTTTTACTTTTAAACTCTAGCTTAAATTCTTTACGATCTTTAGTTAAAAATATCTTGTATCGGAGTAAGATTTTATGGAGTAATTCTTTATTTCATAATTCTATACTTTATCTCGAAAAATGCAGATTTTACAGCAATACCTGGTAAAGTTTCGTTTAAAATATTATGAAGAGGTCTTCAGTTAGAAAATCACGCAAGCAAAACTTTTTAAGAAGAACTCTTTAATCACTTTAGAACAATAATTTATCCACTTAAAAAAAAAAAAACCATGAGGGTATGGATGAACAGTGAGAAAATGCGGCTCTTCTCCTAGTACACAGCGGCTCTAGCGTTTATTTTGTTAATCCATTTATTTATACGCGATATTTTTGTAGATGAATTATCAATTTGTAGAATAATACTTATTGATAAGGCTACTGTGGGACTAAAATTATAAAAAAAAATTATGAGATATTGGACGTGCAGAGCAGATAATGTGCAATAATTGAGTTTTGGAAACTTAACAGAATCAAAATATCTACACTTTAGAAAAATCTAATTTTAATTTTTGATCTAACTTACTAGTGTGAATCTATGTACTTCACGTTGACTTTCGTAAAATCAAAGTTTTACTTATAGTTAATTATCTAACAGAACTTCTTTGGGCGGCCATAACAAATTTTGGGCGAGATTTCAAATGTTTACTCAAAGGCCTTAGTTAAATATTTTAAATTTTTAAATACATTTAATTATATTTTAATTTATCATTAAAATTTTAATACAATTATTTTCAAAATTCTCACTTTAAAATAATTTTTCTGTATATTTTATAAAGCCTTTAATATATATATGTATACCATTTTAGTTCAATCAAGAATGGATTTAAGTTTTTTATACTATGTAAATGTGGTATGGCACATTAGAAGTGTATAACACCAAAATGCGGATCTCTTTGGCCTCATGTGTACCCACTATTAATGTAAAAAGTAAATTTTATGATATAATTGCAAAACTGATTTACTTATAAAATGACTAGTTTTGTGATAGAGAAATCTATTTATAAAGGAACATAGTACTTTTCTATCTCAAGTCTCCATTATAACAGCCTATAATTGAGTCAATAGAAAATAAAATATTTCGCTGTGTTTAGACTAAAATTGTTCCTTAGTTAAAATATCAGTAGCTTTATAAAAAATAATGTTTAGCATTGTTATATAAGGCAACACCTTAAAAAATCAGAAAATATATACAAAGTGAAAATAAATATAAATCTATATACCAGCAAAATAACTTTTGAAATTTGCAAATTAGGAATTATATTAAAAAATCTTTTTTCATTCTGTGAACCTCAATTACATAATTAATAAAATTTTCAATTTAAGATATTTAAATTTTTTAAATTTTAAAATGTTAGATACCTTTTGAAGCATTAGATTTACAGAATAAAAAAAATGTTTATCTCCAGTTTAATACAAATATTTAGTTTCTAATATGCATATTTAGACAGCAATCACGCAGATAAGTGACATTTTCATTTAGTAGATATTTTTTGTGTCATTTAAAAAATATTTCACTTAAAATGACAAATTTAACCAATTTATTTCAAAGTTAGACCGTTATTATATAATTTATGCTTTTAATTCGTTTTAAAGGGAGCAGGATTTTTTATTTTATAAAGAAATGAAAAAAAATTTAAGCCAGGAAAGATACTAAGTCCCTACAAGTCTTAATGGCTTTTAAGTTGAAATGGTATTTATAAAAAGTTATTTTATTTTAAGGCAAGTCTACGTAAAAACAAAATCTTCCCACATAGAAACGGAATCTCAAATTCCCCCTTTTTAATCTCTTTAAATTGAATGCATTTGTACGACTTTATTTTGATGGTCTCACTTATAATATATTGTAGAAATGTTTCGTAAAAATAGGAACATTTTAAGCTCCCATATGTCAGTAAAAATATGACGTGAATAGCACATAGGTCAACTGACAGAGTCAAATGTCTCGATTTGATTACACTTGACCTTGAAATTTCCAATTTTCGTCTCAGGTTAAGAGTGGTTTTTAAACCTTGTGTCGTAAATAGTGATTCGATACGGATAAAAAAGTTAACTAAAAAAAAAAAAAAAACCTTACACGTAAGTGGTGAGCAAACATCTTATTAAAATTTATACTATACTGATAATTACATATAAGCTCCCATATGTCAGTAAAAATATGACGCGAATGGAACATAGGTCAACTGACAGAGTCAAATGTCTCCATTTGATTACACTTGACCTTGAAATTTCCAATTTTCGTCTTAAGTTAAGAGTGGTTTTTAAACCTTGTGTCGTAAATAGTGATTCGATACGGATAAAAAAGTTAACTAAAAAAAAACCTTACACGTAAGTGGTGAGCAAACATCTTATTAAAATTTATACTATACTGATAATTACATACGAGGTTCATAGTTAAATCGTTAACCATCATTTTTACCCGCATCTGTTGGTCGTAGACATATACTTCCAATTTTAAAAATCTTTAGAATAAGGTAACTAATTTCAGGTATTTTTAAATTTAAAATTAATATTTACGAAAATTACAAAATCTTAATTTTTATATGTTTCACCGTTCCCTATTACTACATTTAAAAAATTTAAACTCGTCTTTAAAAACGTAGCACAAAACATTCTTGTTTGTACTAGAAATTAAATAAATATTTAAATTCAAATTTGACGAAAATTTTAAAAAAAAATTGTATTTCTAGAAGTGGTCTGTTAATTGCAGTTAATGGATTAATTGCAGTAGTTCGAACATGAAATAAGGTTGCATTGACCCTTTCGCGGTGAGAGATTAATGATTCCCTGATTATAAATAGGATAATATTCATAGTAAATTGTATATGCATTGTATTTTAACGGAAAATACAATGTACATAAGTCCATAATCCCACCCATCCCTTTTCGACGTAAAAGGGCCGTTACAACTGGATTTCGTTCTCAAATTACTATAGATAACTAATCTGTAAAAGAGGAGAAAAATCTTTCAATTTCCAAAAATTTTTAAAATAAAATAACTCGGTCAATTTCTGTCAGAGAAGTGGAACCTTCGATGCAATGGATTCCACAACGCTTTTCAATTTTTTACTAAATATAATGATAAAGAACACGTTAAAGTATGAAAATTTAATTTTTCAATAATATGAAAATTAACCCATATTGGACCACTGTCCTATAAACAGGACAGCAAATAAAACACCATTTAATAATAAAGTTATAAATATTTTCTGAGTGGAATTTATTTCAACACCTTTAAAATAGACAAACTTTAGCATAGTAACAAAAAACATTGAGAAATCAAATTATATTGTGTTGTAAAATCTATTTTCCCCAACCCCTTAAAAATTGTCATCTTTTAATCTTTAATTTTATATCTATTATTATTTTTTTCAAACATTGTGGAAGATTACTAGTAGTTTAAAAACGGAGCTAATAATGTAGCTGAACGTTTTCGTTCCAAAAATATATTTTGCAAATTATTTTGGAAGGTACAGTTGCAAGATGTTCATGAAAAGTAAATCTGTAAAATTTGTATATAAATTATAGATGTTAGCATCATACAACTGATATCCTTTTTCTTTCATCTTATACCAAAAATGCTAGTTCACGAACTGCAAGAAAAACCAACAACAGTGAGCTTAAACTGTAGTGTTGGACTTTGTTTTGACTGTTTCCCCAAATTTCAGATATGAATCAGCTTAATGCAATGTAAGTGATAATTGTTAAATTTTAGTAGTATATTGGACCGTTGTCCTATTTACAATTAAAAAATTAATTGCTAATTACTTAAAAAATTAAAAATATTTTTTCAAAATTTTGGTTTTATATGCTTAGCTACACCATATTAATGATATAGATAAAGTTTTAATAACTTACAGAAATATTTAGTTGGTGTGGTGAAATATGGGTTAAATTAAAAAATTAAAAACACCATAAAATGAATGATTATCTTTTTTTCAAACATTTTAATAATTAGAAGTATTTGTCTGCGACCAAACGTTGTGGGGAATAAGGTCTATTAACACATTGTATGCGGGACACGTACTAGTAAGTTTTCTGACGATTGATACTTGAGCGCGGAACACGTACTAGTACGGGTTAGTGTAACAACATGGTTTGTTTGTGGGTACAAAAATAACGGTATATACAGGAAAACGAAGCCAAATGTTCTTGTCTGCTATATAGATTCTGGAAAAAATTTAGACAAATAAAAACTAGTTTATGCGGAGTCGATGCGGAACCACAGAACGGGAAGGTTGATTAAAAAAATCAATTTAGATTTAAAATTAACTTTTTATTTATTCATGCAAAAATGATATATATATTTGTATTTATATATATATATATATATATTATTTGTTTATTTGTCTATTTATATATTTGTTTATATATTTCAATATAAAATACGAAAAGTTGGTTAAAAAATTAAATAATTTTCGATCTATTGCGAATTAACTGAATAACTAAATTTACGAGCAAAACGTCCGCTCCCGGTACAATTCCGCTGCGAAATCTACGCGCACACAATGGGTTAAAGACATTACTATGCACCCCGTAGTATTGAATCTACACCTTTTCATGAACTCATGTGAAGAAATAATACATACGTTCAATATGCTTAATTAAGAGGAAAATTATTCCTGTTGAAAGGGTTACATGACAATAGTAAATAAATTAAACCCACCTGCACCAGTATATCGTGAATCAATATTATCGGTATTAGCAGCTGTTTTAACCAGAATATGTAATGAAAAAAAGTTTAGCGGAGCGTTCCTAAAGGAAAAAATTCTCTTTCAGACATTTTATGCCGTAGTGTCCATCTACGCCATTTCCCGTACGTCAATAGAAATTATATGGGTAAAACCTAAATGAATGTTACCTGCCTACGCGTTAGCAGGCTATTTTTTGCCTACTCTTCCGTTTCACCTGGTGAAAAGGAAGGTCGATACAGATCATCCGAGTTTCTTTCGCATTGTGTAATAGAATCTTTAATGCCCTTTTTAAAGAAGCGGAGGTGTATAAAACTGGTTTTGTTTTCTCAAATTATGCGAGGATTGATTTATTTATTTGTAGTACATTTATTTTTAAAATCGTACACAATCTCACTATCAGGAAAATAAAAGATTCTTTTAAATTAGTTTATCCCATGAGCCGTATTTTTAGACCCCAGAATGACAAAAAATATGGAAACATAAATATTGCTTGAGATGATACGCCTACCTTACGATGTGGGATGAGAAATGTCAAAATGCGGTTGAATCAGTATTTTAAAAATAATTCAAACTTGATAAAATATTTGTCTCAAATGAAAAGTGAATTAAACATAAAATTATCTTTACACACTTGACGTACTGTCATTTGTTTTCGAAAGCACAAAGATAAGCTACAAATAAAATAATATGCATTCTATTTTAACTGATCGAATAGATTTAAAAATAAAATCCTCTCAACTAAGAATATATTACAAAATTTTTTCATTTTTAAATGCTCTTACTCTCTACAAAAAGTCGTATTAACATTTTATCATAATTTTTCATCATCACTGATTTTTCAGGACTTATGTAATAGTAGAAAAACTTTGTTTCAACTCGTTTTTTAAATAAATTCTTTTCATGAATCAACTAAATCAAGTAAACTATCCTAATATTTTTTTTAATTAATAATTTTGCAAAGTAATATAATTCATTGTTTTGACTCGTTTCTTAAAATGATTCTTTTGTTAAACTAAATTCAAAGATTTATTTTCTGCTTCACAAAATATAATCGCTGAAAAGTAGTTATTTTCATTCGTAAATTTACAATACATAAACGATAATAATTTATTAAACAAATTTAGTCACTTTATACCCATACTACTGACTATACGATTCTCGTTTAATTGGAAAATTGTAATACTGTACAATATTACAGGGAGAAACCATTTTATGATTATCTTTTATTTTGGATAATTTTTGTTAAAGTGTTTTGCTCTATCATATCAAGACAAGAGTGCAAGAATACAGCCAGTGTGGCTTCAGTCAACAAATTTTCTGCCTCTAAGAACAATTTTACAGGACGTACGGAAAACGAGTAAAATATTTTCTATGAATTCAAAGTCAATCTATTTCTCATGAAATTATGATTTACCATATCTTCTACCTGTAGTATATGCGATATAATTTAAGCAGACTATAAAGAGAACGTATTAAATTGAGGACAACTGATAAAGGAATATTTCTTATTACGGAGGGACTTTTTTAATGATTGGTTTCAGCAGGTTGACATTTTAAATACTAAAAGATTGACACTATACTAAGTTTCTAACAAGACATTCTAATTTATTACAGTGGGAACAAAAAATCATCCAAATAAAGAAAAAAGAATTTCAAATTCTCAACTCCAGGACATTTTCTGTAAGTTCTCAAATGTTAACATTTGAGAATTTTACGCAAATCATAGATACTTTGGTATAAAAGTTCAAGCGTTTTCAAATTAGAAAATTTTAAGTCGAGAAAATTGTCTTTTATAATATTTTGTTAAATGTGCATTTTTTGTTCTTTAAATAACGTTAAGCACTAAAATGCAACTAATAATATTCTGCTATAAAACCAAGTTTAAAAGACCTTTTCAGCTTATTATCGCATTCTTTCCATTTGTTTCATCTTTACTTTTTAGAGAGAGCACACGCGCACACACGTATATATACATATATAAGTACATGTATGTATATACACACACACACACATATATATATATATGCATATACTGTCACACATATATACATATACTCGTACACATACATATATACATATACTCATACACATACATATATACATATACTCATACACATACATATATACATATACTCATACACATACATATATATAAATACTCATACTCATACATATATACATATGTATGATATATACATATGTATGTGTATATATACATATATACGTACATATATATACATATACTCATACACATACATATACACATATACTCATACACATACATATATACATATACTCATACATATATACATATACACATACATATATACATACATATATACACATACACATACATATATACATATACACATACATATATACACATACATATATACATATACATATACACATATACTCATACACATACATATATACATATACTCATACACATACATATATACATATTCTCATACTCATACGTATATACATATACACATACATATATACATATACTCATACACATACATATATACATATACTCATACATATATACATATACACATACATATATACACATACACATACATATATACATATACACATACACATATACACATACATATATACACATACACATACATATATACATATACACATACACATATATACATATACTCATACACATACTAATATACATATACTCATACACATATTAATATACATATACTCATACTAATATACATTATATATATATGCACTCACATTCACTATATACATAATTTTAACGTTTAATAAAATCTTAAAATCATGATTTGTTTCAATTAGAAATATAAAACGGAATTCTGACACCTAATTATTTTATGTGTTTCTAAAAGATATGCGTTAAAGTATAGATATTTTAGCAACACAAAACTTCTACTGAAAGCTTTAAATTTTCTAAGAATTAAATCATTACGCAAAATAAAATATTGAATAACGAGTAATAGAAAACGACACACCCCGGATTCTTAATTTATTATTAATGATAAATGAGTGCATCTGCTAAAAATTCCATTATTCATGTCATCACCAGAAATTAACTTCTCTCTCTCCCGAGGGATTTTCTACATACCTGCATGGTATATATCAAGGGTGGTCGTAGCGTGGCTCGCAAGTTTCGGCTCTCCACAGGGGAATAATGGGGCTCTTATGAAAAAATAATAATAATATTAAACATGTTTAAAATATGGTACGCTGATCCTAATGAGTGTTCAAAACTAATTATCTTATTTCATGTCTGGTTAGTTAGGAAACTTATTGTTAACCAAAACACAAAATATAAATAATTTTTGTTGATTGTATGAAGCAATTTCGTAGAGGAAAAATTTTAAACCTAGATTTTTTTACGATGCTTTGGTAATGCTATTCATGTCAGCAGTTAGCCACAAAGTGTTGTTACAGAATTTGAGAACATGTATTAACTGCTAAAGGAACAATTTCATTAACACATTGTGTGCGGGTACATTTCGCAGCGGAATTGTACCGGGAGTGGGCGTTTTTCGCGTAAATCTAGTTTATTATTTTAATCATGATGTCAACTAATTTAATGTAGTTTTATTTAGACCTAAACTAGCATAACCTACTCCTTGAATACGAATACGAACAACTACAATCATTCATTCCAATAGTAAACACATTATGTGCGGGTATATTTCGCAGCGGAATTGTACCGCGAGTGGGCGTTTTTCGCGTAAATCTAGTTATTCAGTTAAATCTCAATAGATCGAAAATTATTTAATTCTTTAACCAACTTTTCGTATTTTATATTGAAATATGTAAACAAATATATGAATATAAATATATAAATAACAAAAAAAAGATTTTTGCAAACAAAATATATTTTTAGTGGATAAATTTATAATAGTATCGTAAATATG
This sequence comes from Pardosa pseudoannulata, assembly GCA_032207245.1. Classification (NCBI taxonomy): domain Eukaryota; kingdom Metazoa; phylum Arthropoda; class Arachnida; order Araneae; family Lycosidae; genus Pardosa; species Pardosa pseudoannulata. The sequence continues at coordinate 97,479,793 of CM063502.1, forward strand.
AAAAATCAAATAGAAATAGTAGCATATAGTTTTAATTTTTCCCGTTCTGTGGTTTTGCATCGACTGATGAAAAACTAGTTTTTATTTGTGTAAATCTTTTCAGAATCTATGTAGTAGACAAGAACATTCGGCTTCATTTTCCTGTATATACCATTATTTTTGTACCCACAAACAAACTATGTTGTAACACTAACCCACGATAGTACGTGATAGTACGGGATAGTACGTGACCCGCGCTCAAGTATCAATCGTCAGAAAAAGTACTAGTACGTGTCCCGCATACAGCGTGTTGATGGACACAAAAATCACATTTATTATAGATCATACGACTAAGAGATAGTGTCGTTTTAGAATATGACATGGCTTTTCGCAATTTGAAATTTGTAATGCGCCATTCATTGAAATCATCAAGAGTCACCCCTGGGATATGAGTATCATTTTTGGCTCACCTGCATTAGGAAAATTATGTAACAAAATAGTGAATTAAATATGTAATGAAATTCTTACTATTAACTTTATATTATTATCAATGTTTAAAATGACAGTTACAAAAAACCATTTTTATAAAAAGGTAAAGAAAAAAATTGGGGAAATAGGGCTTGTTTCCCACAAGTACAGCGTCTCTGTGTGTGCATATATATGTTTGTATGTATACACACATTCATACACACATACAAACTGATGAGAGTAAAACAAATCCGTATGAATATAAAATAGAAATGTTATATAAATAGCTTTTCAGCATTAATTTTAAATCTACGGATGTTATTAACTTGCTATAAAACTACTCAAGAATCATTGGTTGTGCATTGATTTTTAATTTACGTGAAACAATTTATGCTAGTTAGTTATTTAAAATAGTTTATACTATTTTAAACCTATTAATATTGCAGATTTTTAAGAGAAAAAATATAATTGGAGAGAAAATTTGAAGAAGGAGAGTTACACTCATGTGATCCAAATAAAAATCAATTGAATGAAGCGGAGAAACACTTGAGCTATAAATTGATTTCTGCGGGATAATTAAGTTTCTACTCTACAAATAAATGACTGTTAAGGAACGTTTTAAACTGTGCTCCTAAACTCTGAAAAGTTTTCATCCTTCTAAGAGGAGAATGAATCGAAATGTGAAGTATTTATCAGAAGTGAGACAAAAATTTTGACAGTTTGACAGTTTGGGGTTGATCTGGCATCGATTGATTTTATAGCTTTACACAAAGAGAAACTTGATGTGTGTGTACGTGTATACTTCGATACCTTATCATTCGATACCAGATTATAATATCAGTTTCACAAGGTCCCTGTCAAGTGAATGGCTCTAAATGTTTCTAAACTCTAAGTAAATCTTTTTTAAATACTTAAAATACAAGAATAATTTAAGGAAATAATGTCTTGAAATAGTGTAAGTAAAGCTATAAATTACAAAATATTTTCTTAAAATATAGATGGGCATACTTCGTGAATAATTTCTTCACACAATTATTATTCTATAGTATATTTGCCTTTAACATAAAATTTTGCAAGACACTTATTCTGGGAGAAAGGTAAGGTAAAGTGGGGCCAGTATAGCTGTTTTTCCGATTTCCTAAAAATATTATCAGTTTGATGGAAAATTGGTTTTAAATACGGAGTAAGTGAATAAATTCCTTCTACATGTCTTTCTCTATGAACTGAACATTTAATGAGGCAAGTTCAGAAAAAAACAATACCAAGTAATTTACTCCTTTAAATCTTGAAATATTTCATTAATTGCTTTCCAGTGTTCTTTTTAAAGCCCCGGATGTTATCAAACTGTTATAAAACTACAAGTATCATTGATTCTTTATTGATTTATAATTTTTGTAAATATAATTTATGCTAATGGTTTAAAACAGCATATTTTGGTGGAGGGCTAATGTCGAATAGAGTGGGTAGACATCCAGTTCTTAAAATATTCCCCAAGTGGCAGTGGAGGCAACAAAATAACAAAAATATGACAGATAAACGCACTTGATCAAGTTCAATTCAACTTAGATTCCTCTATTACAGTTTTTGTAACAAATACAAATCTAAATACTCACTGAAACATGCGTTAAGTCACCACATTCGTTGCGAAGAGAATGCCCCGATGTCGGGTAAAAGAAGTTATATGTATCTGTGAGATGAAGAGCATTTTCCTGAAAACAAAAAGAAAGACATGATTAGAATAACCAGTTAAATGGAAAAGATCAGATTTATATAAGAGCAATATTAATTTATGCATTTAACTACAAATACATATTTCCAAATGAATCTCTAAATAAGACTTCTCATAAGATAGAACCATGGATTGAACACTACTAACTTTTCCTTAAGATTGGTAATAATGTATTAAGTCACAAACACATATTGCAATAACTTGCCTTTCAATCCATTGGATGTACACACATTTTACAAGAGTCTTTTCAGATCAGTAACATGTAATGATAGTTACGCATTTATTACCTTCCAATAACCTGTTTTTCTTCAGATACTCTTAGAATTCTACCTTTACAATATCATTTTGGCATCCAGACACCACAATAGCTAAATTGCATTTCTCGGTGTAATAAAAAATTGACAACAAGAATTCCATTTCAACAGAAATATTCAACCAGCTGAACAACGCAGATGTTTTGATATAATACTACTTTCCTCATCATTTCAAACATAGATTTTCAAACATCAATTATGTATGACGTTTTCAATTTATGCATTATTTTTCTTTCAGCCATTTCAGTTTTTATTTTCCTTCACTCATCCCACACAAAAATATTTGTCATCAAAATAATTTTCTAACAAAAGGAAAAGCTACCACAAAGAATCTTTTCGCAAGTACCAAGAACCAAGCTAAATTTATAATTCTAGAGTTCAATGTTCTAACTTTTAAACTACAGAAACATCTTAGAAAATTTTCTTCTCAGCAAATTTCCTCTAATTTTCCTTTTCTTTCAGAAACAATCTACAAAATCTAACGCACATTTCCCATTTGTAAAGATAACAGTATATTTTTCCGAAACTTTAAAAATACTAATAAAATGATGTATCAAAGATATTTATTCCTATGGGTAGATACTACTATAGCAATTAGCAAAAGGAAACAGAGTACACAGAAACCAATCATTTTACTATCAATCAGTTGACAAGGTATATAAAAGATATCTTATTTTTTATTCGTCCGTTTTAATCTGATTTATAAATAATAAAAACAGTGGAGGGAAAACATTTGTTTTCGAGAACTAAAAGCTCCATTTTCTTCCTTAAATTATAATATTCAATAATAGAGACATAAAAATGACCATGAATAAATGTGACGAATAAAGGAAACAGAATATCATTCATATTAAATACTTAAGATTTCAGAAAGGACATTTATATAATGACCTTACTACTTTTATCTATTCATCTGTGGATCAAATGCCCTAATCCAAAACCATTCAGGGTGCTAACAGGTCATATTCCATTAACAGAGCGGCCTTTCTCTGAGTTCTGAAACCACTCAGTCTGTTTCGGCCATACATTTTAGTGCATTCTAATATACATATTCGTAGCCTCCACTGTCATGACTGCCATTGTTGTGGTAGAGTATAATTATATCGATTATGCACGCAATGCCGATCTCTCTATTGGAAACAATCTGCCATAAATAGCAAAGAGGTAGATAACTGATAATCTTCTAAATTTGTAGTAGCACATTACTGAATAGAAATAGGAGGATCCCAAATAATTCTAAATTAGGCTGTTCCAACGCATTTTGTCATCATTATCTTTTCGTACACAAAGCCTAATGAATATACCCTATATTCCTTGCTAATTCCAGAAACTCAATTTAGAGCAGACGTCATAAATTGTTGTCAGGTATGTTTGTAGAGGTATGTCACGGTTTAGTAAAATTTTTTACATACTTATATGTTCAAGCTTACAAACACAGGTAGAATACGCACACATACACATAAATTTGAACAATAAAGTTCCATATTTTTTTGAGGGGGAGCAGATAATAAGTAAATTTTCTTTCCTAAATACCCAAATGATGTATATTATAGCAAATTCAATGGTATGTTTTTGAGCAGAATTGTTTATAACTCAATTCATATCCTTCCATACATACTTACGGCCTCATTTATATACATATATATATATATATATATATATATATATATATATATATATATACATATATATATATATATATATATATATATATATATATATATATATATATATATAATTCTTAAGGAATATAAAGGGTTCAAACACGTTAATGCGACTACTTTTAAATTTTCCGATTTTCCAAATAACTATTTGATGAAGTGTTTGGAAAATTTAACAGCGAGTAGTGATTTTTCTCATACATTCTTATAAAAAAAGTTATCAGTGCATTTAAAGGACCAACCAAAATTTAGAGGAAAAAGTAGTTATTGGTTCACCTTAAACCAAAGAAAAGTTGTGAATGATCTGTTGATTTTTCACCAAATATGAAACTTAATACTATTGTTGCGTGAATTTTCATCATAAAAGAAACATTTAACCATGCTAAAATAGCCGTTTATTTAAAAAATTTACTTTTTGCTCGACGTTTGTTCAGTACGTGAACAAATTTTAACTCGATTTTGCAAAAATTACAAATTATTTAACAAATAATAGCAGTAATTATCATTAAAATTTGAAATGAATAAGAACTCGGTGAAATATGGGCTGTTAATCCTTTGAGGACGGGTACATCAAATATGCAACAGCTTTCAAATTGAATCAGAGCGAGTATATCATTAATGATATTTAAATAAAACATTTAATTAATATTTCTTATTGCCACTAGACGTAGCCCTATGTTTGTTATAGGTGAACTTGTCTATTAGAGATATATGAATATTAGACAATCATCTGGTTCATTTAAAGATGTTGGATATATGATACGCTCGTTTTCAAAAAAATGAACGGAATAATTTTCTGGTCATGTACTGAAGATACGTTTTTGTGCTGCTACTATTTCATAGTGAGTAGTATATCACAACTTATAGTAAAATGTCACTTGAATATCTTTAAATTTGAAAAAACTGCCAGTGATTTATTGAGTTGCCTTTTAGTAAGTTGAATGAAGTGAGGACACCGAGATTTTATATAAATTGAATTTGTGTTTATTCAAGCATCCATTTCCTGCAAGGCAGGACGTTTCCTTATTACGCAAATTAGCAATATCAAATGGCTGATAACGTGCATTAAAAATGCGCTAAAATAAAAAAAAGGTAAATAGTAAAAACGAATGGCTAATTTGTAAAATTTGGTTTAAAATTATGCCAGTAATGAGCAAACCTCGTGCAAAAAATAGACATTTTTTGAGTAATGTCTATTTCAGCATAATTAAATTTTCCTTTTCTCTCGAAAATGTACACAAAATCTGTATTAACTAATTTTCGCATTTGGTAAAATTAAAAGATGAATCGTAACATTTTTTGGGACATGGCAAACCAATTTCTACTATTTTTTTTTTAAATTTTGATTGGTTTTCTAAATGCATTAATGACTTATATTTTATAAGAATGTGCGAGGAAATGCACTACACGTTCACCAAGAAATTCTTTAAAAAATAACATCCGCAAAAGTAAGAAGTTATCCCATTAACTGGATATGTGCATATTTATCTATATATCTCTCAAGAAAAATACAGATGTTAAAAGATTAACAAAAGACCAGACGATCAATTAACGATTACACCATTCCATGTCATTAAATTCTTAATCAGAATGAGGAACGCGTGTTTTAATACATTTGTGATTGCGCGTTGGTAGCATGTGTTGACAACTCCCCGAGCTATGTTACAGGTCATTGGATTTGTAAGTTGACTGACACAGCGTAGATTTCAGGTTTGATTTGAGTAGGTGATAGATTATCTAGTAACCGCCCAAGTCAGGTGGAGTCCCAATAACATGAAAATAAAAAGTTATCGGAACTTGACTCGAAAGGAAGAGATGGGTGCGAATATGATTGGAAAGGAAAGTGAAGCAAAACTGAAATGCAAATATATATTAAAATATTAAGTGAAGATAACAAAATGTATGTATGTGTATACGTATATTCTACACATATGTAGGTAAAGAATTATTTATGCATGTGCATTGGTATTGTTAACGTATAATTAAACGCATTTATTTTTGTATTAAAAATAAGGACTAGGAATTTACCTTGAAAGCTTAATGATTCTTTAAATTCTCCAATGCTCTCCACTCTATAAAGCGTCTCAATATATGAGTTCAAAGAATATGTTTAAACAAGGGCCAGATATAGAGGGTGTGGTAGACTAACTAGTAGTCTAGGAACCTCCACTAAGTAAAAAGTCTTTTGCAAAAAATAAATAATTTGAAATATAAAAAAATGCAAAGTTCAGATTATGTATGAATGTTACAGATGATGCAAATATTTCTTAAAACTTTTGTTTTATTGGAAATTTAGTAAATGAAAGAGAATGAAAAAGTACCAAAATGTCTGCAGTTTCATATAAAAAGATAGAAATACAAACTGTTGAAAATTTAATAATTCTAAGCGCCTTTAATGGGTCATTGGATTCTTGGAGTTTCATAAGTTTGACGATAAATTGATTTATTAAGCGATGTATTAAAAAGGATATGAACTAGGTTCTTGTCCACAACTCCCACCTCAACTAAAATCAGGCCCTGGTGTTTACCAACCCATAAATGTATGATACATATTATATACAGTATGTAGCAAAAGTTATTGGGTACATTAGATTTTAGACATTTAAAATGTGTAAAAAATATGGCTTGTTTTCCAAAATAACCCATGTAAATAGCGTACTTGAACTCCCAGTATCCCGCGAAATTTCGATGGTTTTTCGATACTACTTGAGATCTTCAAAAAATCAATGTATCTCCACAAATAAAATCATCAATTTTAAATTTTATTTACACTTAAAATACTTTTAAAGACCTTCAAATTAATATAGTTTATTAAAATCTTGCAAAATGTTTTTAAAATTATAAATATTGTAAGATTTTTTAGAATAGAACGTCGATTTGATTCATATTCAGTAAATTCAAATTTTTAAAATTTTCTCTCGATCTACTCATTACTTGAGTATTTTAAAGCTATTTTTGGTTATTGTTTCCGTTTAAGAGTGTTACAGTTTAACATATGGTTTAAAAGTTTGGTCATAAGATTTCGAAATTATTAATTTTTATATTTTTTCCTTAAATTTTTCTTTCTTAAAAGAAGAATTTTTTTTTATTTTCACAACTTATTTACAATAAATAATTTTAACAAACTTTTTGCAATTGATTATTATATTTATTGCCTATAAACATGCATTTCTAGTAAAAATGAAATCAATTTTAATAAAATTAATATATAAAAAAAATTACGGTTTCCAAGTTAGCCAACTAAGACGGGACACTACTATCTATCAAACATTTACCTCGCGATTGACGATTTAGATGATTTTAGACAGGGCTTCGAACCGGAACTGAACCGAAAACCGAAAACCGAAAAAAAAACCGTTATTTTGGTCGGAACGAAAACCGGAACTGAACCGAAAAAAATATCGGTTTATTTCGGTTCGATATATCTTTCAGTCATTTTGTTACTGTTACCAACTTATCAATATTTTCTAATTTAACGTCAACTTTATAATTACATATCCGCACTTGTATAAGATTGCAATGGTGGTTTTGGCAGCTCCAGCTACACAAGTTAATGTTGAAAGAGCGTTTTCAGGTTTGAAATTTATTCTCCGAGACAACAGAAGTAATCTCAGTGAAACCACGTTAGAAGATATATTAATAATTAGAGGCAATTTTCATATGTTAAATAAATAATATATTTTTTACATAATTATTGCAAGGCCAAGTGCACGATGTGAAAGTCAAACGACGAATGTGGGTAATCATGAACCTAGTTGTCAAATGCGATTTTGATAATGGATAACAATGCCAATGCTCGCCGCTCTTATCGTACCTGCTGTTTGTATCAATTCACATAGTGTACCAATTAAAAAAAGAATAAAATCTTCTAAATTTTGATAGAATTACATTTTTAGTACAAATAAGAATATACATAAAATGAAATTATTCATTTGGAACTGAAACGAAAACAGTTATTTTTGGCGGAGCGAAAACCGGAACTGAACTGATATTAATTTTTTAGTTGAACCGGAACAAAAAAAATTACGGTTCGAAGCCCTGGTTTTAGATGCTGTATTAGATGATTAAAAATGATGATGATGAAAATACCTAAATTAGATGATTAAAAAATGCCTAAAATTTTAAGTGTCTCATGTATTTTGGAAATATATTGAAAGTATGACTAACTTCTGTAAATATAAGATCTATTTTGTTATCTTAAAAATTTGTCGCGATCTAGTTGAGTTCACAGGCATAGGTAATCTTTAAAGTTTTTTTTCTGTGAAAATAAATGCCCACTAATCAAGGGAAAAATATTCCATTCCCAGGAAAGAAGAGATTTTCAATTTGGCATTCGAAAGTAGCATATTAAGCTATCTAAAGTTCCTCGATGCCGTCTTTTACTTGACAGTACTTACGACTACATTTCACTGCATTTTGTAACTTAACTTTGGTGAAGTTATATTTCTCAACTTAGGAATATCTTAGGAAAAAAATCGGGATCTAAAGAAGGTGGAGGCAGGGTGGGGGGTTGAATTTCTTAATTACCCCCTTAACTATTTACACATGTACTGCCAAGCAATGTCATTGACCGCAGAAATTTTTTTAAAAGAACAATGTAAGCAAAGTTTTAAAGACAAATATTTCATACTTTTTGCGTATGTGTTAAAGTTACACCTTCATACCATCAGTCGCAACTCTCGGGTAGCACAAACTGAGTCCTATCCAATGTGGTAAATTTTAAGCGACGTATTTTGTAAAATACTTTTATTGGGGAAAAAACTCTAAAAATATTTTTCAAAATATAAACTTTTACAGCTTGGAAATATGGAAAATAATTATTTTGTTATATTCATTTATAAAATGCTAATCGGTGCAAATTAATTTTGTAACATACCGGTTTATCTTTGGTATATCTTTTTTTAAATATCAACTGCGCTGTGTAGCAATTCGTTGTAACAATTTTAAGAATAGCCGACAAAACAAAGGTAGTTATGCTTGGTTTTAATAAGATATTCACTGACTTATAAAATTATAAGCATGAATGTATTTTTTAATTCATGCTATAGCAACGTTAAGGGTGACAAGTGCATTTAAAACAGGGTGTTTTGTTTGAGCAATACATAATAATAAATAATCAGGGGGAAAGGAGTGGCATATTATTACATTTTGGTCTTGGGGAACTGCAGACTATAATACCATTTTTTTCTTACTCAAGTAAAAAAGCAAAATATAAAGGACTTAGTTTCTACAAGTCATGACTGCGTTCTTTTCGCGGAATGACATTGTCCGTTGTCATCTGTAATCGATTACCATTCGTTCCGTGGTTGAATTGTTGGCCACCTTGTGAATAAAACATGCATAGAAATATATGTATGTAGTGATTCTAAATTATTTTCCTAAAGTAAGAGGTAACATAACCCATCCAGGCAAGCAATAATTACCATGGAACATAGAGTCGCATCCACTCTAATATAGGCAGAAATGGATGAAATTAGAATTCCAACATGAACTTCAAGAGTATTAGGAAAGCAAATAAACCATACCAGAAGTTGAAAAATATGATTTTTGCCAATTTCTGGTATGTTTACCCAGCCATTGCCTTCAAGAAAGGTTTTAGACTTTGCCATCAAGGTGAAAATTGAAAGTGTCGATGTAGTGTCGTATTAAAATTACGTTTGATATGATTGGCAATCTATGGAACCTACTAGAAGCAAATATGCTGTTCTTCGCACTAGAAATTTGCATATAGTAGACGTTTGATAGTCTTGCTTAGGAGTCCTGATACATAGGCAGGTACAAAATGACGCCAGAAGCGATGACTCTTTCATGCTCTACGCTTTTCAACTTAACTATGTTATCTTCCAGAGTGAATGCAACAGTAAACTCAACAGTAATTATTGCATGTCTGGAAGGGTATTATCCCCCTGCTTTTAATAAAAACAATTTAGACTCACCTTGTATGTATAGAGTTTACATATTTATTATAAAGAAATAGTACATGGTATTTTTTACGGATCAGAACAACTTTAATTACATTGTATTTTTAATATACGTTACAAATTCATCTTTATTCTTTAAATGAAAATCCATTATGAGTTTCTTTTATTTTTAATATTCTAAGTTTTTGAAATTGTATTAGAAATACTAAGCTGCATTAGAATAGAAAATCTATTACTCTGAGAGAAAAATATTCTCACATTCCATTAGTAATTGCAATTTACCCTCCCCCCCTTCATTATGAATTGATGTAGAATGTTTCAAACGCCCACGTTAATACGTGGGCACAATGCGGGGTCAGTTTTTCATGCTTAGTCGGAGAGAGAATGCATATTCCAAATGGAAAGGTACAAATATATTTATATCGTCTCAATTCTGGGCGTGAAATATCTTAAATAACTGCTGTCATTCTAAAGCAATTTCATTTCATCCAGAGGCATGTATGGCATTTATTCAATGAATATGTCTAACTTCATTTTAAAATTCTTGATAATTATGCTTAACTTATTAACCCCTTTCGGTATAATTTAATAATGAAAAACTGTCCATGAAATAACCATTTAATTTTTATTTAAAAAACTTGTTTTATTTTACAATTCTTACATATTCTTAATTAAAATCCACTTTTTACATAGTGTTAAATAATATCAGAAACAGTAAAATTAAGAAAATATCAAAGCAAAACATTAATAAGGTATACAGATAATAGTCTTCAAGCTAGTGCTACTTTTCAAAACAAAGTGCAAAGGAATTCTTAATTGTTTACACCACCGAGTAGTCTCACTTTTAATTTAATTCTTGTAATACACACGGTATTTCTTAGTAGGTTTTCTTTTATTCTGACTCATTAATTTGGCAATGACTTGTACCAAGAAATTCTAAGTAAACAATATGCAATAGTGACTTGTGATTTTCACAAGTGATAAAAGTGTTGCCAAATTCAGTACACTAGAAATTTTAAACTAAGTTAATTATCATATTTAACAGTAACTTTAATCGCATGACGAGTGTAGCTCGTCATTGTGCGGTATGGAATGAAAAACTAATGACGAGCTAGACTCGTCATTTTACCGGAAGGGGTTAATGCAGGAGTTATTTATTCAGAATATATATATATATATATATATATATATATATATACACACCGAGTGTAGTAGGTGTGCAACGCTTGTATGCACTGAGACAACTAAATGTCTAGGGTGGCCAATCGAATATCTACAGAGGTACACATTAATAGGGAGCGGCCAAATGCGACCCTACATGCAGGTGGCTAATAAATCTGAACCGGCCCTGTATGTGCATATATATATATATATATATATATATATATATATATATATATATATATATATATATATATATATATACATATATGAATAAATATTTTAAATCTAAGTCATCGTGAACAAAATAAAAAATATGAAATTTAGAAAACTTTAAATATAACAGCCTGTCTTTATTAGTGATCAGCTATTTCAATAAACATCATAGAATTACATCTATGGTGAATGGGTAGAGCCGTGCTCTTTGGTATCGAAGTTCGTGGTTTTGAATTCCATTCTTGGCATGGGTGTTCGTAGCCGTTCGGAATACGCTTTAAGTAGTAGGTCTCATTCTCTCTATCAACCAATTAGCCGTAGCACACCAAACCAACAAGTTGATTAGTTACATAGCAGTACACACGTGAGTTTAATTACATACACATGTGAGTTTAATTACCATTGTGGTTCTTACCATAACTAATAAATTTGATGAATTTGAAAATGAAATTTGTAATAAGTTATGAGACGAAATAATATGCCTATGAAAAAAGGTGTAAGCCTACATGTAACATAAAAAATACTGTCAGTATCTATGTATGCAAATTTTGTGAAGAACAGTCACACAAAACTAGCCGTATCACCAACTATCATGCTAAAAACAATACTAATACCGCTTATGTACATCTTCTTTCAATAAAATATATTAATTACAAAATAATTATCACAGTTTTAATATATATTGCAATATCTTTATATCACTACAATGCCCTGATTTATATGAAATTTTTAGAGAAAATACCACAATGCGAATGTGTTACAACACAATACCCTAATAATTAGGGTATTGTTACTAAAGTGTAAGGCGACGTGGTTTAAATTAATCGAAAAAGAAAAACTATGATAAATCACCGTGAATAATCAAATTTCAAAACCGTACCATATAAGTATAGTAAAAACTGCATAAAAATTTCATTGTACAAATATTTGAACCAATAATTTAAACAATTAAGATCATAAACACACATAAATATTTTAGTTGAAAAGATTTGTCTAACATAATAAATAGCTTTATAACCTCTTACACCTTTCATGACTACACATAAATCTGGAAAGAAATAATCCACTGAAATGCGAGTCTGTCTATACCTTCACACCAACACATAAAACTGAAACAAACAGTAACATATTTCACTGGCATATAAGTCTGCTTTCATATTTTATTATTTTTTAAAAATCTTTTGTTTAACTACTTAAACTAGCATTACATGTGAAAATTACATAACTTTTGCAAACACAATCCTATGTAGTTTTACAAGGCCGTAGGCAGGGGGAGGGATTTTGGGGACTGCCCCCCCCCCGAAATTTTGAAAGGTCATTTTGTAGATAGACAATGTCCCACGTTTGTGCATGTGTGTGCTATCTGCCTAGCTGTTCATGAATATAAACAGTTATTCTCTTAAAAAAACCGCTCATACCATAAAAGTCTTCCCTTTCCGACCGAACGCTGGCCGATTGGTTAGGGCGCTGATCGTCGGTACCGAAGTTCGTGGGTTCGAATCCCACTGTGGCTTGGATGTTTGTAGCCTTTCGGAATCGGCTTTAAGCAGTAGGTCCCGGTCTCATTAGCCCTCGTGTGCAAAAGAGTAGACCGTAGCGCTCCATATCAAACCAAACCAAACCTTTCTCTTTCCGCTAGCCGGAAATAAGGAAATACAACACTGTATTTCCGGCACTGTATTTCGGAAATACAGTGCTTTCCCTTTCATCAATTGAAGTACCATTCACTAATAAAGATGTCTTTCTCCCTTGGTCCCCCTCCGAAAATAATTTCTAGCTACGGCCCTGTAGTTTTATCTTTTTTAGCTTAAACTCAATTATTCCCGTTGTAAGATAAAATTGTTATTCGAATATAACATTAAGTTCAAAATATATACTGTCTCAAAAGCAAAAAATATGCGAAAACAAGAAAAATATAATATAAGAGCAAAAGAGAATTTTCATCAGATGCAGGAAATATCCTGTAATACCCAAGAAATTAAATCTTTTAGAGTAATACGGCAAAATTAGATGAATTTTTCCTAACAAAACAGGATGATTTTGAAATACTTGTGAATGCTAATTTTATAGTATTTTTTAAGGAGACTTATGCACATCTATCCTTCAAGAGAGTTATACGTATGAGTATGCAAGACATAGCATAATATGAATTTCAAAAGAATTTTATTGTTAGAAGTTTTGAATAACATGAAATATTAAAACAATAATAAATGTTATTTCAAGCCTGAAATTAAGGTATGCTTCAGAATAATTAACTTAGGGTAAAAAAAGGCGTCATTTTCTAAGCATTCATTTTAGAGTTATAAATTTCTAAAATTCTTAATAAAGTTATCCAAAGGTAAGAATTCCTTAATATAAATCTGCTATACTGCTACAAAGTTTTAATAATATAATAATAGGAATACAAACTATTTCATGTATGTGCAACTAATATTGTGTCTCTGATAACTTTGTACAATAGCAAAATAAATAAATATATAAATAAATAAATAAAATGATGAAAAATGTACGACCGAAAACGTATACGAAAATCTAGTTATAACTATTATCCCAAAAGATAACTACGATAAAATTAAAGTAAACCGAGATACACTATTTAATTTTAGTGGTCTAATAAGTGGCTAAATCATAATAAATGCATTCTTGTTACACTTTCCATGAGATGAAATTATTAACGTCTTACCTCACGTCCTCCTGAATATGCTCTGTTGAAAAAGCAGCAGATTCTTTTTACGATTCCTTTTCGGGAATAGCAATGTGGGTATTTCTTGTGTGATAGCAAAACTTTTTCAACTAATTTATTATAATTTATTATACTGATTTATCAGGTTAAAGTGTGATATGTCTTTTAATCAATTGAAAATTTTTCACTACCACATGAAAAATCCGTTAATTTTTCATAGAAAATATATATTGTAAACTGAATCTGTTGCTTCTTCAACACTGAAAGGTTGACGTATGATAAGACTTTATACATAAAAACAACGAAATGATTTATTTGTGTCACGAATTTATATATTTTTCAGTTGTTACACAGTACCCACACGTGCGAAAACAAAAAAAAAACAAAAACAAATAAACCTACAAATGGCACAAAAGAAATTTATGTTAACATTTATATGTAAAAGCATAAAACTAATTAGTCCATTAGGGAAATCCTTTTCATTGCTATTTTTCCTATGAATCTGAAACTTTGCAATAAAACTGCATAAAACTTACTCCAATTTATTCTTGTCAAATTTTCGTGAACTGATCTATTTTGTTTCGTATTTAATGATTTATACATGTAATAATCCGCTGCAACTCAACAATCGCATTTAAAATCTGATGTTGTATTCTAATATTAAGCATATAAAAACAATTTTTACGTATTCTAAACATAAAAATTTATTGACAAAATATTGTATCTGCAATAAAAAAAAATATACTTTTTTTAATAAGTATTGTAAATTTTCTTGTTCAAAAATTGTTTCCACACAAATATATTGCACCTGCATTTGTAAAATATCTACTTCAGGAGGTCTCAATTTTTTTTCCTTTAACTATTCCAAACTATATTTTAATAATAATTGTATGCTTGAAGCAAAGCAAAAAATAATATTTTGGTATGAAAAATAATTTTTTTCTACATTTGTAGGGGATTCTAGGAATAAATTATGGTAATAGCAATGTTTCAGGATAGCAACAATCGATAAAACTGCCCTTCAAATCTCATAGTGGAAATGAAATTCGATCTTGTGTACGTAACAGATATATAACACTGTAATTCAAAGGGTTATAATCTATAAAAAGACAAGGGACCTTGAATATCAGTTTTTAAAATATTCAATTTTTAACTGAAATGCGCATAAATATTTTTTTATAGTACATACAAGTCATTCATTTCTATTAGAACAAACTTTCGTCTGAAATACAAGACTTTTTCATACGAATAGAGCTGTTCCAAAATATTTATTAGAAATGCTCCAAAGGCATGACATTTTAACATACGACGGCTGTCCAGTAAGTAATAAGACTATAGACAGGAAACTGATTAGCATTAATCCTGTTTATTTTTGTGGTATGTTTCGGAATATCTACCGTAAAACGCAATGCATTTGTTCCGATTTTTTGTTCACTTCTTAAATACATGTGAAAGTCCAATTTTTAAGAATGGTTTCAAAACTGCCGCAGCTTTTACATATGCTTATAGAAAAAAATTCAATAAAGCATATATGAAAGCTGTCTTTTATGTAAGTTTTCAAAATGGCGGCCTTTTAGTAGTTCCTTAAGCAGAAGAAATAGTCGTAAGTCGCACGGTGTGAGATCATTACTGCATGGAGGGTTTAGTATGATATCAACGTCTTCTTCAGTACTGGTTATATGAGGTAGTTACATATGTCATATAACATTATGTCATACGACAGTCGATAGCCGTGGTCAATAGTCGTGCAACATGACTATTAATTGCATTTATCTACCTTTCAAATTTCGCGATCACAATAGCAACAACCATACCCTAGTACCAACGAACTCAGATGTAATCCCTTGATAAACTACTGTAGGTCAGGGGTTTCCTATTTACAACCTTACCGAATGGTCGAATCGTAGGGCGCTGCTTTTCAATATCGGAGTTCGAGGATTCGAATCCCACTAATGACAAGGATGTCCGTAGCCATTCAGCTTTGAGAAATATGCTCCGGTATTATTAGCCTTAGCAAAACAGTAGACTATAGCGCTCCAAACCAAACTTATCTGCACAGCAATTTTCATATGCATAAATTTGTTCCATTGACATTTACAGGGTACTTTTGGGAAGCATCACTTGGCGTTTGTTTTGTGAATACCTTTTTTTATAGCCTTTTCCTCAGTAGCTTCCATTCTCGAAATTTTATATAGGTTTCTTTATCAGATTTCGAGAAGCAAAGAGTGGTTCTGAGTCATTTACCCTATTCATGAAAATAGACTGTGCAAGATTTACACAAATGTACCTTTTTTATAGCAGTGATTTTACTTTATTTTAGCATTCATATATAATCAAAACCGAATATATAATTTATATTTTATAACGTTACTTATAACGTTTTATCAATTTATGTTTCTCCGTTTTACAGTATTAAACTCAATTATTCTAGAAATTACTTCACGTTTTAAAAAAGTATACCCAGTTTCATCACAAACATATTTATAGACAATGTCAAACAATTTGACAGACTAAGAAAAGTAATGCACCTGGTGCATTTTGAAATCGCCAACTCTATACCAAAAATATCAAACTGAAAAATAATGTTTTTCGGTTTTACAATAAGGATGTACAACAAAAGCTTTAAAGAAGTAAAATAATCTGTCAATTAGAAAACTTTCTTTGATTATGAAGACTAAGTTTAATATTTTCAGAACATTAAGCATTCCAAATTTTGGACAAATCATGAGATTTTTAAGCTTTTGTGAGTTTTTAATAAGATGAAATATTATTTTTGTTTCCTTCAAAATTTCCCGCAATACAGAAAGTTTAAAGAAAAATAATAATATATTCTAGTGGAAACCAACAAAGAAATATTAATTTATTCCCATTGAAAATATAAAATAATTAGGAAATTTAAGTATACAGGAATCTGATAAGTTTTCTATTAATATGAAATAATTACTTAAAGACGTAAAAGAAATTGAAAATAAACATTCATGAGTACCAAAACTGGAAGATAAACATCAGTGAAAAAATTATTTCTTTCAATAAAAATATCATGGTTAAAAAAATATTTCTTTGGTTCCATAAAACATCATTACCTTCGAGTAAAGAAGAAAGTGATCAATAACATTGATTTATTTTAGGAAAAATCTACTCTCCATTTCAAAGTCAATTCTTTTTTTACGACATTGCTTTTCTCTTTAAAAATTTATTTTATTTTGGTTTCAATTCATCTAATTGTACCCTAAAATTAACAGTTTAGCACGATGGTTGTTCTATCTGTCCAAATGAACTAAATTCAAACAGTTGAGTTTGGAGTACAATAAATATTTCAAAATTATCACATAAAAATTGATCTGCCTTCTTCAGTAGGATGACATGCGAAATTGGGTATAGACTAATCATATTTAGCATCTGTATGCACTGATTGATATAGGAAATAATAAACTTGTTTAAACCTTTGCACTCCAAATTAACTTTCCCCATTTCTAGTAGTTTGCTCCATATTAATGTTCGAGGTATATCAATTTATCACCGACCTAACAATTTTAATTCAGTTAGACAACAATGCTTAAATTTAAAAAACCGCGTCGAGCTATACTCGTGTTGTAAAATATAATAACTCGACATTGGATTGCAAAGGGTTAAAAAGCAAGTGCTCTGAATTTTACTGTTAACATATTGCTTTACAAAACATGCCTAAGACACCCGCTTGACACTGTGCCTCTAATTTAACCCTCTAAATGGTTCGCACGTACAATTCCGCCAAACCGATGATGACTTCAAAGCGTTTGTCACGTACAATTTTCGACCTCGAAAAACGTTTCGAAAATGGATGTAATGTACATTTCTGCCAGTGTTTTTCCCTTTGGAGTTTTGAGGTACGAGCGTCAGGTCGATTGTTTAGGAACAGCACACCTACTCTCTGAGGCACAACGACGCTGATAGCTTTTTATGGCTTTGTAAATCTCTATTTCGAAGTATTTCTTTTGCGGTAACAGATGTATCTCTAACTGAACCACTTAAATAGCTTGGATGACTTTCGTAAAAATGATATAAATCATTCTCTTAAAGAATATTTTTATTTGTACTTTTAGAACCCATTATTTCTTATGGGATGATCTTCGAGATTTGACGAGCTTTTTGTGTATTAAAAATTAACAATCTATAATGTCTATTTATATATCTATTTATAACCGGAAATAAAGGGACAGTAACGTGGGTGGGTTTCCCGTATTCCAATCTAGTCGACAAAGGGTGAAATAAAACATCATAGAACACTTTGGTCACTGACACAATGAAACTTTAGTGTATTTTTTGGAGACTTTTTTTCCTTGATGTGTTCCACTCGTAGGGTTAATGGAACAAATATTTCCTGATAGTATATAAAAAGGGGACTACGTTTTCACATCGTTCTCTACAAATCATATGTTTTGAAAACTGTAAAGTTTAATTGTATTAAATAAAAAACATTAATTCATTTATTCTTCCTCTTCATTTTTTCTTTTAAACTCTAATTTAAATTCTTGACGATCTTTAGTTAAAAGTATTTTGTATCGTAATAAGATTTCATGAAAAATTCCTTTATTTCGTAATACATTACTGTATTTCAAAAATGTAGATTTTATAGCGATTCGAGAGCAAGGGGTTTAAATTTATATTTTACTAACCCTCCAACTTCCTTATATTAAAATCAAAGAGAAAAATATCTTTGTGAATTGTTATACTTAAAACCGTATTCTAGAATATGTAGAAAAAATTATTTGTTCAACATGATCCTATTAAGTAAAATTCGAGGAGTCTCATAAAAGCTTAGGGTGGAGGGGAGGTTTGGTTTGGTTTGGTTTGGAGCGCTACGGTCTACTGTTTTGCACACGAGGGCTAATGAGACCGGGACCTACAGTTTAACGCCGATTCCGAACGGCTACAAACATCCATGCCAGCAGCGGGATTCGAACCCACGAACTCCGGTTCCGAAGAGCAGCGCTCTACCATTCGGCCATCGTTCGGCAGGGTGGAGGGGAGTAGAGCTTCAAATACACGTGTCAGAAATATTTTTTTTTAAAGCACATTTAGATGATACATTTTACTCTTATTTAATTTTTTATACTTATTAACTTTAACATTCTTATAAATTATGCTTAAAGTATCATACTAACGTTAGACACCCATTTTTTAAGAACAAACCAAATATAATATAATGTGTTTTAGCGTGTGAATGTATAAAAACACTTTTGTTGATAAGTAATGTGCTTTATTATAATTTATTTATATAATTTATATAAAAAAATCAATATTTTATACTTACGGCTCTTGCTCTCACAAAAAATGTAAAATGTCTCTACTTTTTCTTAATAATATAACCACTTTAGACTACTAAAAATGTAATGATAACAATCTAAGATATAAAATAAAAAAATTCCATATATATATATATATATATATATATATACTATATTTAATTTTTTAATTTAATTTCTTTAATTTCCTTTCGTTAATTTTAAAGACATTTTTGGCATATGAACATATAAAAAAACTAACTTTGGTACCCATGTTACACTATTAGTATCACTTCTAATATATATTAAACATTCAAGAAGATAGCCATAGCTTTTAAAGTTATACGAGCCTTAACTGACTTATATAAAAAAAATTTCATCCTTCACAAAGTATATTTAAATTTACCTTTTAAACCTACTCCTCGCTTATAAGCTAATGTGGAAGTAGCCATGATTATGATTCTAATGAACGTAGAGACAAAAATTGTTTTGGATAACTAAAAGTATAATGTAAGTAATGAACCAGTAAAATATATTTTGACTTTGGATGAAAATTAGCTAGACAAACGTAGTCAGATGTCTTAAAAATTATGAGTAATAAAGAGCTAAAAAACAAACAAAACATTTTGTTTCTGTATTAACTTTCTCATCAAATTTGAGAAAGTCAACTTTCAATCTTTTGCTTCAAACAGTTATCGGGAACTAAATCAAATATGAAGCCACATATGAAGCAGCTTAGTTGCTTAAAAGGTATCACTAAAATAAAAGTATTGAAAAATCCTTTTAAACTGTTTTTTTATTCCTTAAATTAAGAGCCTCATATAAACTTTAGACTAAAGAAATGATAAAATAAGCTGCAATAGTGTCAATTGTAAATAAACGAGAAAAACATACTTAATATCACTGTAAGAACATAATTGGTTTAAAAGTCTTCAGCTTTTCCAGACAACAATTAATCCCATTAAACGATGGGTAAAGTCAAAAACGGTGTCACTCTTCCAACAGATGTATCAGATTTTGAAATCTTGCAAAAGCATGAATGTTTCTGTCTAATGCTTTATCAATAACTGTTTTCATCGAACATTCAAAGATTAAATACCTTGAATTTATTTGGATGTTCTTATTTAAATTTATTATGTGTTTTAGAATGGATTTAAATTACATTCTTTGCCTATTTTCAACTTTATCCATACATCCTTAAAATATCATTATACTGACATTTTTTTTACAGGGAGCAGCTTTTAGTTCAATAACTAATATCACTTTTCTCTCGAGATTATTTGGAAAACTTGTACCCAGCAAACTCATTCTAAATTAACCAATGTACATTGTACAAAATTGTTGCTATGTAGATTAACACTAGATTTATGGACAGAGCCAATTTGACTCATTAAAAATTTGATCACTATATATATATATATATATATATATATATATATATATATATATATATATATATATATATATAACTTTAATATCACTTTTCAAAAACATACGTTGGTTTTTAGTTAAGTAATAAAATATATGTAAACTTTCATTCCTCTTCCCCACAGACCCCTTCATTTCGCATTATCAAATGTGGTATACCTATTTTCACGGTTGTGAGCCAATTTGACTCATAGAATGTATATGAAAATAAATATAGTATAAAGTAAATATAAAGTATATAAAGTATAGTATAAAGTAAATATAGAGAAAAAGTCGAGAACACTTCCATTCCAATGACAGAAATTCATGCTACTGACGCAAGGAAGAATTGTCAAGTTCAACAATCATGCAAAAGAAACAGATGTAGAAACCATTGTGCTAAATGTAATAGAAATGTTTGCGGAAAATGTGTTTCAAAAACAGATTTTATATGTAAAAAATGTTTTCTATGAATTTTTTGATAATAAACATTTTATTTAAATTAATTTGGAACTATTTTCTTTGCAAAAAATTTCAATTTTCTTGAATGAGTCAAATTGGCTCACTGCAGTAAAAATAGGTACATGATCAACATCCGTAAATCTAGTGTTAATAAAATATCTATATACTTATTTCATTTCCATGAACAAAACAAGAAATTTCCTACTAAACAACCTAATAGAATAAAACTCATTGATTCAGTTGTATATTGCTGTATAACTCTGTACACAGAAAAGTATAAATTAAAATTATTTATAAAATCCTGAAGTTGTAAATGAAGTCATATTTTTATACATAATATGCATGGATAACTGTGCATAATTAAGGGTCAAATTACTGGTAATTAACCCCGTTGCAAATATTTCTATTAATAGTAGGTTAGGTGGGGCTCCCAATTTATATTAGGCCTCAGGATGCTTCGATTGCGGCATGTTAATATGTTTAAGTTAAATATGTCCTTTATATCAAGCTGTGGAAGAAGCCAAGGTGTTCTTATTGCATTATCCCCAAAAATATCTACACTGATTTATGCTGATTATTGTCGGATGGTCATTTGTTAGTATAGTTCCGCCGCATAAATCCCCACCGAATGATAATAAACAGACGAATGGTGTCCATTCACGCAAAACATTACTTGTTATAATATCCTATTTGATGCTTTCGAGATGAAGAAACACAACATGGGGCTTATGAATTTTTTGGATAAATGATTATTGTATTATAAAAAAATCCTTGAAACGTATCACTGAAATAAGTTTATTGAAAAATCATTTTAAACTGTTTTACTAACTTTGGTTTTTAAAGATACGTAAAGTATTAATACAAAATTAAATACAAAACTGAATATAGCATTTTCCATTTTATTTTACATGACCTACAAATTTCGTATTGTATAGGTAGATTAAATATGTTACCTTATCCAGAAGCAAACAAAATGATTATTATATTATAAAAAAATCCTTCAAAGGTATCACTGAAATAAAAGTTTATTGAAAAATCATTTTAAACTGTTTTACTAACTTTGATGATATTTACTGTTTTTAAAGAATAAAGTATTAATACAAAATTAAATACAAAACTGAATATAGCATTTTCCATTTTATTTTACATGACCTACAAATTTCGTATTGTATAGGTAGATTAAATATGTTACCTTATCCAGAAGCAAACAAAATGATTATTATATTATAAAAAAATCCTTCAAAGGTATCACTGAAATAAAAGTTTATTGAAAAATCATTTTAAACTGTTTTACTAACTTTGATGATATTTACTGTTTTTAAAGATACGTAAAGTATTAATACAAAATTAAATGCGAAACTGAATATAGCATTTTCCATTTTATTTTGCATGACCTACAAATTTCGTATTGTAAAGGTAAATTAAATGTGTTACCTTATCCAGAAGCAAACATCATTCTCGGTCGTTTCTACGACAATACATGATAAAACAAAACTACACTTGACCTTATGTCTTGTTTGAAACTCCAAGGATTTAGTTCTAGACAATTTATCGATTGTAGTGAAAAAGGGAAAGTTAAAATAGCGGTCATCGTGACTAGAAAGAGTGTATTCGCGCGAATTTACAATGTGCTACAACTCTAGTAAGCGAACAATCATTATATGTTTTAAATACCAATTCTGATAAAAAAAAATCTAAGCATTTTGAACTACCTGAAATAAATTTAATAATAAAAAATATTAAAAAAAATATATTTAAGCTATAAAAGGAAGTTATAAAGACTATGGAATTGAGATCTTACTATAGTTAACTTTTATAACTTAATTCATTTCAAATTGTAAACAATAGAATGTAATTAATCCTACGAAACTTCCAAACTTTTTTTAAGAGATCCCCAAACAGAATTTATTGATCATTATTACCCTTCACAATTAAAATTTAACGATAAAGCAGAGGTTGCATTTCTTAAATTTCCTTTAAAATGAGAAAAGCTAGTACAATAATATATCAATTCAGATTTATGAGGTAATTAACGGAAAGTTTGTAGAAACTTGGAAGTTTGAAGGAACTAAAATAATATTTTCTATCCCAGATAAATTATTATTGAGTATAATTTAAAGGAAGACAAGGTTCATTATTCAATACCGCAAAGTTATTCCAATATAAATTTTAACAAGTATTTTACAAAACACTTTATTTTTCTCTTAATTTAACTAAGCTCAAATACATATTTTAATTTTTTGCATCATAAAATAAACTAAAAATTATTATAAAAACAAATTTAAACTGATTAATATCCCAGTGCTTTAAAAGAATATGCACTATTAGGTTTTTGAATGGAAAAAAATCATATCTATGTACAAACTTTACAAAATAAACCCAAAATATTTTAATATTTGACATAGTAATGCACAGAATATTCTTACAACAGCCGACATACACATTTAAGGAAAAAAAGGGCAGAAAAATTCTTGTCAAATGCAAACATTTGAATATATTTCCCAGAGTAAAATAAGTTTTTGCATTGAATTTACCTATTTAACAGTTAACTTGAACGTAATTTATTAATATTTTGAATGTATTTAAGATAAGATTGGGCATTCTGTCAAATTTTAGGCTCTATTCAATTCTTTTCCAAGGTGAGGAAACAACGGATACTAAAAAGCAATGGGTATTCGAAATGGATATAGAAATTGAATAAAATTTGAGCTTAAAACTAATTTACAACACTATCTGGAAGTACTTAGATATATATAAAATACAGGGTAAGTCTAAATTATTTTGCAAAAAAAAGGGGGTGATAGTTCCTATCCAGACGAGCAATAATTATCATGGCACATAAGATCGCATTCCACTCTGAGGCACAGAAGAGAGTAAAACTAGAATTCCAACCTGAGCTTAAAACAGTGATAAGAAAGCAAATAAACTATACCCAGAGTTGCGCAATCTGATTTATTGTTCAGAGAAAAACTCGCAGGAAGTTCTTAAAATGGTGGCCCGTGAATATGCACAGTTCAAATCTTTCGAAGATTTCCGGGTGTTGTGTTAATTACGTCTGCAGCATCAACAATTCTTGCTACGAGATCTTAAACTGAGTCCACAGACATTTCGCCGGCTAAAATTTCATGTGAAGAAAAATGCACTAGGTTGAAGTCTGCTGAGAGAGGAATCCAAACAACAAGTATGCTACGTCCAATCTATGGTACAGAATATGTGGCATTGAAGATTTGTAGTGTCGTACCGCACTGGAAATTGTGCTAGGACTCCATCGTGCATAAACCACACATTTCTCTGTCTGAGGAGAATACAGTAAACAGTCTTGTTAAAGATACAAGTTTCGACTTCAGCTTTTTCTAGCCTCTCAGAGTGGATTGCAATCCTATGTTTCATGGTAATTATTACTCGTCTGGATAGGTACTATTATTTCTCTTATTTTGTAAAAACAATTTAGACTCACATTGTAAAACTTATATTTAGAGTAAATACTTAACATTTTTAAAAGTATTTTAAAATAATACTCTTTTTTTTTACAAGGGAATTACCTGATTGAAATTAATGACAGTTCTATCTCCTATATCTCTGCAGGTACACGGTTAATATGTCAATAGGCTCGTTCATAAATAGTTTCATTTTGACTAATCTTTGTGAAAAAAATTTGGTACCGACTTTGATTTTCTTTCGTAGTCCTCCTCTTTCTAATGATTCTTCTTTTTGCTTATGCAAAGGTCTGTTGTGATCCTGTTAGATGTTGAGTTACTGTCAACTGAAACGTAATCTATAACCTGTCCAATTTATAACAATCGTCTTGGAATGATAGCCAATCTTCAGTAGACGAAGCTTAGTTATCATCACTTTTTCTTAAAACCGTTTTAGCGAAACATACTGCACATAGCTGTACATTTTCTTTCTCCTGTCCTCTTAAAATTTCCGAAACTGATACTTATGGGGAAAAAAGCAGCGAAACATTTTTCGACAATAGATGAAGGAAAATATGCGTGGAAAAACAACATAGGTTCTAAGCTAATAAATTAAGGACCAAATGAAGTGAGTGATTTTATGAAACATTTTCTGATAATATTGTTGTTGCTAGTACCACTGGGAGGAGCTAACCACGTGAGCCAGAGGCTACTCCAACTAAGGCGAAGGGATGTGTTTTTCGTTTGAAGAGAACTGCAAGGGGAAAAGAACGACTTTACTTAAGGGGGTCCTCGTAATTGGGAAGTAACGATCAATCACCGACCACGAGCCTATTTTACTATTAATTCACACAGTGGATCTTTGGTATGCTCTAGCCTCGATCTCGCAATTCTCCGGTTACGACACCGTTACCTTTGCCAACTAAGCTACCACGGCTCTTCAGGTAACAGGAGATTATACAAAGTGTACAATTAAGTCATTGACCGACTTTTACTCCGCAACGTTTATTCATATATCATATAAGATCAGAATTCCTTTTACGATAGCTTTGAATTTAAAGCTTCAGTTTTTCCAAAAAATACAAAATCTGAACTTTTATACGTTGCCCCTTTCCGTATTATTACATTTAGTTGAAATTGAAACTCGTCCTTAGAATCGTAATACAAAAAGTTCCATATCTCTGTGAGAAAAATTAACAGAGATATTTTAGTTCAAAACTTGCGAAAATTTAAAGGATTTTTTTCTTTTTTTTAAGGGACATGGTTATTAGATTAATTACAATGATTCAAAGTTGATTCAAAGCCTTTTAGTGTAAAAAGGGAGGGGGATTATTAAGAGCTTATTTTATTAAAAAATACAGTGTATATCCTACTTTTCTACGTTTACAAATTATAATCAGGTAATCTTCACTTGTTTTTATTAAGAAAGATATTTGTCTGGTTAAAAAAGCATACCCATACCTTCTCTGTGCGAGTGTGGACAAAAGAAACTTTTGAAAAAAAAAGACATCACCTTTCATTAAAGCTTCTTTTATAAACGTCGACTTAATGCCAGGTGAAACTTGAAACTTACACATCCCCAGTCTTGCCAGAATCAGCGTCATCTTCCCCGAGGAGGTTAGCGCATTACATAATTTTTACATTCTTTTAAAGGAGAATTATTTTTAACCCTAATTTTACCTCGACCTGTTTAAAGAAAATACAAATGTACATGTGAGAGAAAGTTTTAAATATATTTATCTCGTTAAGCGTTATCAACAAACTAGTATGAAGTAAGCAGTCAGTCGGCAAGGCATGATAAAAAGGAATTATTCTATTATACTCATTTACGGCTAATAACTTTATCACATATACAGAAAACCTAAAAACAATAGCCGACGGGTATTTGACAAATGGCACACATAAAAAAAGAATTCCAAAGTATTATCTTAGACGTTTTTCGAGCATCCTTTACATCCTGGCATAATTCAACACGATATTTTACTTTTGTTTTAGTTTCGTAGACTTTTGGCGTCAGATAAACTGCTTAAGATTTTGATAAAATTGGTTGAGACTATTGAAATACTGTCAGGTTTTTGTTTTGCTATCTGTGAACCATTAGAGCACGACAAAATACAAAGATAACAACGGAAACTAGGTTATTTACTGAGGATTTTGTCAGGCACTCTTTGCATTTGTTTTCTGGATACCAAATGGATTCAAAGGAATATAACTCCTTTCTCGACTTAAAATTTTTTTTTATAAGAAACATCTTTCGATTCCTCATAAGACAAAAAGAAATTCTTCCCTTAGAAGGAATTTTTTAAAAGTTTTTTATGATGCTTTGGCTTTGAAAAAATCATTTAGTTTTGAGTTTTAAAGTAGTATATATTTTTCACAATAATACAAAAAATTATACAGGAAATGAAAACAAATTCGCTTAACTGAAAATTACTTTTAAAAAATACATATATATATATATATATATATATATATATATATATATATATATATATATATATATACATATACATACACATATATATATACATATACATATACATACACATATATATACATATATATATATATACATATACATATCCATACATATACATACATATACATACATATACATATACATACATATACATATATATACATATATATATACATACACATACATATATATACACATATATATACATATACATATACATATACACATATATATACATATATATATATATATACATATACACATATATATATACATATACATATACATATATACATATATATACATATACACATATATATACATATATACATATACACATATATATATACATATATACATATACACATATATATATACATATATACATATACACATATATATACATACATACATATACACATATATATACATACATATACACATATATATACATACATACATATACACATATATATACATACATATACACATATATATACACATATATATACATACATACATATACACATATATATACATATATACATATACACATATACATATACATTTTTATTAGAAACTAAATTTTTATATTCAAATTCAAATAAAATATTCATTCTCTTCTAAACTTTAATTTTAATATGTAGGATACTTTTTAAAAATTTTAAATATTAAGAAATTGTAAATTAAAAAGAAATTAGCCTTTATCATGCAATAAAATAAAACACATCTCTCGTATAATTATAATTGAGATTCATACAATATAAAAGATAATTTTATCTCCTATATGATATAAAAAATTAGTTTCTAACTTACAAATTTCAAAAGTTACTTTGCAGGTTAGTAGATTTCTACTATATTTCTCTTCGGATACCTATTTCATATACTTATGAAAAATGTTTTACTTCATTCAATAAAACCAAATTTTTATAAGGTTAGAATCCTATTAATGATCCAGAAAAAATTATTCTAAAAAAGGCAAGATTTTTTATTTTATACTGAATCAAAAATAGATTGTTATAAGGTATACTTTTCAGCTCGAAAAGATTACACCTTCTTAAAACGAATATTTTTTCAACTTGAGTTACTCCTATGATCTGCCTCCCTTAACATATTTGGTGTAATAATAGTTATACAATAATTAGAAACTGGACATCATTGGAATGCCAAATTTTCCTTCTACAATGATTAATTTTGAAATCAAATTATTTATTCTGATTCAGTTTTACAACTAAATATATTCAGGCTTGAAAATTAGCTTGGATAAGTTCTATCAAAATTTAGTATGTGTGTGGCAACTAAAGCAAATGCACTTGAAAAACAAATGTTTTTTCTAAATAGAATGTAAAAACAGGTTAATCCCCAACCACATGGAGTATTTTAAATTTGGCTGAGGTTTAGACTAAGCTGCGTCGGTTTTAGCTGTTAATTACAATTCGTACCCACACATTTTCACACGGGTCACATTTATTTGATCCATTCTTCGATGGGTAATCTTTTAATCCAAAAACTTTCTTCCTTATCGGAATAGCACTATAAGTATAAAGCACATAACAGCTGAATAATGGGAAAAAATCTTAAGATTACAACACCCGAATGTATACTTAGTTTTAAGGAAAACTCAAAATATGGGACTATATTTTGAAATCCGTTATTTCAAAATATAATCCCTTGCAAAATATCATCAGTGCAAAATGCATATATCAGCGTAAAATATGTATTTTCTTTGAATTTAGCTATTTCAAGTTGAACTATTTTCTTAACTTATTAATATTTCGAATGCATTTTGATTACGGTGAATAATTAATATCCGATTAATTCTAATATTAAGTTTACATATTCATTCTTGTACCTGAACCTACCGTTATGTTGTGGTGGTAGATGTTACCAATAAAATATTTTTTTTAAAGTAAGGAGGTACCTTAAAAGACTTTGGGTTCTAAGCTAGACTAAACCAGAAACCGATCGTGTTGGATTTGACTGGAAAATAAGTCAATTTTGGCTATATTTCGATTGTTATTATAATCAGAGTTTCTAATATTATAGCATAAGAATGAAAGACTTATTCAATTTTATACATCATCATAACAAATAACCTTTTAATAGCTTTGGCCCTTATTCCAAGATTTGACTTTCACCTGTGATTTGCTTTCTCTCTTGCTCTTATTTTCTACCTCTTCTTAACTTTAATTCTTTCACCTTTGCTTTGAAATTTGTTTGTATTTAACTTTGAAATGTCTCTTTGTTTCAAAGTGTGTCTGGCTCTGTATTCTTTGAAAGTAATTAAGTAATACAAATTGTAACCAATTAACAAAACATCCGATGCCCCATAAAATATATCCAATAAGGGAGAAAACTCACGTTAATTTAAAACTAAAACAACATTTTCACTCAAAATCAAATGAGAGAAACTTTTGCATTTATTTTAAATTACCAGGTATATATAACTTTCTTTCTAATTAGTTTTCTAAGCAACATTTTCTTGATTCAAACTGAAACCATTCATGCCTAAATTATTTCTACTGAATATATACTGATGCATATTTTAAATCTAAGTTATTATGGGTTCCCGAGAGAAAAAAATATTAAATTTAAGCAACTTTAAATATTACAGTAAACCATCATTAAAAATAAACTGTAAATTTAAGTATCACTGGGGTCATTTATAAAAAGGAAAGAAAATTTTTTGCTTTCTTATATAAACGCAGTACTGTAAAGTTTTTAATTTGTAACTAAATTAACTAGTTGATCAAAAGGAAATCCGTATGTGCTTGACATGCCTTTTATGGCTTTTTAAAAAGATTTTGATCATGGTTCTTTAAGAATTTAATAACGTTTTCTAAGTAGCAATAAAGATATTCTATCGAGCAAAGCTAATTCATATTTCAGAAAAATTAAAGTTGAAAAAACTAAATTTAAAAATTAAACTAAACCAAATCAAATTAATGGGAAATAAAGTCAAAGACCCATTTAACGAAGTTGCTAATCTTTAAAAAGAGTTCGTAGAATGGGAAATTCGTTAAATAGAGGCTCGTCTTGTGAAGTAAGTAAAACATATTTGAAATTCATAAACAGTAATAAATCCCTGTTTTTGCACAAATCAATATCTATTTTATTTTTTACCCACCAGAATGAAATCTACGAGTAAAACAAAATTAAAGTAAGACATTGTCAGGAAATACACTGAATTTTCAGTTTAAAAAATAAAACTAGTTCAAGGTCATTGGTCATAAAATGGGTTTGACAAATAACATATTTGAAATGTCCAGAAATATTTTGAGAAATAGGGAGAACAAAATTAGATCACAGGAAGATTTTGTTAAGCAGTGAATGTGCTTCTCTATTTGGAATTTATTTTACGAAAAAAAAACGCAAAATGCTCTTAGTGCCAAAACTTTTTTCACAAATTAGAAGTCGTCAAACACAGGTTCGA
The DNA here is from genome assembly GCA_032207245.1 of Pardosa pseudoannulata. Classification (NCBI taxonomy): domain Eukaryota; kingdom Metazoa; phylum Arthropoda; class Arachnida; order Araneae; family Lycosidae; genus Pardosa; species Pardosa pseudoannulata. Next base: position 97,510,386 of record CM063502.1, read on the forward strand.
CTGTAATTAATAAGAAGAAACATTCCTCACGTTTAGTTTTATTATTTTAAAGAATATTCGTCAGCAACAATCCTTGAGAGCCGCTCCGAATTCATTCAAAAATTTTCGCAGGCTCTGCTCCCCCAAAATAAAAATCAATGAAACCTAACGTTGGTAAAAGAGTCATAAAGTGCAACACCCTATTACTCTCTTCTGTTGCGGGAATGTGACTAATAAATAATTCAACTCTTACAAATAGCTTCGTTTCTCGGCGCTCTTATGCAGGCGTCCTGATACTTGCATGAAAGTAAATTAAATATAAAGCCTCTCACATCTTCCGAGGTATTTTAATGGACTCATAAAATGTCCCAAGAACTGTACAAGGCTCCAACTATTTCAGATTTAATTATCTAATTTTGCATACGTTATTTATTCCGAAAAAAAAGCTGTTCCGTTAAATTTGCGAAATAAAACTGAAAAATAGTCTTGCTTATTTCTGCGATCGGGAAAAAACAAATTAATAGAAAATAGGGGAAAAGAAATATCCCTTACTTGTACCTGGCTCAGTTTTTGCTGGCTTTCAATTAAATAAAAAGCAAAAAACCTCGAATCGATAGATATAACTTAATGGATCTGAGGTAAAGATTTTAGTAATATTAACCATTTACTGATAATTTATAACAAATGAAAAATTACTTTCAGTATTTGTTACATTTAAAGGGCACTGTAAGTTTATGATAGTTAAATACTTCATCATAACAACCGTTTTCCAATTCATCATAAAATAGAATATTCTGCTCCTCTTAGGATGAATTTTTTAATAAAAGTCTACCAGCGAAAGATTCTTTAGTTTTGTCATTTCAAGTAGCATAATTTTTTATAACAAAAAATATACACAAAAAATTAAATTCACTTACCTGCAAGAGAAAGTTAGAAAAATATGTATGTTAGAAACTAAAATTTATCAAATTCAAGTAAAATTTTTTTTCTGTAAACTAAAACTTTACAGGTATCTATAATTTGAAATTACAAAAATAACTTTTATGCTACAAAATGAAATATATTATGCTTATATTCATATAATTAAGGTTCAAAGAAAAAGATTATTAACTATTAAATTAAAGAAAAATTATTTTTGAGTTTACAAATTTCAAAAGTTTGTGCATGTGAAAAGATTTTTAATTTTTTCACTTGGTGTACATATTTTACGTTTTTTAAAAATGCATTATTTCACAACAAAACCGAATGATTTTTATAAAGTTAGATCCTCATTAATGATCTAGGAATACATTTATTCTAAACAGAGTAGAACATTTTATTTCATTTATATGAATAGGCTGTTTTAATGCATTATTCATTTCTATGTGACGCAAATTATAGCATTTTTATATAAGAACTAATTTTAACTTTAATTTTTGGTTACTTTTTACGTTACAATGAAATGTTTATCAACAATATTCTAACAACGAAAAGTACAAATTTCAGTGACCCTCATAGGCAAATAAAAACCTATCATTCGTTATTCACGAAAAAAAAAATATTTGTTTAAAAGTAATATATTAAGTTCACCTTAGCGAAGTACGGGCACACTTGCTAGTTTTCTATATAAGAATATGACTATTTTAAATTTAATGGCGTATGCCCGTACATTCATTCAATAATTCATTTATTCATGCATACATAAGCGTGCATGCTCGTCCATTTATAAATATTTTGTGAGAGATCTTTAATTAATATGGGAAACAATTGAAATATTTCGTATATAATGCCCAAATGTGGTTCAGAATTTTTACCAAGATTATTTTGTGTCGAAAAAAATAAGATCCTTGTTAAATAAAACAAATTTACAATCTCAGAAAAAATTTCTTTTTTCGTAACAACGCATATTTTACAGTTCAGCACCATAAACAAATTTATGCAGTGCGTCATTTCTATTCATGTGAAATATTACAAATTTTCCAAAGCCTCTAAATTAATAAATTTCTTTGAAAACCAGATAATTAAAGAGCGCAACAAAAAGATATTCACTTTAACAGATTAGATATTATTGGAAGTAACAACGCATGGAGTTTAGGAAAATGAAAATAAGCTGTTTCGCAGCCGTACATGATATTATATTAATGCAGTGTTAACTTTGACATTTAATCTCCGCTCTGTGCGTGTAACAATTTTCAATATTGCTTAAGAACCAGAATTGCAAAGCTTCTTCCTAAGCTTTCGGAGAATCATCATCAAAGGTTAATTAAAACTGGTTGAATATTCTTTCAATATTAACACTTTCTAGGCTATATCTAAAGCGAAAATTATTTTCTTGCATAAAATGGTGACGATAACAAGAGTTCAGAGATGCAAAGAGGTGCGGTTTTATTTTCCCTGCTCATTTTCGCAAAAGATAAAGAGATCTGCTATCTTGTTCATTTTTTGAGGGGAAAAAGCACTTTAGATAATGATGAGTTTCGAAGTATGATATTATCTAGATATGTAAGTGTTTAACTATATCCATTTTAGTGTCTGAACTTTTAATCTTCCAATGAATCAGACCCTCTCCTAAATTAATGATAATCATCTTTAAGGAAGTTTAATAGAAACATTTGGAAAAAAAAACTTTTAATCTTTTTTTGTTCATAATCCATAAATAAACTTTTAAAATAAATGATTTATTGAAAATATATATTTGATTTAAACATTTATATTTATTACGAATAATTATTTCCAAAATTTGTTATTCTTTGTTGTTTAAATGTGTGAATGAGAATAAGCAATTCATGTTAGTCCTATGTCTCATGATTTTCCTGGTTTAGTACCTATGTTTCTTTAAGGGGGACACTTAACCCTTAATTTGTCAAGATGTTTTTTCAAATATTTTTTAATTTCTGTAATTTTCCCCATGTCTGTATAGATATTAAAATCTCTGTGAAATAAAAAAAATATATTATTTTCCATTTTTAAGATAATGTCCGCTGTGGCGAACACTGACAATTATGTTATATAGTAGTTATAAATATACATGTCGGGTGTAGCGGCCAGACTTAGCCAAATTAAGGGTTAAATCTCGAAAAAATAGCATTTTAATCTTTTAATCTTGTCGACGCGGACCAATAACACAAACAAAAAACGAAGACTATAACATTTGTCTTTAAACTTATTTTAATCATAATGCCAGCAGCAACGTGCAGCCATCACTCACAAATAGTTCTCCTTCATAAACTAATCTAAAATAGTGTTGCCACAAAAATGCAACTAAATTATACTACAAAAATAAAACATAGCACACGGAGCATAAAACATAACAGTACAAAATGTAACACATTGAGTTCGAGGATAAACAACAAAACAAAATACAAAACATTAATAAATGATTCAAACAAATCTTTAAAAAAAATAGCCTAAAGATGGACAATTGGTTAGGGTGCTGGCCTTCGGTACCGGAGTTCGTGGGTTCGAATCCCACAGTGGCATGGACGTTCGTAGCCGTTCGGAATCGTCTTTAAGCTGTAGGTCCCGGTCTCATTAGCCCTCGTGTTGCAAAAACTAGACCGTATCACCAAACCAAAAAAAAAAATACTAGAGGCTTTTGTAAATCAAATAAAACAAACCACATGCTTCTATAATAGCTACATGAGGAGATACTTTATTTTTTTTTATAATATTAGTGTACACTAGTCCCTCTTAAGGGGGTAAATATCCTTGAGAAAAATTTTAATATATAAGTTATTCTGTGTATACGCAGCTACATAAAAAAATTAATTTGATAGCATACTCCATTCATATTAATCCTATTCCTGTTTTAGTTCCTATGTTTCTTTCTTTAAGGAGGACACGTCAATCTTGAAAAAAGTAGCACTTTAATCTTGTAATCTTAAAAGACAAATACTACAGGCTTTTGTAAATCAAATAAAACAAACCACCTACTTCCATATTAGTTACATGGGGAGATACTTTATTTTTTGTTTTATAATATAAGTCCACACTACTCCCTCTTAAGGGGGTAAAATACCCTTGAGAAAAATTCTAATATATAAATTATTCCGTATGATATGCAACTATATATAAAAAAAATTTGATAGCATACTCAATTTTACTGTCATTTTATATTAATATCGTTAAATTAATTTACATAGGAGCTTACAATAGCGTATAATGTTACAAACGGTGGGTATTTTTTAAAAGACAAGCATTGGAATATTTAAACTGTCTACGAATGATTTTCTATAAATTCCCCAAAATTTAAATTGTTACACCTTAGCTTCTATTTTAACTACATGGTAGAAATTTTGTACAGATACTCTTTGCTATTTTTTTATTTATCTTTGGAATTTTTAAAAAAATTAAAAGCAACAGTTTTCAAAATATTGCTCGAAAAAAATCCCCCCCCCCAAAAAAAAAGATTAAAAATTTTTTGCTTCATGAATTATTTAAAAATTTGTAAATCAATATTTTTACTAAAGCCCAATTTATTATCTCTTTTGATACAAAAATGAAAAACTATTTTTAAATTCATTCATGAGTTATATCAAAATTAAAATGCATTTACATTTTTTTAAATCCAAAAATTTTAAAAATTTGAGTAATTTTTATATGTATAGTAATACGCCTATAGTTACATATCTGCGAAGAAAAAATTCATTACAGCATGATTATAATTTTTAAAAAAATATAATTTTGTCTCGCGGACTCACTTAGGTATTCTTTATTTCAAATACGAATGAATAAATGTCTTAAATGATACATAATAATAGTACTTCTATTCCTAAAATTAGACGTCTCGTAAATATTTGAAATGGTATGACAAGTGATAACGAAATTAACAATAAATTGATCAGTAAATAGTCCTTTACTCTTAAAAACTTATCAAACATCCTGAAATAGTAACTGAAATAGTGAATTATTCAAAAATTTGTAAATCAATATTTTTACTAATGCCCAATTTATTATCTCTTTTGATACAAAAATGAAAAACTATTTTTAAATTCATTCATGAGTTATATCAAAATTAAAATGCATTTACATTCTTTTAAATTTTAATTTTTTAAATCCAAAAATGTTAAAAATTTGAGTAATTTTTATATGTATAGTAATACGCCTATAGTTATATATCTGAGGAGAAAAAAAATTCATTACAGTATGATTATAATTTTTTAAAAAATATCATTTTGTCTCCCTGACTCACTTAGGTATTCTTTATTTCAAATACGAATGAATAAATGTCTTAAATGATACATAATAATAGTACTTCTATTCCTAAAATTAGACATCTCATAAATATTTGAAACGGTATGACAAGTGATAACGAAATTACCAATAAATTGATCAGTAAATAGTCTTTTACTTTTAAAAACTTATCAAACATCCTGAAATAGTGAATTATTCAAAAATTTGTAAATCAATATTTTTACTAATGCCCAATTTATTATCTCTTTTGATACAAAAATGAAAAACTATTTTTAAATTCATTCATGAGTTATATCAAAATTAAAATGCATTTACATTTTTTTAATTTTAATTTTTTAAATCCAAAAATTTTAAAAATTTGAGTAATTTTTATATGTATAGTAATACGCCTATAGTTACATATCTGAGGAGAAAAAAATTCATTACAGCATGATTATAATTTTTTTAAAAATATAATTTTGTCTCACGGACTCACTTAGGTATTCTTTATTTCAAATACGAATGAATAAATGTCTTAAATGATACACAAAAATAGTACTTCTATTCCTAAAATTAGACGTCTCGTAAATATTTGAAACGGTATGACAAGTGATAACGAAATTACCAATAAATTAATCAGTAAATAGTCTTTTACTTTTAAAAACTTATCAAACATCCTGAAATAGTACAAAATTATTTACTTACTTATTACCAAATTAAATTCTTCCACGTCACGTACCATTTAGCCAAAGGATTCATCTTTGTCTACGGTGAAAAGACATGAGAATAATGGTGCTATAAAAATTACGTGATACTTAAAGTTAAAAAAAAAAAGGTAGAAAGCGAAGATGGGAGAATCCATTGTGTTTAATGTTCAGGCTGAAACCCTAAATCGACGGAAAAAGAATAACAGAACTCTTTTAGATTCTGCAGACAGTCAGCAGTAACTGATGTACATAAAATATTTATTGCATACAATTCCGTTCCGCAGCTGTTTTAAGGCAAACGATTCAAATATGTTAAAAATACGTTTGATATACCTAGAAATTTAAAAAAATCCTTCAACTTCCATAGCTGCATGACTCAACTCTATCTAAATCCCCACGGGCATGACTTTTTTTCAGTTTGTAATTAATTTTAAAATTAGTTTGAAACCAATTAAAAAATCTGAAACATGTATTTTTTATTTCGGTAAACTTTCATTAAGTTTAAAAGATTTCATATAAAACTACTAAAAATTATCTTATAGGTACAAGTTAAAAAATTAATCGCAAAGGATGGTATTATTCTGTACTTTAAAATATAATTTCAGCATAAGAATTTTCCCTATTTTATCAACAGAAGTGACAACTGGAAAAAATACGAGCCTCAAAAAACGATAAGTGTCATAAGCAGCTTGTTATTTAAAAAAGCGAAATTTGCTTATATTTAAAAAGATTAAATATGCAATAAGGACTAAATTCCACATTATGAAAACTTTATAAGATGAAAGCTCTATTTAAATGTACATTGAGGATAAAAAATAATTGAAACATTTAAAAGAAACCTCGGAAGTTATAGAAAACAATTGTTGCTTCAATATATGTTGGTGATGAACACTATTCAACCTGTTGGTTTTATCTGATTGACATTAATGGAAAGACTAATTACTTATGATATAATGGAATGCATGGAATTATTTTGAAAGGTAATTTTAATATCGATTAACAAAAAGTAATAAAGCGATTTCACGCAGTAGGACAAATTCTCAAATTATGACAATTCTGGCATTAGTTTCAAACGAAAGGGCAGTTTATTGTTTGTCTATTGGCTGTTGTAAACATGAAAATGAATGGGAAGGGCATTATAGTAGTTGATGAAATTGCCTTATAAGAGAAAAGGCCGTATTCACTTCGATTCCATTCTCTTAAGAATTTATATATGCATTGTATTTCAATCTTGCATTAAAAAAATAGAAAAAAACAGTTTTAGGCAGCATCATTTCTGAACCAAACGGACGAAGAAGCAATAAAGATCAAATAAATTTTGAAATAACAGGTTTGGTTTGGTTCGGTTAATGTTTGGAACATGAGAGCTAAACCAGAACCTACTGCTTAAAGCAGACTCTGCTAAAACCGATGAACATCCTTTCCAGCAGCGAGATTCAAACTCGGTACCGATAGGTAGCGCCCTAACAATTCAACTATGCCGGACTTGAGACAAAAGGAATTAAGATATCTTCATAGTCTAAATTGCTGAAACTATTTTGGTAAAAGATCCTAAAATGATAAAAATGAAACTCTATATTCAAATTTAGTAGTAATGGAGAGCAAAAGCATAAAATGTAATTTTGAGTTCATTTACAAAATTCTATAAAATCCTCTAAATGAATTCTTCAGTATAAATAATACTGCATTACCGTTTTGTGGGGTATTGAAATAATATGTAAGATATATGAAATTATTAAATAACAAAAGTTGAATATTTAATAAAAGTGGAATTCGAAACTTAGCTTTATACTTGAGACTTAGTTTCTTCTCCTATCGACAGATGGCTGCACCTACATCAGATTTAAAATAAAATTAATTTAATTTAACGGAAAGGACAAACCTACACTAAACCGCAGCCAAAATTAAAATACCTCATGTGATGTCTTAACTGTTTTTACACTCAATTTCGAAATAACTTTTGTTTTTCTAGAGCGCTTGCCCCACGTGTTAGACATTTACTAAATTCTGACGGAACTTACCTAAGCTGTTTTCCAACCCCCAAAAATCATTTAACTGTAAAAACGTATCAAATTTAAAAAAAAAAACTTAATTCAAGAATAAATCATTGCTAGTACATTAAAATACGACATTCTAAAGATGTTCCCTTTTTAATAACATTTGAATTACATGTTCAGTAAAAATGTAATATTAAAACTGTTTTGACACGAAAATTGCTACAAGAATCCGATAACAGGAGTAACTCAAGTGGAAAAATTCGTTTTAAGAGGAGAGTATTTTTAAGTAGTTTTCAGTAGCTTTCAGTGGCTTTTTAAGTAGTTTTCGTTTTTTTAGTAGTTTATCTTCGAGTAAGAGGAGAGCTGAAAAGTCTTCATTATAAGAACCCATTTTTGATTCAATATAAGATAAAATGTTCTGTCTCGAAACAGATGCACCATAAATCATTAAGGCGCTAATGTGATAAAAATTATTTAGTATATATATATATATATATATATATATATATATATATATATATATATATATATATATATATATATATATAT
>CM063502.1:97523768-97581268 GCA_032207245.1 Pardosa pseudoannulata
AAATCTTAACAAAGAATATTCTGAGATATTTTGAAAGAATCATTTTTTGTTTTTCCAACGTATGTAATTATAAGCAATAATAATTACGGATATCTGGACAAGTTCGTATTGATATAACAAAAACGGGTGCATAATGTAAGGTGTTAAACGTCAGGAAGAAGATGACAAATGTACATTTTTGTCATATTACATACATTTGATACTTTCAGAAACATACCGCATTCTGCAAATGAAGACTGCAATTCAAAGGACAAAACAGAAGTGATAGAGTTCAATCGATAAGGACATCATTAGTAGCTTGTCCAGACACGTTACATTTATATTAGCTTGCTTTTATATATATATATGTTAAACTTCAACAGGAAGAACGTATAACTTACTCATTCAGAATTTTAATAGACGGAAATTGGTTAGAAAATGTATCTTCAGTGATATACTAATTTTATCTACCTTTCCTCTTTCTTCTTAATAGTTTATAATGAACAAAATTTTTTCTCCTAGCATGGAGTACTTTATCTTCAATTTCTTTATTATAAAAAGAACGTCATACGTGTATTTAAAACTTTATCTGAAATGCTACTAACCATTAAATAATTTTTCAGCCAGCAATTATTTCAATCCAAGCTATTTACTTCAGACTTTCTCAGTGATTAGGAAAAGATACATAACAAGGGGCTCTCTTCTGTGAAAGCACTTAAAAATGTATAGCTATTAATCCTTTTATTGATACAAATTTAGACACCTTAGGTAGTGGGCACTTTGGGGAATAACTTATGAATCATTTTCTCTCTAGTTCGGTGAACTGTAGGAAAGTGATCATTTTTCAAACAATTCCCTTGTGGATTTGAAGCATGTTTTAGCGCTATCGCTTCCAGTTTGCATTACCTTATTTTGCTGTAGACTCGATGATGTTCCAAAGCGCTTCCAGATAGACAAAATGAGTATACTGTGTGTACAGAAAAATTATTTTGTACGCATATTTCAACTCTTTTCCTGGCATATCAATAAATTCCAGAGTACAGACGTGATCAACTTTTTTTTTTTTAATTATTGCATGGGGGTATTGTATTTTTTAATTATTGTATTGTATATGGGGTTGTATTAAACTTTATAAATATTCTCTGGGACTGTAGAAGTATTTATATATATATATAAATTACATATACAGACTGAGACAAAAATCTGGAAGCTATATTGTGAAGAGAAAAACACTGATGCCGCCTTCTTTAAAACTTCTGCTTGTTTATATTCCCTTTTCTTAGGAACCCTATTTTTACAATGTTTTCCTAGCATGCCGGATAAGAGTTTTCCCGCCGATTCTCCCTTAAATCTTTTTTGCTGAGAGGCATTCTTTTCATTCTCTTTCAATACAAAAAATTTGAGCGTTTTTCTTTTTTCTCATAATATCGATGCAATCCTCTCAATTGTTTTTAATGAGCTATTGAGACGCTGACATTGACAAGAATGTAAGTCTCAAAGCAAAATTTTAACGTAGGAGCAAAAGAAAAAAATTGGAAGGTCTTAAGTTTAAGGATTAATGAATAAGGAACAATGTTTATATAAAAGTAATATTTATTTTGTAAAACTGAAACTAAACAACTGATATACATTAGATTAAAACCTAGTCAGGGAAATTAGACATCTTTAACTGTAATTTCTTGCATCATCTGCGTTATCTCTTAACATTAACCGGAACTAAACTTCAAGCTCTGTCAACTTAGTCTTGTCATAGCTATTGGCCCAGAAATTGCAATTCTTTTACAGATTCTCATTTTTTGGGGGGAGGGGGTACTTCCACTTTTTTCAATGTTAACTACACAATTAAGGCATCAAAACACAAAGGGGTATAAATGACAAAAATGAAAATTGGCAGATAATTAATGCAAATGATAGGAGAAACATTTATTCCATATTTAAACTGAGACATAGGTCTGGACTATAAAGAAAATATACATATGGAAAGGTAAGAATTTTCTATGCAATCCGTACTTTGCACAAGTTTTACAAAAAAGTTTACTTTTGTTACTTACCGTTACATCCGTTTAATGGTAAAATTACTTTTGTTACATCCAATACATTTGATTCTATTGTTTCTTCAATTGTCTAAATATCTGATTATAAACAATGGAATGAAGAACAACAAGGGGTTAACAATGAAGGAATTATCAAAATTCTCTCATATTTGCATGTGAACTATTTGTTCAGTTAATGTCTTTCGAGTAGAAATAAGCACAGTGGAGTTTTTGTGCAGCAGATAATGTTGGACCACAACTGTGCGTGTTCGAATCACGGATTAGCCTTGCATAGTTGGCTCTAAGCCCATCAAGGCCAAAATCTTAGTAAGCGCGTGTTAAAAGGTGTGAAATGCTTTGCATTTGTCTCCCAAAAATTCATGTCTCGGTAATTTGATTATTGTCTCTTTTAACTTAAACCGGTGTGAACAAATCCCCGACTTGATCTTTAATAATCAAAATTTGAATAAAAAATCAAGATAAAGAAACAAAAATATTCATAGAAAATACATAAAAAAAGCGTTTTAAGGTTATTCAATTTGAAAAAATGTAATGATAAATGACTTGTGTATACTATAATATTAAGTGATTTAGTCAAATATCACTAACACAGCGTGTTTTCCAAGAAACATTCACCGCAATAGTATTTACTTGTTAGTACAAAATGTTTACTTTCTATCAGATAGAAAACAACGATATATTGGAGATGTGTTTTCTTCATTGTGATCACCCAAATAGTAGCACAGTATTAATTAGTGGGTTATTTAAATGCAAGTCAAAACACATCACTGCCATGAATTCGCGGCATAGGAAATTGAAGTTTAATACGAAACCAAAATAAACATAGACACTTTATTGACTATGTAAATGATCATATAAATATGCATACATTTTAAAATTTAATGTGTAGTCTGATTAAAAGATTACAACCGTATAAAAAGGGAACACCTCGTCCAGCGGGATGGATTTCAGTTATTGATTTTTACATCTTTCTGAAAGGACGTATAACACGCAAAGACAGTATTATGGATACAAAAAGTAAATGAAAATTAAAATATTTCTAACCACTTTGAATTACAATTCAAGTTTATAAGCTGTCATTTAGATTTATGTAGCACGCTACGTACACTCCTACGTTTTTTCCCCCACTCTACAAACAAAAATGTGCTTTTAATATATTACTATCAACAGTACTGCTCAAGAGTCACCCTCCAGTGCATACATAATATTAATATTATTTATTGCGTTTAGTACATTATCGCAATAAAATCGCCGGGAGATTCCAATCGCGTGCTAAATGACTGGAAAAAACTTACCTTTCATTTTAAGATAATCCGGAATCACGTTTTGTCTCTAGCCATCTAAAAAACACAATTTTTTTCTCCACCAGTCACCATTCAAGCACATTTCCACATCAACTTTTTAAGTTAATTTGTACACCGCACAAGCCAACTGTAGCTATGCGACAAAAAAGGAACCCATTTTCATACGGTTGCTGCAGCTGATTCAGATACTACCCTTGAATGAAGTGAACTCATCCATCGGTTGGCAAGCTTCTCGCCAGCGCACCTTACAAATGCTCTTTTTCACTGCGCATGCTTTGTAACGGAGGACAGAAGTAGACTAGAATATCTCTCTCTCGCATCGGAAGGGATAGATTTTAAATGCTTCGCATACGGAAAGGGATAGATACCGCATATAAATTTCAATTTTAAATTCTTCACTTTGGCTTGCCTTTAGGAATCTGTGTGTAATGTTAATGTTCTTTTTTATTATTATTTTTAAAGTCAGATGATCACCGAAAATAACAGACTTTTCTCTAAGTTAAACACCGCTGACTGATATACGAACATTAATAATGAATTAAATTTTTTGTATTGTAGAAAAAAGCAACTTGATTTAAAATAGCTCACTTTTTCTAAGAACATCAATCTCTATTTTCTTTCAGAAAGTGGGTTATTTTGTGAGAAAGATATCGTAAGGAACAGGTTTTAAACGCTTTTCATACGAAAAAGAATAAAGGCCGCATATAAATTTCAATTCTGAATTCATCGAATTTGCTTACCACTCGGAATTCTAAGCTTAAATAATATTAGTGTTTTATATATTTATTTATTTTTTAGCTAGATGATCACCGAAATTAAGCAAAACTTTACCCGCAAAATAAACAATGCTGACAGATATACGAACATGAATAATGATTTAAAAAGTTGTATATAGAAGAGAAAAAAGTACCTCGGAACAAAATAGCCCACTTTCAATAACAATATCGGTTATGAAACTTTACCACTGAAGAAGTGAAGATGAAATGTGTACACGTGTACGCCGACTATGCACAATAGTGTAAAATCTTTCCACGTGTAAAAGACAATATTAACTTTAAAAAATAGTAAACTTGTCAAAGAAATATAGTTGGGTCTGATAATTTTACAAAAAATATAATAAGTCAAAATAAACTTTTCAACATTTACTTCAAGAAGGAGGGTACAACTCATACGGAATATTTGTATTTTTGTAGGAATGTATACACACACGTATACAAACGTACACACATTATATATATGCATACATTATATATATATATATATATATATATATACATATATTATATATATATATATATATTACATACATACATTACATACATACATACATTTTATATATATATATATATATATATATATATATATATATATATGTGTGTGTGTGTGTGTGTGTGTGTGTGTGTGTGTGTGTGTGTGTATATATATATATTACATATATACATACATTTTATATATAGATATATATATATATATATATATATATATATATATATATATATAGCATATATATATTTACATATATACATATATATGCACATATCAAACATACACACATATATAGTTAATAAAATAAAGTATGAATATTTAATACTTGAATCATCTCCGTCTTCATTCAGTTAGTACCTTAAAAAAAGGTTAACGTATTTCAAAAATTAAATATTTTGAGGAAAGTATTTAGTGCCAAAGTTTTCTCCCCAATGGTTGGGATTTTCTTCAAATTAGAGCAACTTGTTTGACTATGTAACAGTTATGCAAAAGTACAACCTATTTCAATATTCACCTACAAACCCATTATGAAAAAAAAAATTTAAACTGATCATTTCATTAAAAAGCACAAATAAAAACCTGATTTTTCAAAAATTTCCTGCACTTTTTTAAATGCATTTTTTTATTTTTTTAAAGAATTACTAAAGGATACTACACACGACTAAGCATGTACTTTTAGATACGGCTACAATTACATTTTTTCGCTGATATATAGAGTAAAACGATAAACTAACATTTGTTTATAAATTTTCATTTATGAAATATAAACTAAATACTTAAAGACTGATTCCTCGCTCAGTTTTATCACATACATAATTAAAGATGAGTACAAAAATTTGTAAAGTTTTAATTTAAATATAAAAAAAAGTCTTAAACATCGCATTTTTAAAATATGAATTGAGCAACAGCTTCGCATGCAAAAGCCTTTTAAAGATGTGGGTGAAAAACCCTTAAAGTGTAACTCAATACACATTAATCAATCGCATATGATTAAGTATATATGAAAATATTTCGTGAATATAGATTTAATAAAAATAAATTGTATGGTGTTTTAAAGAAAAAAAATGATTGTAAGTTAAAAAAAAAGATGAATCTCACACGTTTTTATAGAAACTGTTAGAAATTTAGTTTTTTTAAAAAAACTAAAAACGTGAAGGTTAAATCCTTTCACCGTTTTATCACATAAAAAATAGAAAAACACGTACAAAAACTTAACTCCTACCTCAAGTAAAAAAATAATAAAATAAGAAGAAAGCTTTAGCATTTTTTAAATATGGAAGTAAAGGAGAACTGAGCATAGAGAAAAGGCAACTAAAATTTAACTGAAAAAAAAAAAAAGAAAAAATTTTTTAGGAGAAATATTGTGCATTTTGCATTTACAGTATTAAGTTCCGTATACATTTAAACATATATAAAACAAATGAACATATCTTTAATGTCATCATCCTGCTTAAAAGCCTATTTGCGGTGAAATGTCCGTTTAAACTTTTGTAATCGTTGATAAAATCCTATATAATTTGCAAAATATTGATGATACAACTTTAAAATTTTTCATGTAAAAACAGATTGGTTAGAAATGTAATTTACATTTTAAAAAATTCTATATTTTATATTTTGCACTGTACCTCTTAACGATGAAAAATATTTATTCCTTGCTAATCACAGAAATTTAATTTGCCGTTTCACCATTACCATTCATCCTGAGTTTCCCAGAATTATTCGAAACCTGCTCAAGAAAAAAATACTTTATTATTTTGGTTTGAAGCAATATGACTTTTTTTTATTTTGCTACACTAGGGATAATAAAATCAAGACTTGCTAGATAAAACCTATTTTGAAAGGCTGCAAATATCCATATCAGTAGTGGTATTTAAACTCAGATTCCGGTACCGAAAGCAGAGCGCTACCTGTTCGGTCATCGCCAGGCTAATATTTTTTGTACATTGAATTATGAAGTAAAAGTATTAGTAAGATAGTTAAAAGAGAATGCAAGAATAACGGAGAAAGAAACCTAAATATTTTGGTTTATTTGTACAGCTCAACCACTCGCTATATCCACTTTATGTATGCTAATGTCTAAATCTATTTGACCCCCCAGAACTTTATACTATTTTTGTCAAACATTGTTACTATTGTTACGTATTAAAGATAAAATTTTAAAAATTTTGTAGTAAGGAAAGGCAAGTTATACCTACCCCTTCATTTAAAAAAATGAATGATTTATTGCACCTTAAATTTATTTTCAATTTGTAACAGGTTATTATTTTTAATCACTAACGTCTCCTAGACGTAATGTACTAAACTAATATCCATTAAAAGTCAGAGCATCAATAAATATAATTAATAAACATAAACAATAATTTAAACAACAATAAATAAAACAGATTAAGCCAGGACTCTCCAAACTATACGTCGAGACACCTCGTAAAGAGAGGTTATGAGCGGTCTTGGCCTCTTTTACAGACAGATAAGTTGAATGCTCGTCCAACATTTTTATTAATTTTTATTATGTTTCTTTAAAAATAATAGCAAAGTTTGCACAAAAAGATTAATTGTACTTTATTGCGAAGACAGTCGAAAACAGAATCTGCCTTCTCAGATATAATGGAGTTTTAGATTTCAATTAAAACTGAGTATCCAGCTTTAAGCATAAAATACTAGGATCCTTATTCTCTTTGAAACATCCTATCCATGCGGAGCAGGATTTTCAGCTGCCACTATATCTCTAAATATCTTTAGAAAATCAATGTAGAGCATGTCTACCTCGTCTTCTTCCACGATTTGTAAAAATGAATGGAGATCAACAAGCGCACCTATCGTATAAAGTTTCTGACTTGCCACTAAAGTTTTTTTTCTCAAATTTATAATTTGTGTAAATATTTTATAACGGGGAAGCTTCTTGACATCATTCCCGGTTTCTTTTGAACCATCCCAACTCATCGATAAAAATAACCTTGCAGAATAGAAGATGATCACTCCACATGCGATAGTAACTGACTTTATTTTTTTTTAAATATCATCACTGAATGTAAAAAAACACTTCTTAAAAAACATTAAGTTTAACATAATAAAAAACAGGCATCTTCATTAAGCATAGGACATATCGAGAAACGAGACATAGCTCTCTTTTGAACCATCCCAACTCATCGATAAAAATAACCTTTTCAGAATAAAAGATGATCACTCCACATGCGATAGTAACTGACTTTATTTTTTTTTAAAATATCATCACTGAATTTAAAAAAACACTTCTTAAAAAAACATTAAGTTTAACATAATAAAAAACAGGCATCTTCATTATTAAGCATAGGACATATCGAGAAACGAGACATAGCTCTCTTTTGAACCATCCCAACTCATCGATAAAAATAACCTTTTCAGAATAAAAGATGATCACTCCACATGCGATAGTAACTGACTTTATTTTTTTTAAATATCATCACTGAATTTAAAAAAACACTTCTTATAAAAACATTAACATAATAAAAAACAGGCATCTTCATCATTAAGCATAGGGCATATCGAGAAACGAGACATAGCTCTCTAATCGTCAAAATAATAACACCATGTAGCATAACGAGTGACTTGCCTTTATATATTCAGATGGTTGTGAAATACAGAGTTTACAAAACAAATTAGCATGCCGTGAGGGCTTCTTCACGGAATAGAAGAAAAAACAATTAGAAAGTGTTGGTTAAATTGAAGAAACGAAACTGAAGGTTACATTAACAAAAATGTTAATCAGTGTGTGGTGTAAACAAAATAGATAATAAATAAGTTAACAATTTGTTTTCTTGTCAATAAAACTATTTCACTTTCTCACTAAAATATTTTGATTTCCGCACCTGATTAACATTATATATAGTAGAAATACAGCAACTGGGGAGCCTTGAAAATACAGAAAATCTAAAGTGCGTCCCTGGATTAAGTACCAATAAACAAAAAGACCAATAAGTAAAACTCAAAAATATGATTAAACAGCAGTTTTCAAGCTCGGTTTTTCTTATATTTATGCATTTTATATGGCGGTACTTATTTTTTTATCCAGAAATATTTATTTAATCGAATAAGCATTCTTGGAATGCAGAAATTTAAGGAGGCTATTTTCACAGGCGTTTAATAGTCTAAATACATTTTAAAAGCCTTGTATTCACGTTATGAACTTTTGGTAAGGGTCTTACTGATTCATCTTCTGAATTGTGGGATAGGTAATTTCTTTTGGAATTTTTTTGACACTCATTCCTTAATTCTGAAATAGACTCTCACTATTAAATTCCACAAGGAAGAGAATTTTCACTATGGAAAAAAAATTAAAAATGTGCTTGTTTTGTTTGAAGATCATAAGCATTTAGAGAGGTTTTAAATAATGGATGAGAAATAAAAGCGGTTTTTACTGCTTGAATTTATTATGGCATTTGAGATCTCATTTAATGGTTAAGTCCTTCTAGCGAAAAAGAGAAGGGAACAAAAAACAAAACGTAAAGCTCTATTTATGTGATTGCTTTCCTCTAATGCATTTAAATAAATTAATTCTTTAGCTCATAGGTTCCCAACGGGCTAGTAGTAGCGGGTTCAAAAGCAAATGGGGGACTTTTAAGCAGTCAAGTGGGGTGGCCAGTAGATATATCTGTAAAAATAATCAATAAATCAGTCACATAATATTCTATTTACAATAATAAATTCGATATTTTTTTAACTATAAATTTCGGGATTTCCCCCACAGACCTCTTGCGGTGTATTACACCAGTTTTATTTGCATTTCCTTCACCGTATTTCGCTGAACATAGGTTCTATTGCAGATGTTAGTTAACTGTGTAAGAAAAAGAACATCACTGATCGCGGACGTTTACTAATACTGTTAACGATATTGGAAACAGACATTAACAAATTTCTAAACATCCACCAGTGTCAACCATCTCATTTTTTTTTATTTATTTCTGATTTTATGCTTAAGTTTTTAATAAACATATTTTACTTTATTTGATGGTCGTTTTAATTAATTTCTAATTCTTAATAGATCGATAAGAATATAAAATAGATGTAGATTATATACAACAATATTTTAATATTTCATATAATTAACTATTATGAAAGAAGGGGCTTTTAAATGTTTTTTCTTATAATGGGGGGGGGTCCAAAAAAGGCTTCTCTGCTTTAGCCTCATCTATAAATTTACACAATTTTCATATCAACCTCTTTTTTATCCATACTAAGAAAGATGAAAACAAATTTACTTCGAAGAAGTTTAATTTTTAGTCGCTTTTACTTAACTCTACTCGTGTGTCACTTAAAATTTTATAATCAATTTTTACCTACTTTCCTGACTAACGAGAGATCTGAAATTTCGCACACAGGTTCATTTTCAGTGACATTACAATATTTCACCATAAGAAACTATATCGGAGGAAAAAAATCAGTTCAGTTTATGAAAAAGCTGTTCAGAGTACTTAGTATCTTAATTGCAGATAGTTTAAACTAGTATCGCCATCTATTTGAAAGCGGCCTAACTAGATATCAAAAATGACTTACAAATTGAAAATAATGAGTCCTGGTTCAGAAAAGAATACACATATGTGTATTTTTTTATTATGCCCTTGAAAAATTAAGAAATTTTTGTTCCTTTTTTAAGAATACTTTAAAACTTTTGATATATTTGCAATTTTTTATACAGATTTTAATTGAATAATATTAAATTGGCCATCTTTCTTGCTTTACCACGCAATAATGAATAATTTTGTATCGTAAAGCTTTATAAATTGATTCAAACATTTAACAGTCTACCTTTTTGAAAATGAAACGCCTATACTTAATTAAAAAAATAATGTTCAAAACTATCAAATGTCTGATAATGGATTTCATATAAGGTGAATAAATTACGGATGAATAGGGATTACAAAATTTGATACTAAAAAAAAGTAGAAAATAAAGTAAAAAAGGATTAAAAAATAGCTTTTAATAAGCAGCAAAGGATACATAAATAAATAAAAAGCGATAAAAAATGCACTAATATGTAAAAAATAATTTTTAAACAATGAATGAAAGAGAAATGGTGTATAAACATCCCATATGAAAATATTAAAGTTCTAATATAGAGAAATTGCTTGAGGGATTTCTCTAGGTTAAGGGCCAGTTGTTTTGGCTTATGCGACTAAAAATAATAGCATGGGGCGCAATAGGAATCGATGTCAAAGTAAAATATTTTCAATACCGATATAATTGTATAAGGGAATATTTATATTAAAACACTACTGTGATATTTAATTATTATATGTTTAGCACCTTGCATAAAATATACATATATAACCATATATAACACTTTACACCCATGAAGAATATGCCTAGATATTCGACAAAACTTCTAAAATCAAAAGTGTTCGTCTATTTTTGACAATATAATATATATTAGGTTTATAATCACAAACTTCACAGATTAATTTTGAAAATGCCATAGTTGCCTTCAGTCAACCTGATGATTAAATATTTTGAGATTGAACTCGGAATTTTAGACTGATTGAATGCTTACAGTTAGGGATACAATAAATCTGTCTCCATAGGTATATTGTAGAATTTATGATAAGGTAGTTATCCCAGTAAGTGTATGTATTAAGGAAGTCCATCATATCTTTTCTCATATACTGTCTAAGATGTATATTGTACAAATAAGGGATCAATGACTGTAAGAGATTAGGGTTTCTGTTACCTACAAAATAAGCCAGAGCACTTTGTGCAAGCATAAAATTAAAGAGACCAACAGCTGAATTGCACAAATAAAATAAAGAAATTAAAACAGACAGATGTTTCGAAACTTAAACTTCTTTATAACGAGATAACAAAAAAACTCAGTGGCAGAAACTGCAAGAGTAACCTTGGTCTGTCTTGCAGTAAAGACAATACATGATTACGTGCTAATCTTGTGTTACTGTCCATCTTTCTTTTTTATAGTATTCTCTGACAAAATTTATACTTATTTTATACAATGTATTTTCTTTCCATTTACTATTTCTCATTTATGTAGTATATTCATCTGCCTATTCTGTAACACTATTCGGTAACATTCAGAAGAAACACTAATGCATAAGGATGAAACGTGAGCTAAGGAGTAAATTGCCAAAGATTTATTGATGATTATATACGAAATGTTTTAAAAATTATTACATGGAGTAGTAAGATATTTTCTTTCCATTTACTATTTCTCATTTATGTAGCATATTCATCTGCCTATTCTGTAACACTATTCGGTAACATTCGGAAGAAACACTAATGCATAAGGATGAAACGTGAGCTAAGGAGTAAATTGCCAAAGATTTATTGATGATTATATACGAAATGTTTTAAAAATTATTGCATGGAGTAGTAAGATATTTTCAAGATATAGTTTTAGATTCTGTTAATTACGGTTGAAGTATCAATTACAGAATGCATATCTGAAATATTTTTTTTCATCCAATATCCCGAACTCAAGAATTATATAAATTTTTTTCTAATTTTAGTGTTTAGCGACTATCAATAAAACTACTGTGTTGTAAGCGGGCTTTAAATAAATTTTTAAAATATAATTTCTACGCTCCTTTAAAAAATTGTTTTTCTTGATCTATTAAATAATTTTCTTACACCTTTAATATCGTATAGTGCATGCATTAATGCGTTACCACACTGGTACTGGATATGATCTCAAATTCAAAGATTTCTTTTAAGCAATAATTTTTTATTTAGATATAAACTATAAAAGTTTAACTTTTAGTGGACTGACAAATAATTCGTACAAACCTGTGATTCAAACTATGCTTGTTGTTTATCTGAGTTTTTGTTTCTACTCATCATTATTAACTCATAGAAGGTTTAATTTTTTGTATCACCATGTCAAAGAACTTCAACATGCCCAAAAATTGATGTAATTTAATAAGGAACTTTAAGAGACTGATTTGTTCATTTGTGCTATCTAAAATAGTGCAATTAATATGATTTACTTGTAGAATTCCTATACCGAAATAGCGTTACTAAGTTTGATTTTCTTATCAAAGTTTCATTTATCGTTTAATGAGATGTATATGACTATTACTGAAATAAACTTAATATTTTTCAAATTTAAAATAAAAGGAGATGTCAAAAGTAAATTTCTCTGAAAGGAAGTTTCAAATTCTTTACGTAAAAATAATTTTCGACCAAATGGATTTATATAATATTTATGTAACAACACAATGTTTTGGCTTTTAGAGAAAAAAAAAGTTTTTGCCAATAAATTTTGTTTTAAATTCTTTAAATTATTTTTAGGAAGTTACTAAAGAATGTATTCTATCGTTTCAAGAAACATTTTTTAATTTTACTGCACTATGTACGTGTAATAAGTTTAATTACTTAACATATATGAGGTAAAACCTTTTTGAAGTGAAATATTCTAACATATATGAAGTCAAACACTTTTATCTTTTATATGCCATATTTGAAATCAAACCTTTTCATCAGAATTTCAGAAGTCCTTGCGATTACACAAGCAACATGATTCAAGTCGAGTATTTTACTCATTAAAAACATCAAATTAAAAATTGCCTGGTCATAAGGAATATTGTTTACTGCTAAATATTCTATCTTGAACTATACTTCTTTCACAATAAGTGTTGACGCAGACTTCAAGAGTGTCACCGATTTCTCTAAAGCACAATGATTCAGCAGCTTAGAATCATTTTATACTTTTAGATGATAGAACTTTAAATACATTTCAAGCTTTGCTTTAAAAAGTACATCAAAATAAAATCTTAACAAAATCCCCCAACGTAAACAGTAAAAAGTATAGATTTTAATATGTTTTTCAGTAATTAAAGTAGCATAAGTATACTTAGATTAAAGTTCTTTTACTTACATCATTATTAACACTTAAGAAACGTTTAATCATTCTTTTATTTATTATGCAATATGAATGTTATAATTTTTTCCCAAGTTTTTAACTAGTCATGCTCGAAGTTGAATATTTTCAACAAGTTTTCAAAAGTCCTTGAGTTTACACAACCAACATCATTCATGTCGAGTGTTTTATTTATTAAAGACATTAAATTAGAAATTGCTTGGTCATAAGGAAGATTCTTTTCTATTAAATTTTAATCCTTGAAATTATACTTGCTCACATTGACAGCGAGTGTTGATGCACACTGTTTTACAAATTTTTGAAAAGTAAACTAAATCAGCTGTTTAGAATAATTTTCCGTCAAAGTGATGCAGCTTTAAATCCATTTTCAGCTTTCATTTCAGAAGTTCTCAATAAGAATTATAATGTTATAGACTTTCTGTAATCTGATTTTTGATATTTTTATTGGTATAAGTATAGTTTGATTAAACGGTCTCAGGTTTTTAAAATGTGAGATCTTTTAATCAATTTAATAGTTTACGTACCCTCTGGCACTTTAATTCGTAACTATTTATCTTAATGGTTTTCAAAATTTTAGATTTTTTCAACATATATTATTTGTGTGTGTATACAAATATATATATATATATATATATATATATATATATACATACATATATATATATATATATATATATATATATATGTATGTATATATGCATGCGTGTAAAAAAAAGTTAATTAGGTCGGGAAGCTAATGTAGGTATTCTTTTATAAAACTCCAAAGCCGGCCAGAGAAAATTCTCAGGGGTTTTCATACCTTAAATCAAAGGCAAAAATAACCCGCGTCCCTCTACTTTCTTCTGTTTAACCTCTAACTTAAATTTTCCACTGGGCTACAGTTTAAGCCCTCAGAGAAGGGGTCTAACCAATTATAATTCTACATTTCCCTAACAGACAATTTAGGAAATTTCCAAACAAAAAGGTGGTACGCGCTATCGGAGGCAGATTTTCCCACAGAAGTTGACCCAGGTGTTAAGGGCGTTTTACTTATAACTTCATGTTAGCTGACCCCTCAGTTTGTCCTGTCCCTATAATGAAGTGGGCACCCGTCCTCCAACGTTCTGTTAATAAATGCCTTTAACTAAAACGGTGTCATTTTTATGGGCCATGACTGCAACTACCCATCGTGAAGTCCGTCTTATTATATATATATATATATATATATATATATATATATATATATATATATATATATGTATATATATATATATATATATATATATATATATATATATATATATATGTATATATATATATATATATATATATATAGTATATATGTATATATATATATATATATATATATATATATATAGTATATATGTATATTTATATATATAAATATATAACTATTACATTTCTGCTTTTTTATACCAATACTTTTGCTATAAGTCAAATAGAACGACAATTACAGCTATCAAATTATTTGCATGATGCGTCACTTCAAAGGAGAGGGGATATGATTAAAAGCTTATTTTACTAGAAAATACAGTGATTATTTATTTTTCTACGGACAGACTTTATAATCAGGAAACAATTTCCCTGTAAAAAACACAATGAAACCTGACTTCAATCTCGAAATCTTGTAATCAATTTAAAAAAAAAAAAAAAAAAAAAAAAAGAGATTGGTTGGGCTTTTGGGAGCTCTCTTTTGCAACGCGAAGGCTAATGAGACCGGAACCTACTGATTAAAGCAGTTTCCAACACGCTAAAGTATGTCACCAGAGGAATTAGAACTACCCAAACTTCGCTGCCAAAAAGCAGCGCCCTACCCATTCGTCCATTGTTCACCGCCCTAAGAAAAAATAAATAAATAATACAGAGAGAAATATCCAAATATTCGTAGAATTTGAATATATATATATATATATATATATATATATATATATATATATTATATATATATATATATATATATATATATATATATATCGTTTAGTTTTTATCGCAGATAAGTAGAATTTTTTCTATCACGATTCGCAGGACGGATTTCACGTTTTACTTTGTATAATGAGTGGGGAGAGTATAAAATATTTAGATTTTGTAAGTTTCACAAAATTGAAGATTATAGTTTAAAAGTACCATAAAAAGTAATGCTTGTGCTAATTGTATCACTTTTTATAAGTTGAAGTATATTTCTAGTTGCTGAAAAAGTGGCCGGTTACTGCACTCAGTATATTTATTACTTTCACTCACTATATGCATTCAGTTCATACTTGATTACTTTCATTATGACAGCACAATATAAGCATCCAACAATGCTACTCCTTGGAGAATAAGAGTGTACAATCCCTCATAGAACCGAAACCTACTTGTGTAAGCTTATAACTCCAACTACACACAATGTGGGTAGTTAGCAGAAACAATAGCATTAGTTAAACAATGTAGCCAGTTCATATTCGTGTAAAAGGAGTTGGTTGTGAACACGAACAGTTCTATTCGGAGTACAATAGAACAGTTAACTGCAACTCTCATTTTTCCTAAATAGGGGAAGTTTTAACAACCTTCAAGATACAAACTAGTTTCCTGCACTTTATTTCCAAATAGTCTTACTTTTCTAATATCCTTATTTTGCAAATTTAGGATAAATTTCCCTTCTGTCGGGGGAGTACTTTGTTAAACGCACTTACCGCTTCATTTCATTCCTTTTCGTTTGAACAGCAGAACTGTAAGTTAAAATATCAACATTTCTGTTAAGTTTATAATTCAACCACTTTCACAAAAACTTACAAGTTTTCTAAAAGACTATAAGGGTAAAGGAAAGAATAAAAACCTTAAGTGGCAAGTAGGACTAGTTTTTTTTCCTTCGGTTCGGATCGCTAAGTCTACGTTTTAGTTACACAAGGGCTAATGAGACTAGATTTAGTTGGATTAGATTTTGAATACTACTGTAAATATTTTTCATCCTCAGGGTTAATTAGACCGAGACCTTAATGCTTAAAGTCAATTCAGATTAACTACGAATACCCATTCGAATAATCGCGATACAACGAAGGGTTACTTTATCGGAAATTGTATTCTGGATTATCTAGAAAAAGTAATTTGTTAATTATCATTCTATTAAATATAATTCAATGAATGTTATGAAAATGTTTGCAAGGTTTGAATTATTATGCAGCAAATATGTGTTCATTTGAAAAAATTAAAGCAGACAATGTACTTAAATGATAATTTTTATACTATATTTTACATTATCGTTGGTAATCAAATGGTACTTTAAAAATTATAAACATTAAAGAAACAAAAATCAAACGCTTTTTTTTAAATTATTTGTTTATTTTTGTTCGCTATTTTGACAAATCTCAGAGACCTTTTCAGTCTTGTGCTATCAACTCAGTGGTGGACTAAGGCTAAAGCGTGGCCCTAGGCAACATTGTAATTCTGGGCCTATT
Source organism: Pardosa pseudoannulata (assembly GCA_032207245.1). Taxonomy (NCBI): domain Eukaryota; kingdom Metazoa; phylum Arthropoda; class Arachnida; order Araneae; family Lycosidae; genus Pardosa; species Pardosa pseudoannulata. Next base: position 97,540,666 of record CM063502.1, read on the forward strand.
TTTCAGGCATGACACATACTTTGCGTTTGGTAGTTTGGTTTTAAAGCATATAGTATGTAGTTCTATTTAATTATCCGATGCCAAGAACAAAAAGGAAAAAATAATATACATGTACAAAAATTATACATAATTTATTAAAACAAACAAATTTATTAAAACAATAATACTTAAACAAATATACCCAGATTGATTAGTTATATTGCCTTTTTTCTCACTTTTAATTCTGCAAACTCGTCAATTAGTTTGTCATAATTAATAGAGTTATTTAATAACTCTTTTTCTATATAAAGTAATGATAAACTATTTAATTTTTGTTGCCCTAATGTGGATCTTAAAAAAAAAAATTATTTGGGCCATTACTGAGATGGATCTTTCACAGCTTGCATTGCTTATTGGAAGGGTTCAATAAATTCTCAGAATTATATTTAAATTAGGGACTGTTGCAATAATATTTTCCTGAATAAATGACCACATGGATACAGGCGAAATATTTTCTTTACTTATAATAGTCTTAAATTGTAATACTTTATTTTTCAGTTCTGCTAGGTTTAAATCTTATTAACATTTTAATTCCTCTATTGAAACATCACTAACATTACTATCATGAAAAATTGTTTTGAATTAATTGTTAATAGTTTTGATAAGCGCGAGGCTCGATTGTATTTACACACATCGACATTCGCGGACCTGGATGCATAAGCACAGGAAAGCTCGTCCACAATTGTCAACTTTATAAACCATATCGCATTTTCCTGTAAAATAAAAATTAAAACCTAATTTTCGGGCCCCAAAAATTACAGGCCCTAGGCACGTGCCTAGGTTGCCTAGGCCTCAGTCTGCCCCTGTATCAACTGTTGCCGGGAATCAAATTTGAAACCACCTACAAAGCTTTGTCTAAGAGGTGTTACTGAACAAAAAAGATTGTTGAAATATTATCTTAAACTATTCTGTATTACTTAAAAATAGTAGTCCATTATAAGGTTCAGGTAAGCAAGATGGTTAACCCCTTCCGGTAAAATGACGAGTCTAGCTCATTATTAGTTTTTCATTCCATACCGCACAATGACGAGCTACACTCGTCATGCGATTAAAGTTACTGTTAAATATGATAATTTAGTTTAAAATTTCTAGTGTACTGAATTTGGCATCACTTTTATCACTTGTGAAAATCACAAGTCACTATTGCATATTGTTTACTTAGAATTTCTTGGTACAAGTCATTGCCAAATTAATGAGTCAGAATAAAAGAAAACCTACTAAGAAATGCCGTGTGTGTTACAAGAATCAAATTAAAAGTGAGACTACTTGGCGGTGTAAACAATTAAGAATTCCTTTGCACTTTGTTTTGAAAAGTACCACTAGCTTGAAGACTATTATCTGTATACCTTATTAATGTTTTGCTTTGAAATTTTCTTAATTTTACTTATTCTGATATTATTTAACACTATGTAAAAAGTGGATTTTAATTTAGAATATGTAAGAATTGTAAAAGGAAACCAGTTTTTTAAATAAAAATTAAATGGTTATTTCATGCACAGTTTTTCATTATTAAATCATACCGGAAGGGGTTAATGCATCTTCAGAAAAAGAAAAATCAAAACTCGTTATTTTATCAGAGAAGTCTATCTAACAACTTTTAAATAAAAATTTTCTCTGTTGTTTCCAATTATAATGCTAACCAGTCACATTTTACTGATAAAAATTTGCTTGCACAACAATCATCAGTCTACTTTTCTAGCTACCACTTATAATAATTCGTCACTATTGCATGTGTTATTGTTTAGATCTATTTCTTCGATTTGTTTTTGACATACGCTTATTACGTATATATCTTCAGGCAAAAAAACTTTAAAATTCATATCTTGTTAAAATGTCTCAAGGCTTTTTAGACTGGTATATTACAATGTAAATGTTTTCTGATTTTGACTGCTAATAACTTAATATTACAGTAGCAACTCGTAATATTGCGTTTATCAGGAGACAAATCGGTACAATATTTGGAGAAGGGGAAGGGGGTTAAGTGGTAAAAAAATTTTCACGAATACATGCTCTTAAAACTCAATAAATTTAGTAGTGTCAGCACATTAGTGGAAAAGAATCACTTAAATAGCAAAGACCGAGAAATTCAATTTTTCTCTCTAATTTTATGTTCAAATACATATGTGTATCCTGTACTTTTCTTTTCCTACTAAAGAGAGTTTCCAACTTTTACTAACAAATATCAGAGAGCGAAAATGAATCAATTAGATTCTCCTACATGAATAAATTCCTTCTTTCTAATTCAATGTATGCTTTCTCAAGCATAACAATGGCTTCATTCGTGGAGAAAGAAAAAAAATTAGGAGACATCTTGGGAGACAAAAAGCGCAATATATTTGAATAACCCATATAAAGAGGGTAATATTATAATGGACACACATTTTCTTTGCAGATTTTCAAAACATTCTTAAAATTCATATTTTCATAAAATATTTTAATAGAGTAAAAGAAATATAAAACGCAATTAATACAACATTTTCAGAAATTATTTTGCAAGAAAATTTGTTATCCATGAAGTAATTCGAACTCTAACATGTAAGCTAAATTTATGTTAAAATAGAAACAAATTGAATGTAGTATAAGACATGCGAGTAAGTACTTGAGTCAGAAACTGGGCGAGAATACTGGTGGGTTAATATATTTTTACTAGCACATAGCCTGTCATATGACGGGATCAGTAAAATTTTTAATTTTCCAGAATTGTAAAGTACCCTATGAGGAAGGGAAAAAATGGTTTGTTTTTTGGTTGAGAATTATCAGGTACACGCTCAATAATTTGTTTATCTTCATACTCCTCTAAAGTCTCCCGATACAGTGAATGCAGTTTAGAATCACGTTCAATTCATTTAGTGAAACCGTGTGGTTATGTAGTAAAAACAAACACACAAACTTCTTAATTTTCAGATATATAAAACTTAAACGCTAGATATTTATTACTCCGTGAAATAAACTGCTAGACTTTTATGAAAAGAATTTGTTGTTAATACCGGTGTTAAAATTTCATTGCAACAAAAAATAATCATTAAATTTAAAATTATTACATATGTACCTAATCTATTATTTAAGTCAAATATAAAAGAAAATAATGCAGACGATATTTAAATAATTTAAAATAAGAAATGATTAAATGAGATGGAATGACATCATAAAATTTTTAAAAAATGTTATTTTTACCTACCTATTTTGTGATAAATTGATAAATTTAATTGCCTGTTGTTAACCGGGAAAATAGAGCTTGAAATGATGGCATTAAACGCTCGAAAAGGGGGGGAAGGGGCGGATTTCGAACGTTTTAAAGACGACAGTATTTTTCGCTGTGATATGAAGCATATTTATACCAATTTATTTTAGAATCGGATCGATAATTTAGTAGGAGATAAACTTTCCTCGCTTTGAATTTTGCTAACACTAACTCATCAAGAATCCAAGATGGATGCTGTATCCATTCCAGGTCCAACCGCTTCATAAATTCCAGGACAGACGGGCAGATAACTTAGGCTATTTTTATATACAGGATGTTTATTCCTTATGTTAACCTTGCAACCATTGTTAATTGTTACATATTAAGCAATTATACTCCAAGAAAATTTTGTTTCTGTTAAGTCACATTCTTATACAGAAGCATCTTTTTTTTTTTTTTTTTTTTTTTTTCCCTCGGGAAAATGTATAGTGAAACTTTCAGACAACCAAAATATAACTTTGCATAGTAGTGAAAGTTTTTGGTCAAATATTACAACATGCAAAAGAAAAATAAATCAAAATAAGTAATGTAAGAACAAAACACAATAAATTAATGCTTTCATCCAAAATATTGGCACTTCTCTGCCACCATCTTCCCTACATCAGGAGGTACATTGTTCGTAGTTATTCTCAAAACTGGCATCAGATGACCTTCAGCTATTTTAAATCTGATAAGAGATATTTCCATTCATAAATGAAAAAATTTTCCTCACCGATAAATACTGCTAAACATGGAAATAATTTCCCACGGGAATTTGGGATTTATCAAATATTCGTAAAATTCAAGTTCTCCCAATTCAATAAATGTTTCTTTAAAATCGGAGTAGTACTGGATATCGATTACATCAATTTGCAAATACTTAACTAATTAGATGTTTATTAAGAAAATCGAACTAAAGTAGAATCTTATGTTAGAGATTCAAAATCTATGTCTTGGTTTCATAGTAATTTTTAAGGCTTATCAGTTTTTCCACATAGATTCTCGATTATCACCTCTTCAACGAATTCCTTTATCGTTTATGAAAATATTTGAGCATAGGAGTGCATCCTCGAGTGGGAGAGTAACAAGCCTAGAACTGGAGAAACGAAAACAAAACGAACGTTGAAAGAAATTTTAAAATTCATTTGGGAAACATATTAATACTTCTCTACATATCGTTAGATTAGGTGCGCCCCCAAAATATTCGTTGTGGGAAGCGAGTGAGTTTGGTTTGGAGCGCTACGGTCTACTTTTTGCAACACGAGGGCTAATGAGATCAGGACCTACTGCCGTGTACTACCTGTAACCAGCCACCCACCCACCCACCCACCCGAAGTCGGGTGTAGGGTGTTCAATTGCTGGTTCGGTCTGACCGCCCGGCAACAATGCGTTACGCATTAAGTCAAGCAAGCAAGCCCATAAAATTTTAAAATAACAAAAAAAAATGTAGAAAATCTAGACTAATAAGTACAACTAATGCAGTTTACGAAAGTGCAGGGGATACTCCGCAGGAGTCCTCTCCAGATTAAAAGTCCGGTTGACCCGGTGTACTATATGAAACTTTTTGACAAGAGAGCAGGTGTTTGTGAGGGGAGCAATAGCTGCACAGAGCAGTTGTGATGGCCATTCGTGAAGGGGTACTTTGACCATTGGGATGTGTTTTGAGGTTAAAATCATGGCCACACGATAGCGCCTTGATTAGTGGTGAGCCAGTCAACCAGGCTCCTGGCCTTCCTTATCAGTACCGGGTTTTTGATTAGGCTCACTGCCCAGAGTTCCTTGGATCTGTCAGAGGGTTTCTTAAGATGCAAGTCGTGTGTCAGAAGGAAGTCACGAACATCCATGCCACTGTGAGATTCAAACCCACGAACTCGGGTTCCGAAGGCCAGCACCCTAACCATTCGGCCATCGTTTGGCCAGCGAGTTTGAGATCCTTGTTGTAAAGAGTATGGTTCGTACAATGGCAAGGGTGATAGTTTCGTTTCGGTGCGTTGTGAATTTAATTACTACTCAAACAGACACAAGACAAAAATTTAGAATTTCACAAAATTAAAATACCTTTTCTACTAGAAAATATAAGAAATTTAAATTTAAAATATTTATTGAACATTAACAGTCTAGGAAATTTCTAACTTACAACGGATATCAGATATACATATTTTTGCACAATGTTTCACACTTATTATGTAGTTAATATACAAACAATGCCACATTGATATGAATAAAAAGGAATGCAATATGACTATAATATCAGTCCAATATAAAAATATTAATTAACATGGATGAATTATGAAGAATGTAAAGGAACTAAAGTAATTTCAAAGCTTGAAACTTTAGCATGGGAAAAGAATCTCACCGAGACCTGAAACACTGAAAATAATAATAATAAATAAAAGGTGAGCTATAGTGAAGAATATCCAGGTTTGGACAGAATTCCTCTAGGTTAGCTGGATGGAGATCACCATCAGCTCAGTACGACGTCCTTCTATAAATCTATTTACACTCTCGGTTCATTTTTTTTCTTTCTTGTCTCCTAGATAACTCTCTTGGGTCGTAGGCGTATCTATGATTGTAGTTTTTTTTTAAAGTCCCCTGTGATTTGTCCTGCTTGGCGCATAATACCAGGTTCTTTCTCAAGACTATTGGTAGGAACCGCTTAGGAGAATTCAACCCTCGACCATTTGTGATACTACATTTCCACGTGGGCTTACCTAAGTCGGCCTTGAGTTTTCGCTATTCATTTACTGCTCATGACACTTGCCCATGACATAAATACTTCTATGGTTATTTGGTTTTTTATGGCCCCTCTGTTAATGCATTTGAGAAAGCATTTTCATATTTTTATAAAGCTCTTGGTGCTGGCTTTTCATTTTGTGAAGCCTTCATCTACGTAGTGCCACACACTTAAAAACTGAAAATAACTTTAATTTGAAATAAATCATTCTTTAAAGGGAAGTCCTATGTAATACTTACCTTACCTTGCTTTAAATTAAATTTTTGCAAAGTTGTCCTGCAGACGTAAAAATAAGAAACAACGTTAGAAAGAAACAACAAAGTTTTAAGGCTAATAAAAAGCAGCATTTTTCAAAGACGTGGATTCTGTCTGAATAATTTAAATATTGAATAAAGAACTATTACAGTCGGATGATAATCAAATAGGCAGAAAGCTGACATTCGGTATCAGAATCTATAGGTCTGAATCCTCTCAATATAACGTGGTTGTCTGTTGTTGTTCTGACTCAGATTTAACCCTTTACTGTTACTCTATAATTTGTCCTTCTATTGAGGAAATAATGACCTTAGCGTTTCAAACCGAAACAATAGTGAATATATCTATAGTTTCGTATATAAAGTGTTACTAGAATAAATCACAGTGATAATAACAGTACTGAATGAAACTTTATGTTCAGAAAATATTTAGGTTTAATACCTAAATTTCCTATTTTCGTTATTTATAGAACAGGCTATGATTAAACAATAGAGGCACTGTCTCTTGTTACCAGAAACCGTGCATTCGAATCCTATTATTCGTACAAATGCTCATAGATTTTTAGCAATATATACCATACCTAATAAAGATCTTCAGGGAATTAATTCAAAAGGCATAGAACAAGGCATTTGAGCAAAAAGATTGCGTTTCACCGGCCATACCCTACGAATGGTCTCAAACGAAATTCTCCAGTGTTGCCCTCAACTGGACACCCGAGGTTAGTTGACGAAGTCGTCACCTCAGACTAATTTGGCGACGAATGATGGAAACGGGGTGAAAAGAAACTAGGCAAGGTGATAGGAGGCAAAAGTTGCAAAAGACAAGAAGGAATTGAGAGCTAAATTGAAGGCCACATGTCTGGCCATAAAAGAAGGGATGATGTTGTGCGGAACTCTTTAACATGGGTACACTATACCTCTATGACAGGGGTCGGCAGAGCGTGGCTTTTTGCATAGGTGTTTGAGGCTATATTTCAACCTCTATTGTATCAGTAGCAATCAATACATGTAAATGGCTCTTTATCTTCGTTACCTTGTTTTATTGACCATTTGGCTCTTCTCTCTCAAAAGTCCATCACACCTGTTCTATGATAAAATCATTTATATTGAGGACCTCTTTTCTCGCTTCTTGCACTTTAAAAGAAATGTTTCTCTACAATTATGGTTGATAGCCCACTTAAAAAATATCAAATATAAACACAGACAAAGCAGATTTGATAAAAAGTTGTAAAGATACAGTTGAAGTAATTACAAATGCATTTCAAAGTAACAAAACTTATGTGTAGTGCAGTTTTCATGCTCATATTTATGCATAACGGGCCTTTGTTTAGTAATCCACTTTACAAAAATAGAGATTAACCTAATTATGCAATTAAACCAGAAACGTTATTTTGTTTGTCTCTTTTACTCGAAATCATGCGACTTTCATTGCAGAGGATTCCCCCTCCCCCATCACTTCTTGCATGAATAAATAGAAATTCAGGAAATAGCATTTATTGTAATTTTCTGAATTTCTGTATCAAATTCGAAAAGTAAAAACCAAGTGTCTTACTTCGGCACCTTTTTATAACAGCGATATACAACTCCTTCTTAAATTAAAACAGAGTAGAAAAGACAAGACGTACTTACAGATTTTAAAAAAAAAAAAAAACCAAGCAAAATTTTGAAGGCAAACGCCTGCTTGTCGAATCGAAATTAAAACTCAAATTAAAAAGGAAGTACAACTCCTAGTGGAAGGAGCAAAGGAGTAACATACTTGAAACGCTGATATAGGGAAAGAGTGAACATTGAAAAGGGCACACGATAAAAAGAAATTACATATTAACGATACAGTTCCAACTGATTTTAATAATTTGCTAAAAATTTCTCACGTACTAGTGTGCTGCGACTCACAAGTTGAGAATCACCGTTCTAGAACAAAAACATGGGGTTTCAAAAATAAATACATAACTTAACAAGTCGCATCCTGGCAAGAACAACAACCTAAATCAAAAATGTAACTTTAAGAAATAAATACAGTTATAAAACATTTATTGAAATAGAATAAAAAAGTGTACAACTGCTCTCAAGCGAAGAGATTGTGCATTTGAGATCTTCCGATTTTATGCACGCGGTGGTAAACTATACAGAAGCAGGTATTTATTACAGACACAAGATCAAAATGATAATTTTTTGAGTTGCGTCACTGTTCTCGATGAGGTGCGATATACGCTGTCAGAGCCATCAGTATAAATATCACAAGGATTAGAGGTAATGAACCCTGAAAATACATTAGCATACAAACATTTTAATATTTAAGATTACAAATCGCTCGAATGTGAACTGACCTCAAACATGCCTGCTCTAAAACAAGGTTCTTCAACTTCGGTTTTCAGAAATTTCTGAAGGGTTCCACAGGAAATTATCATTGATTTGCAAAATAATCTCTAATATTTAGAAGATCCATTTTGTGTTCAGTGCAAAATGCGATCTAGTAATTTTCCGCGGTACCCTTCAAAAATTTCCCTGAAGTTCAGGGTTCGGCAAAACCAGGGAAGTACCGAGAAATTTTTCTTCAGGAAAGGCCTCCCAGATCAACTCCTATCTCCAAACCAATACAGATTTCTGAATTAGAATTATATAAGAAAGGATTTCTAATATAATTCTTTCTTTCAATAATCATCACCGGTACAAACCACTCCCCTTACGCTACGCCACTGGGCATTAAAAACCCTGTTCTACAGACTATGTAAAGCATTTTAATATAGCAACCTCTTAAATTTTCTTTAGGATTCAAAATTATTTTAGATATAATGACTATAATAGCTTAATTGAAATGTTTGACATTAGATTGTTTGTAATAAACTACATTATTTGAGTGATCCACAGATATAAGGTTGCAAAATATTAAATGTCTATACCGCTTTACTTTGACACACTTTTACGTTTGCATTTATATAATACTTATTACTTTGAACTTCAATTATATTTGGCCTCTTTTTTTTTAACATTCAATTTCATTACAAACCTTACGCCTTACAATCATCAAAGTACGAGGGTACAAATAAAATAATTAATGAATTAGTATTTTTAGAATAAATTATAAACAATATGATACACAATTTTTAATATAGTAGCTTTTAATTAAACTAATAAAAACTTACAGTATATCAATATGCAGTCTTTTCATTATTTTATTTCAACCAGATTAAATTTGCATTATGTTGTTGCATTATGTAATCTGATTACTTTAAATAGAGGAAGATTTCTGAAGCAAAACATCGGTAGGCTATCCATATTACAGCTAGATCTCATAATGGTATTAAATGAAATGATCATTCAAAATATTACTACTATTTCAACCGTAGTTACTGTACGTATAGAACGACATAAGACAACATAATCAACTCCCTTCAGTTCAGTTTGTAAGTAAAGTTGAGTTGAGAGCTTGAATATCCTGTAACGAAAATTGAAATTGTAAACTTATTAAGTAGAATAAAATAAAAGACACTACAATGGGTGCATCTACCCAATTTTACCACTAACGGCTAATTGACCATAAAAACAAACTTAAACGTCCTTCAATAATTTTTAATCCCAGCAAATTGAACATTGCACTCCAAAACCAAACAAAGTATTGCAAATTTTCAAGATTGGTTACTTACTTAGATTTTCATAATTTGAAGCACTATGTATAGGGTTTAAGCAATATCAATCATTCCATCAACTATTTCATATATATATATATGTGTGTGTGTGTGTGTGTAACCAGGGAAATTATCTTGCCGATTACACAAGAAATTACCCCTATTATTTGGATTGCCTGGGCTTACTGGGCAAGTAGAAGTCCTAATCGTAATGCAGTGGTAGCTCCATTACAGAAAGCGAAGTCGAAAGCTGTGAAACTTTAAATTTATTGAGAATAAAATTGAGTTGGTTAAAAAAAAACGTTTTTACAAGACAAGAGCTCAACATCGAATGCACTAGAACAATACATCTTTCAACGATTTTTCACATCCAAGTGATCACGTTAATTTTTTCCAAATAGACCTACAGATAACTCAGCGTTTTTCGGAGTCAAGAGCGAACTTTGATCATTTAAGTTAGCTCGAAAACCACACAGGTAGCAATTTAGTTACTGGAAGAGTGAAACTATTTTTCTGAGAGAGCTGAAAAATATGGACAGAAAATTACCATTTATTCTAGTGTTAGTTTTGAGAGACGAGCAAAAAGAATTCAAATTAGGGAACATTTCTTAAAATCTGACATTTAACGGCTGGAAAAATTAGGTATTAAAGATTGAGAAAGGGGGGGGAAGAAGAATTTTTGATAGATATTTTAGGTGTAATAATTTATAATTTTGATTTATTACACATACACACACACACACACACACACACACACACACATATATATATATATATATATATATATATATATATATATATATATTCGGATCATAATTTTGATATATATATATATATATATATATATATATATATATATGAATTACATATTTAACACTTCGGTTACGTAAGCCATGGTAGCCCAGTCGGCAAATGCGTCGATCTCATAATCGGAGGGCTGTGGGATCGACGCTCGAGCCAGGAAAAGTTCCGCCGTGTTCATTAATGGCGGTTGTAGCAAGTAAAATAGGTTAGGTTCATAGTTACAACGCCTTTAAGTTTCCTAACGATACAGTTGGATAAGACAGGCCAAGCCTATGGGTCTTCTTTGTCCCTGCTTCTAAATTATGAGGATCTGCGTTGTCTATTTGTGCTGCCTTACAGAGTTAATTTGGCCGCCTATATTGTGCTCCTATACTAAAATGGTTAACGAAATCCATGGCGTTGTATGAGCAAATGCTTAACAGATAAATAGTCTAGAGTTACTAACAACAAAAAAAATTAGGAAGGAAACATTTATCAAAGAACACTAATATATTTTGGATGTGCAGCTTTTGAATTAATTCTTGTCTACAAGTCTTCCAATTACTTATGATCTGTAATATTCTAAACACAATTAACTCGACCATATTCAAATTAGGGAAAATTTTACGAAAACAATGGATAAAAAGGTGCCGTTTGTAATTAGTACTATTATATAGATATTGATGAATAAACTGAAAATAAACATTCAGATAATGTGTGCTGTTCTATTGTAATCGAAATAAATCAGAATCTTATGACGTTGACTACCAGCCATGTTACTTGGTAAAGGCTTTTAAAATAACATTTGTTGGATTTCTGAAACCCCACGACACAGGTCCGAGGTTCGATCCCTGGGCTGGGCAAGGTTGACCCAGCCTTTCATCCCTTTAGTGGGTAGATGAACTAAGGACCAAGCGTGCTTGGGAACTAAACACTGGGGGTTCCGCGTAAGATTGACCACCTAACCGGAACATATGCTTCGCACCCCAGGGCCCTTGGTCACGTAAACGGAGATTGGCACCGTAGGCCCTGGCCCCCTAGGGGCTGTTGCGCCGAGGAGTTTAGTTTAGAGTTTGTTGGATTTCTAGAGAACCAAATTCCCCTGTCTATCGACTTCATACAGATGTTCAAGTTTCTTAGATACCTAGTAATCCTTAACCCATAACTTGACCTTGAAACGTCCACTCAACCAAAATAGAGTAGCGGTCTAGCTCTTATATTTTATAGATGGAGATCTGTATATTACATATGATAGCAAAAATAATGGAATATTTGCTATTTCTTTGCAATTCCATCACTTTTTCTATTTCAGTTTTAGAAACAATATTAAAAAAATTCATGTCATATAATTTATTTATAATAAAAATCTTAAATCTTTCATTATTACATTAGGCTTTAACAGATTATTATATTTAATGATACAGAATTAGTACAATAAAAATCTTTGTAAACTATAGAAAATTTGTTATTTACTAAATATGCAACATGAAACTATTGATTAATGAATGGTTAAATCTTATGAATATTCCCTTTATTCATAAGTAAAATCATTTTGGAAATATGTTCCAAACTTAAAATATTCTTTAGCAGTTTTGATAATAAAAGTTCCCATGTACTTGAGAAAATATTTTCAATGAACATTATCAAAAATTTTACATGGTTTTCATTAAGGGGTCTCAGGAAAATTGATAAGATGAAAAATGAACAAAAATTAACTTTTTAAGGAATTTTTAAAGTATCTATTAGATTCCTTTACACTGTGAATTTTTGTCACCAATGTATATTGAGACACCTAGTTTTCATTTTTAAGGATATAATGCTCATTACTTCAAAACATAATTTTATGGGGTTTTTTTTATCCTTAAAACTAAAAAGCAAAAACTACAGACAATCTTATATGCAAGATATCAAAATATTTTACTAACTATTTCTATAAAAAGATATAATTGAGAATACCATATACTCACAGTTTAAATAATTTAAAATTAATGTATAATTTTTTATGTGTATATTATCTTGGTAATTAAAAAATTAAATTTTTAAAACTTAAAAAATTACATAAAGTATGAAAATATGACAAATAATTTATGTGGAAGTTGTGATATTTTCACTTAAAGCAGCAGCACACAAAATTTCTTGAAGCTATTGAGAATTTTTAAGGACTGATTCACCAAAACAGAAACATTGTCCACAAATGAAAATCAAGGACTCCACTGGCATTATTACGGCATTTCTAGCAAATACTTATCGAAAATTAATGCAAGTATATCACATCTAGTCTTAGTTGCCCATATGCTAAACTAATAACAGGAAGTTTTCCAAATATGATATCATTTATAAAATGTTTGAGCAAAATAGTAGAATGCATGTGCATTAGAGTGGTTAGACATAAAAATGCATCCACTATAATGATAAGGATAAAATAACCTATCCTCCCATACAATAAAGAAACTGTATCAATGTAATACATTAATGCTTAATCATTTTTCTACACTTTTTATTAAATACAAAATCATCTATAAGACCATTAAAATCCAATCTTTATGTTATATCATATTTTATTGCTAATGAAGTGCTGAAAATTTTTATTGAATAATCAAGATTCTTAACCCTTTGCATCATTAATTAATTGTCCTCATTCTTAGTACTCAGGTATAAATTAAATTTTGAGTTATATCAATTTATTGCTAACCTAGCAATTTTAATTAAGTTAAACAAGTGTGAACAGTAATTTTTAGACCCTGTGAAGCCACACTAGATGTTATACTTGCTAGAAAGAAAAGTTAAAAAGACTCAGTATTATCGTTTTGTAATGTAATATACAATACATGATTGAGGGAAATGATATAAGAAAGGAATACCCTTTAGCTGTTTTTGTTCAGGTACTTATAACAATCATCTCTGTAACACATTAAGTATTAAATATTCTCATATTAACTAAAATGTGATAGTGTGTATTATATCCCAAAGGCAGAGATTATAACTATTTTACATTTTTAGTAAGTGAAAAATCTAGATTTTATGTTAGTTTAGTGAACTTTCATTTAGAACTTTTTTAATAGGTGAATTTTTTTATGAGTAGCTTCAATATTAAGCCTATACACTTCAAATTAATTTTCCTCATTCCATGTAGTCTGATCGAAATTTACGTTTGAGTTATATCAATTTATTACCAACACAACAATTTTATGGATGATAAACAAATATGAATAGTAATTTTTAAATTAAAAAACCATGTCATGCCTTACTAGACATTATACTTACTGCATTAATCATTAATGTCATTATACTAATATATATATATATATATATGGAATTAGACTAATATATTAATGTCAAGTCAGACTCAATACTGGAAAGCAAAGGGTTAAAGCAGATTTAAAACATTTTAATAAAAAAAAATAGAACTCTCTCCTGTACAGTTAGGTATTAGACACATTAAAAACAATTTTAATACTATTTCAATATTTGCAAATGTTAAACATTTTATATGTTCAAAACTAAAAAATGTAATTTCAGATTATGATACTTGATAAATACATTGGAAAAGAGGCCTGGGCATATGCACCCAATCTGTTATATATCAGGTCTTGAAAAATTGTAAGATAAGCATGCAAACTAAAACATGAAATTTCAGGTAAAAATTTTAGTTTAAATTATGTAAGGACAAGACATATGATGCAAATAATTTGATATAACTGCTGTTTCATTTGATGTGTAACAAAAGTGGTAGTATCAAAATATGCAGAAATCATTGTAGTTTAATGTATAAAACAATTTAAAATTCAAAATTTTGAAAGTCCTAAGATTACTCATAAGTCCTAAGATTACTTAACCAAAAATTAAAATATTTTACTGGGTAAAACATTCAAAACCTTTCAAAACCAGCAAATGAACCAGAAAAAAACAGAAATTCAAAATGACTCCTGCTTTAACTAGTGAATCAGCTGGTAAGTACACTTAAATTTAAAAAAAAAAATTGAAAAAAATTTTAGTTCTTGAGATGTCCTTATACACAAGGTGAAATAAATTGATAATAAAAAAAGTTAACAGAACAGATAATCAAGGAGAAAATAATTGTATCAAAGTTCTTTTACATAACTACCGCTACTAACCAAATACAGAAATTAGATTTCAATGATTATATTTAAGATTTGCAAATACTAAACATTTTATGACATATCAAACCCTGAAAAATGTAAATTCAGATTATGATAAATGATAAATACATTGAAAAAGAAGCCTGGGTACATGAACCCAATTCGTTATCATAAATCAGGTCTTGGAAATTTGTAAAATAAACATGTAAACTAAAATGTATGAAATTTGAAAAAAAAAAAAAACAGTTTAAATTAGGGATATGATACATGATGCAAATAATTTAATTTGAGAAACTTGTTGTTCTATTTGAGAAAAAACAAAAGTAATGGTATTAAAAAGGTCCAGAAATAATTGCAGTTTGACATATAAAACAATTTAAAAATAAAAAAAAAACTTGAAAATATAAGTTCTGAGATTCTTTAGGTACTAAAAATTAAAATATTTTATTGCATAAAATGTATTTAAAACCTTGCAAAATGAGAAAATGAACCAGAAATTCAAAATGAATATTATTTTAACCAACTAATCTGCTGGTAACTACACTTAAAAAAGCTTTTAAACATAAATAACTCAAAAAAAAAAAAAAGTTTTTTAATGTTATTTTGCAAGATTCTTTTACAGAATTACAGCAATTAACCAAAAATAGAACATTAGATTTCAATGATTATTATTTATAAAAGAATATACTTTTGACTGGAAAATTCCCCATTGATGACATGAGCATGTCATGTGAGTTATAAAATTATTACTTAAGCACAAGATTAAAAAAAAATTGACAAAATTTTAATCAATATTATAATTATTTTTGTTATAAACATCAACAAATAATTCTCCAAAATGATCAAACAATATAAACATAAATTATCTGTATCAGGTAAATAAAATTTATATTCAATACTTTTACCATTGAAAAGAAATTCAATTTTTATAATATTTTTTATTCTAAAACATATTAAACTACAACCAGTAAAAGGTTTATATATATATATATATATATATATATATATATATATATATATATATATATATATATATATATATAATCTTGAGTGCAAAGGTGGTTAATCTAAAATAAAACAAAAATTAAAATTGTAAAAATTCTAGAATTCATCTTTGCAATTCAAGCTTTAGTAATTGGAAGAGTAATCAGTCAGATTTTTCACTGTTAATTTTATGCTTATGTATATACATTGTTTTAATACTTAATACAAACTTTACAGATAAACAATTTTGCTTGATCATTAACAAACTTAGTAAATACAGATACAATTACATATATTTTTACAAATCTACTATAAATACTGTATTAAGTATTAAGTAACAGTTATTAAGTAACAGTAAATGAAGATAGTAAAATAAATATGTCAATATACCAATAATGAATTTTTTTTACAATCAATAATTTAAAATATAACATTCTGCAGTATGCTTTGTTTTCCTCCTGTAGAAGACTTCATCACAGTATAAAAAACATTTGTTTATGGTATAATAGAATATTAACATTATACAAATTAAGGATGATTATTGCATAAAATATTTTGCTAAATACTGTGAGAAATACAAATATTAAAAGTTTTAACTTCTTGCTGTCAGGAGCTTAAACTGAAAAAAATTCTAATTCATAAGTCTTAAACTAATTTGCTCCACTGAATCAAATTCAACATTTTAAATTATATTTTAAAGTGTCTTGTTTGTCAGTGTAGTTAAATTAAAAACTGTATTCTGTTTTATTATTCTGCTGTTAAAATAAATGTAATTTTGTGTTAATGTGATATTCATGAATATATGGGGAAGGGTATCCCTAACTTATGGTCGTTGAGTAAGGGAACAATTTCAGTGTATAAAGAATAGATTACCTCTATAAAGTTTCATTAATTAATATATCTGATACTGGACAGATCATTAAAAAAGAAAAATATTAAACTATTCTAATAAAATTATTTTGTTTGTTAGTCATAATCGGATATGACCTAGACTTCAATGTAAAATATAATTTCTCATTCTGTTATTTTTGTTCTATTAACAGGAACTAAAACCTAAGCATTTCCTTATAACCAACCTATAATTTAATATAAATAAAAAGAAAAAAATGATATTTTTCAACCATGACTAAATGAAGGGAAAAACATACCTTTGATAGGATATTCTAATAAATATATGGTATACTTCGTAGGATTCTACAGTCAGCTTCTATATTAACATAAAATCTTTGGAATATAGCAGGGTACTTGCAAGTAATCTATCAGCCATAAAACTTCTTAGAAGTAGTTAATACTTTAACATCTGTAAACATAAAAACAAATCAACCACATGGACTATTCATCAAAATGATATATAGCAAAAATTGTGCATGACTTTACAAAGTTCCATACTTTTATCAAATTGTACAGATGGGCAAGAGCAATAAAATCAAATGTGTACCAAAAATTTCTCTACAAACTACATCAGCAATAAGTTTAAATGTTATAATTAAAATAATGCATAAGCATTTGTTTGGCATGAAGAAAAAAATTAATCTATATACTTAAGGATAAACATATACATAATGATACATAAAGATTATACATAAGGATAAAGATCTTAAGCATAAAAAACAGCCCAAACGAGAACAATAAGAGAAAATTAGAATTTTTTACAAACACTAAACAGCCATATTTTGCCTACAAATCTATAATTAAACAATCTATTTTTATTGTCACTTATCAATTTAATAAAGCTTAATAAAGAAAAGAAAAATTTTGCACTTTTCATTTTGTTGACTTTACACTTATTTAATTAAGTAAATAGAATACTATTTTAAATAAGGGATACTTTTTTTTGTATATGTGCATTCCTTTAAACAGACCAAGAAACCAAATTATGTTGGAATAATTAAAAAATGTTTATTTTAAAATAATTTCATTATTAATATTGTCATAAAAACAAACTACTACTGTATTAAATAAACAGAAAAAAGCTTTCCAGACTGAAAAAAAAATTTGTCCTTTAGTAAAATTAAAAAAAAATTTTTTTTTTAAATAATCCTACTATAGGAGTGCAATTTGATAACCTTAAGTTAACTACAATGTATACAATTCTTTGCGAGGAATACAAATTATGAAATAAAGTCCTTTTATCACTTTGACTTGTATTTTTTAAATAAATATATTTATATATGATCATGAAATTTACAAACAGTACTAAACAGAGGGTCATTCTATATTTATAGCACCCTATCAATCCTTTTATAATATCTTCACTAAGCAGCAAACCATATCATTGCAACAAATTAAACATTTCATTTACTAACAAATTGCTAACTTCAGATATTATGAATTCACTGAAGATATACTTTACCTGCCAAACGTCTGATAATTTTTAAATAAACTGGTATAAAACATGCAGTGGAATAAACACAAATCTCATATAACTGACTATTGCACTGTTTATGATAATAAAGACATTATTTAAGGTGTTTAGGGCTAAAGTTTATTAAATGAGTTTAAAGCCACAATCGTTATGAGCATTACAAATAATGATAGAAGTACTTCTCAATATGAAAAGAAAAAGCAACAAATATTAGCCTAAAAAAAACAGTTAAACTGAGATGCAGAAGCTATACTTAATGTAAACCTAACTTAAGTTGTGATAAAAAAAAACAAGATTAAATGAAAATCAAAAAGAATCTACAATAGATGCTCTTTTTAAAGATTATTCAAAAAGATATTTGGCAAATAAAAACACTGAACTTTCATTGCAGATTTTCCTTAAAATAAAATTAGCTCAACATTTTAAACCTTTCTATTTACTCCTTCATTCTTTAAACATTATTTCAAAACTAGCTTGACTAAAATTCATTAAAACAGAAAATTTTGACACATCTACAAAATATATCAGGCAATAACAAGAAAAAAATCTAAAGCATAGATCAAAACTACCTAAATATAAATAGAACTTTCTAAATTTTAACAAAAGAGAAGAAAGATCAGCTATGTCTGATGCTCCTCACCAAGAATAAGATTAATAAGACACCTATAGCACTTCCTACATATAGTACCTTTAAAATGCAATAACTTTTTTAACTCAGACTTAAAAAGGATTAGAATTTAATGAAAAAAAATATTGCAAAAAGCAGCTATATCAAAAAATAGTATGATAAATCAAATAAACCAAAAATTGAGTATTACAGTTACCTGATTTATTAAATTATTACAACAGTTATAATAGTTATAATTTTAAACAATTTAAAAAATCAGGTATTCAGGTTCCAGATTATAAGAATTATAATTATTATAATCTAATTCAAGATCCTAACAACTATATTTGTCATAATCTTGAATAAGCAATGCAAAAGTTGATAACCATTAGGAATCGCATAGAAATAATCATTTAATGAAACTGTAGTCACTGAATTAAAAATGAAATTTGCTTATTCAAAAAAGTCTTATCAGAAAATAACTATAAAAGAACTGGTATTTTATACAGAAAGACATCATTGAATCACTCCTGAGAAACAATGTAAAGAACAGTCGAATTAGTAAAAAAGCTTTTTAATTTATTTAAAAAGCATTAATTAATGAGTAAAAACTCAATACTATTACACAAGCTTCATTTTTAGAGCATATCATAAGAAAGCTTTAAAATAACAAAAATTCTCATTGATAATATTTTACTGATTATGTATACTGACAAAACTTTTTAAATATAATGTACAGCATACATTTGAATATGTATCTATGGTTTAGAAGGAGTTCTTCGACCTTGGTTCTTTAGGTTTGTTAGGCCAAGCCAAAACAGCATCATAATACAAATGTATACTCATTGCCTTTATGTAGTGGTGATATTAGAAGAAATGGCTAATGGAAATAGCACTTGAAGTTTTACTGACATAGTATAAAAAATAAGAAAAAAAATTACATTTTACCTTTAAATTTTTAAATTTGTAAACATTTTTAGCTTTGTTAAAAATACTCAAAAATACATTTATTGAGTAATTATATATATATATATATATATATATATATATATATATATATATATATATATATATATATATTGTAAAAAGAACATTGATAAAAAATATTTAATACTAAATATATAACTTAACACTAACAACATATAATAGAAAATAATTTACTGTAGTAATACATTAAATATTTGAAAAGTATACAACTAAAAGAGAGATATGGTATGCAAAAATGTAAGATAAATAAATAGTTTAATAATTAACAATGAATTACATTAAAACAAAAACTGTGTTCTTTCATGCTAACAAAGCTTATAACCATACCTGCTAAGTTTAAAAAATTGACACAAGTTATTGTAATTAATAGAAGTTCATTGTATTTTCTCTAATCTCTAGAAAATTATAATTAATAAAATCTTAATACATTCATTAGATATAATAAAACAATTTTTTAATTAAATTTTATTCAAGAAAAACACAAATTTAACTTATTTTAAATTGAATATCTGTCGGATAAGAAATCATTCGAAGTTTTGTCACTAGAAGTTTTGATGTATTGTCAGAAAGAAATCATTATACTGATTATTTATACAGATTTTGATCCTGGTTATTGAAATTTTAATAAATAAGATTAATTTATTTTCATTTCTCTAGTCCTGTATTTATTTAAACCGTCTAGAAATTACTGACATAAATATGCAATAAAAGTACAAAATCCAGGTAATACCATATTCAGTGGTTGCTAGAGCCATGTCAAATGTATAATTAAACTACAGAAGGATATTTATCAATCTTTTATAACTGTTATGGAAAATTCTACTAAAATTAAAGAATTTCCAATTTTCACAAAGAACTCATGTTAAAACTCCATTGTACAACTTTCAAAATTTTTATATTCATTTACACAGTACCAAAAACCATAAAAATTATTGGACTATAAGTCTAAAATTTATCAAAAATCTATAATGGATAATCTGTAAAAGTTGGCAGGTATGTATAAGATACATATAAGTATACCAAAACAATACTAAAATAATTTTAACATCTAGTAGAAGCTAAATTATAGAAATTGAATTTTTTAGATTGTTTGTATTTAGCAAATTAACTTATGAATTTATATCTAAATTTTGTAAAACATAACTTTAAATAAAAAATAACCTCAAGATCAGTCAATTTCTTTGTACTCATGGTAGATCTCAGGTAGTTTTTAATTTAAAATATAACAATGTACACAATATTCCACTTTAAAATCTAAAATTGAGATTGTTGCCAGCTAACACAAAAGGGATTTATATATACTGATAAGATATGTTATGTTAATATCATATATACATTATATAAAATTAATTTTTATTTAACAAATAAATAGTTAAGGTAAAGAAAACATTGAGTAATTAAGCTTAATTCATTACTTTCTTAACTAAACAGTTAATCAAAGTCTAATGTAATATTTTAATGCATTTATCTTATGTAGAATAACAATAGTCAATACAAAAAAAAGACAAATATTGTACAAGTTATTTTGATTGCAGTAGTCAACTGTGGGTATAAAATAAGGAATAAGCAATTTTGTTGACACCCTATACCTTTATATAGGCATTGGTCTCACATTGAAGAAAAATATTAATTATTCCAAGAAATCTTTAGCATTCATGTAAGCGAGTAGTGTTCCAAGTAACAATATGTTAAATCTATTTCGGCACCATGAAGAAAATATTTCCATTCCAAGTAATCTTCTATATGGGAGAGCTTTATTACAGTAATTTTAGAATTATTTACATTATATACATTACTAGTGATACATAGTTTCCAATTTTAGCTTCCGTGGTGCTTTTACCACGACCAAGAACATTTTTTGAAAACAAGACATCCGTTTATACATGCATCACTCACAGAGCCAAACTACATAGGTAGAAAACGATATTATATAAACAGGACGCTGGCACTGCGCGCCCAAAGTATTCGGTTACAGTGAAAAAAGAGGAGTGGCTGGAAATATTTCCAACACACATTTCTTCATGTTTATATTTCTTTAAACACAAGAATCTTCCTACTCAAGCAAGCAGCAAGACAGTTATTTTACTGAGTATTAGAATTTTACCCTCATTATAATGGAAAGTTAAATTTAGTTTTTTTGAAAGAAAATATTTTTCCCCCATTCGAAATTATTTTTAAGTAGAGAGCATGACACCTTATTGATTTAGCCCTGTCATGAGCCCCTAGAGACTTGCATTCTTTGCTACATTCACAGTGTGGGCTTAGAGTTCTGGAAATTTTCTCAAGTATTCTGCAGAAAATTACCACTGAACTCTAAAAATATTTCCCAAAACTGATGTTCACAATATAGTGTGGGCACAGAACCAGAAACTATGTACCCCTGAAATGTTCAAGCCTGGGCTAAACTGAAGTGTCTCCGTGACAGATTATCAAAACTAATTGCATTAGGCAGTCTGGGATTATATAATCTTATAGATTATATTGTTCTTCAGAAGCAGGAGCTGGCAAAAATAAATATTTATTATGAATATGTGCCCCTGTAGGGACAGGCGAGTAATAGTGATCGGCCAGAGAACACCATCTATGAAGAAGGTAAGTATTGGGGATATATTGGGGTATAGTATTGGGGAGAACGTCAGAGGTGATGGTAGACTCTGGACGTGTAAGCTAGGCTCTTCGGATCGATAATTGAATTGCAAGAATTGTTTAGTGTAAATATTGTTCTACTTGTATATTTAGATGTCCAGTAGTAGTTTGTGCTCCGTCTTGAAATAAATCTTGATGTTAAAAAAATAAATCTACCGTTTGGATGTGACTTTCTAAAACAACTCAGCGATCTTCACAGCCCACAACTGACGGACATCATGAAATTTGAATTTTATATTATTTTTTCTTTTTTGAAGAGCTTAATAAAGAATATAGTTAAAATGAATCTCATAATAATAATTGCATACACTTCCAACTTTAGAAAAAATGATAAATGAAAAGTGACAAATTTCAATGGTCTCCTCAGAAATAGCACAGGTCTGAAAACTTTTGAAGGTAATAAATGATTGTACCCTAGTGCAAATGAAATTTTCTGTTTATATTCTCAAATATGCTTACGTTACTTTTCATTCATTAACCTCAGCAATGACTCAGAAACTGATGCATAATTTACAAAGAATTTTATAGTGCTACAATGTAACTACAATGAATAAAAATCTATTCATACAAAAGTGTGGTTAAATAATAACTCTAAAAGAAGCAAACTACTTAACTTGTGACTTACGATGCAAGTCTTGGGAAACAACTTTACTCTATTTAAGAATTTATTACAAAGTAGAAAAGAAGTCCATTCCTGAATATGCTTGACTTTTATGTATATACGATACATTATTTTTTTAGCTTACAGTAAAAATGGAAAATAATTCAAAATAGCGAGTAAGATAAAAAGAATGATGAATCTAAAATGAACACTATTTTAATGAAACAGAATTTCAAGCTAAGTACTGTTTTAGATATTTTAAATATAAAGGAATCCTATTTTTAAAAATTTTATACCATTAGAAATACAACGAAACTTTAATTCTTCTTTAAATGGCATTACTATGACCAAACAATTCAAAGTATAGCCTTTGTTCCCTTTCTAAATTGAAAGGTATGTTACAGTATGAATTGATACTTCTTGACAACTGATACACATTTGTAATATATATTTTCAAAAAGTGATTTGTTGTTTGTTACCTCTACAGTAGAGCATATGCCAAAAACCACTGGAAAAATTAATTATTGACTCTTTTTATCCATGTAATTTTTGAATTATGAATAAATTTAATCTTCTGATCAGATAAAAGTAAGTTTTGAATTTTAAATAATTACATTCACACTTTTTGCTGACATTAGACACAAACACACAAATATATATATATATATATATATATATATATATATATAGTATATGTGTGTGTATATGTGTGTATGTGTGTGTTTATTGTGCAACAATTGAAAATAATAATACTCATATGATTTTATAAATTTACATGAATAAATTAAATTTCATATTATGAATATATATATATATATATATATATATATATGTATATATATATATAGTATGTATGTGTGTGTGTGTGTGTGTTTGTTTATTGTGCAACAATTGAAAATAATAATTCTCAAATGATTTTATAAAGTTACATGAATAAATTAAATTTCATATTATGAATAAATTTTAAAAAGTGCACATAATGGATCAAAACATTATAAGGACAGGAATAGTAATAATATTTAAGTGCATAATTAATGGTTTACTATATACGAAAATCAAATCTCATATAAAGGTAGGAAAAACCCCCATACCACTTCTGTTACAAAAGGGAACAATGCTACAAAATTTTTAAATGACTTGTCTTTTCTTAATACAAAGTTATATTACATACAGATCATAGTATTTCTTCATAATAAATAAACTTTCAATTAGTGATAACTTGAAAAAACATTGAATAAAAATACTTTTCACAATATATAGAACTGAAATGTTCTGGAAATGGACATTTAAAAATGAAATATTTTTCAAAACTTCTTAATATTTAATACACAACATTTGCAGCATTAGGAACTTTTCTGTTAACTTTTCATTGCTATAAAGCATGAATAAATCAAAAATCACCTTCCCCTTTTTTTAACCATAAATGGAAGAGATATAAAGAGTTTCTATATATAAATCTTTCTAATCAATAAAATGTTCATTTAATGCTTCACAAAAGATTAATTTTATAACAGCCTATTATACATATTTCTGTCTTAGTTTAATCCTCTTAATTTATAATAAAAAATTAACATCAAACCCACACTATATCTAAAATTAGAACAGATAAAACAAAATTTTAAAAATCTTTGATATTCCTCCAGTTTCAAAAGAAATTTTTTTTTACTACAATTACTAAACTATCAAATCTGAAATGCATTATTTTTGTAACCACCAATATTGGTAATTAAACAATCCATAGAATTTAATCTTATAACAATCATAGCATCCTGGCCTAATATTGTTGTGCTGTATACAGTAGCAACAATTAGTAATATAGCATTTATTTACAATAATTTCAATTTATAGTCATATAATATTTTTATAACTAATGAAATGCACCCTTCCCACAGACACATGAAAAAAAAAAAGATAACTGCTAACTACCACCAAAATCTAAACAACTTTTAAAATGCCAACTATAATTCTAGAAACTGTCTTAAGAATGTTAATGAAAAGTTAGTAGGTATCATGGAAAATAGAAAAAAAATAATTTGATTTTGGTGTAACAATAAACTGAAGACAATACAGATTTCAAAATAAAATACATAAATTCCATACATTCATTACCCCATACGAAATCCATACTTTTTTAGCACTGATATGTAATTCTGAAATTATTTCATATTTTCTGGAATTACTAGAGAAAATCTGTAGCAGTTTAGAAAGTAACTTCAATCTACTATGTTTATGCTTGTAAGGAACAAACTAAATTACAAATTACATTTAGGAGATGCTTTTACAGAGTTCAAGGAGGAACTTAACAGAAGTCTAAGATTCTGGAACTGACAAACACTAATCTAAATTAAAATAAATTTCATCTTTGATATTAAGTTACTAATAATAATGTATCTCTATTTAGCTTTTCATTGCTTCTAGATTTCAAAGGATCATAAGAGCAAAATCATATATGCTGACTATTATAATATAGTGGTCAAATTATTTATCTATAGGGGAGACCGGGGTAAAATGGACCATCCCCTATTATTTATTTTATTTATTATTTTTAATGTTTAATACTTTGATACATAGATGACAGCACTGCAGTCTTGAAAATGAATCTGTAATTGTGTGTTTAGCTGACAATTTAGCCATTTTATTCTAGAAAGTTGATTTGTGGTAGTCAGAAGTAAATATTTTCATCATAATATATCTTCTTCTCTTCATTTAAGAATTGTGATTTGGAGGATTTAACTTCTCACAATAAAGAGCTAAGATGATGTATTATTATATTTAATGTAGCTAAAACAATTTAATATAAAGATTAGTTCTTTTTTTTCTGACACTTTTTGTCAGAATTACACATGGGATAAAATGGACCACCAGAACCTGGGGTAAAATGGACCATCGTCCATTTTCCAGGTTGTGTTTTTTTTTTATTTCTGTAATGCTTTCTAAATTGATTTTATGTGTGATATTTTAAAAAACATGCAGGATTTAAAGTAACAGATATATGGCAATTCAATGAAAATGTCTTTAGGATATCCATCTTCTCATCATATGTGACTGATCAACCATCACCAGATTTTGAATTAACAAGTACAGCTGATCGTCAACCAAGCACAGGTAATCAGCAACCAAATACATCACAATCAGTACAAAGTGAAAATCATCAGTTGAAAACAATATCACCTTTTGAATTACGCCCCTTGGCAAAAGCTAGCTTGCGCAAAAAACAAACGAAAGAAGGGTGCATCAAAAATTCTAACTGATACACCAGTGAAAATGATCAAAGAGAAGGAAGAAAAAAAATTAAAACAGAAAAATGCTGCTTTTGTTAAAAATAGGAAGAATTTAGAAAAAATGTTAGTCTTAACTAAGCAGAAAAATGATAAAACTGTGAATTTTAAAGCAAATAAAGAAAATTTATGTGGATCAGAAAGTTAGTGAGATTCGGAAAATATGTCTGTTTATAGTGATACACAATACAGTGTTAAAGAAAGCAATTCACAGCATGATGCTAATTCTGATAATGAATTAAAAGTTGGCAAGTATGTTTTGGTTAAATTTTTGACAAAAAAGAAAGTGGTTCATTTGGTTGGTTTAATAACAGGAAAAAATGATGAAGATTACGCTGTTGTGAAATTTATAAGGCAAAAACCTAATCAAAATGTGTTCATTTTCCCTGACAATGTTGATGAATCGCATGATGAGTCTACCAGATCCTACTGCTTCTCAAGAAAATAGCAGACTTTCAGTAACACACAAATCTTTTGGTGTATCATTCATTAACTTCAATATTCGCTAATATTATGCTTTATGTGTACAGATTGAAACTATAGAAAATAAATATAATACATTTTATGTTTTGTACTATTAAATAATGTACTACATTTAAGTTATCTGTAGAAATTTTTTGCGGTCCATTTTACCCCGTGCCATGGACCATTTTACCCCGGGGTCGGGGTAAAATGGTCCACTTTGTCACTTGCTATTAAAATAATCATAATAATTAGTTTTGACTGAGTGTAATATAAAGCCTAATATATAGGCAGTGTGCATATATATTTTCAGATTCAAAAAATCATTAGTTTGAGAGCAAATACTCAAAATTCACAAAAGCGGACCATTTTACCCCGGTTTCCCCTATGCGAGTATATTCATTTTTGCACATAAGCTGATGTTTTACAACATATAATCATTGTTAAACATTAGAGCAATAAAACTATAAAAGTACAAAGTATCACACCATTAAAAGTCAGAAATACAGTATTTACATAAAAATTTAAACAATTACATTTTAGTCTCCATAAAAACAAGGAAAACTATCAGATTTATAAAGACAATAGCTCCTCACCCATATTAGTAAACATTTCTATAATGTATACCAGTATACTAAAATAGTTACACAAGCAAAAGAATGGAATATTTACCTTTTGTCAGATGTAAAGAAAGATGATCTATCTATTTATGAAAACGATATAAATTGTTCTTCCAAGGCGAAAGCAAACATTGTTTATTATTATTCATTCAGTGGTTATTAACTTCTGATAGGTGAACACTGAAAAAAAAAAATTTTGTTTTCTTTCAAAAAGCATAATAATGGAAGTAAATATTAAATAATACAGTAAGGAATTTTCTAAATCAGTTTTGCAAGTAATCTAGGAAATAAATACTTTATGACAGCAACATTGAAAAAAAAGATAAAGTTTAGTATCTAAAAAACTGCATTTATTTTTATCACCACTAAAAATATTATTACAACTTATTGAAAAATTCAGAGAAATTATAGATATATATCAAAAAACTTTTTACAGAATTAAAATATTAGTAACAGTTTGAAAATATATGATTAAAATTATTTAAACAACCATAAAAATTGAAAACTGAGATATGTATTAAAATATTAAACAAAGGTGAAAAACTAAATAAACAGCTATTCAGACCCTCGGATAATAATTATAAAAGAAAACTTTGAAACACTTTTAATAAAGAACCATTATTCTACAAAATACATTTATTGTAACTAAAAAACTAAGTTGAAAAACTAATGACACAATATATACAGTATCCAAATTAAATGCTTCTAATATTTAATATAAAAAATGAACTAAAATAAAATTAACTTAATCGTAAATACACTGTGACTAAAATCGAAATTGATTAAAGAATAATTTAAGAACAACTTAGTTAATATGGAATGAGACTATAAACATGCGAGATAATTAATAGACGTATACTTAATTTTCAAAACAATTACAGAATACCAACTACTGTATTTATAACCAAACAATGCTTGTTTGGTTATAAACACAGTAGTTGCAGGTAAATGAGACAGATAAAATTTGCGTATGTTTTATATACTCAGTTGAAAAATTATGTTAACTCTGGTATGATACATTCCTAGGAAATAATAACAGATTAAAATTAGGTTGCCTTTTAATACTGAAATATCCAAAACACTTCCCACCCCTTATGTACCGACAGTCTTTAAAAATAATTAATTCAATCAACCAAAACATTTTAATTCACATGCACATCATAACACAACACTTCCTACCGCTTCAGCACGTATTATCTTCAAATTCCAGATTCCCTAGATCTGCTTCAAAATTTCCCTAAATGTTCTCTACGGTTGAAATTTCTGAACTTCCCTACATATTTCCCTAAATTTCTATTCGTGATCCAATTGGTTTGATGATTGGTAACGCCTCTATAATCACACGAACAAACTTCAGTGATACTAAAAGTCTATGGCAGTTTTTCTTTAGAATCTTTTCTTCCTTTGTGTTTAAAATATAAATGCATCTGTCAGAAATCTGTGATCCCAAGGTAACTTAAATTCTAAAGTAGAGAATTCTGAATTCGATGTCTTAATAACATTCAAAACCTCTATTATTCCTGCTGAACTATGTTTCCCAGTAAATATGAAAATAAGTTTATCAAACTTTCATTCAGTTTACTCTCCTAATCTGTTTCCCCTTTTTAAATATTGTCAATGAAACGCATTAAATCCATGCATCAGTTTTGTTTTGTGCACTTTTATTATAACTTATTTTAAATTGATTAATTCCTTAAAAGAATCATATTTCAAGGAACCCCTTGAAAAAAAAATCAAGTACTCTCTGGGTATTCAGTAGTCTAAAAAAGTATTCATTAAATGATTTGGGATTGAATGTAGTATTTCGTTATGTTCTACTATAAGCATAAATATTTAATCGCTTATTATGAGTCGTCCTCAAAGGGGGGAGGGGGGAGGATGCTGAGGGGTAGTGATCTTGTTTGGGGCGGGTCGGGGGAATAGTCATGTTTGGGGCTGTAAGATGGGTGATATGAGTATGTATGGACATTTACAATTAATTTTCATACTAACAAATACATTTATAAATCGACTACCCAGTGTGCATCATTTGTACAAGTAATAAAACGATCTTACGCGACTGACCAGAGTTAGTAAGTTTCACCCCCTTAGTTTCCACGCTTGCTAAGTTGAGAAGTTTGAAATAAAAATACTCTTTCTCAATAGCATTTTTTAAAGTTGTTATTGCGTCGTTTGGGGATGTATGAGCTAAAAAATTTCGAATTATTTCCTTTTGTTAAATAGTCGTTACTAGTATATGAAAACTCTCTTTACCACTATTAATCGCAGTGGATACACTATGCAACCTTTCAGTATAATAAAGAATATTTTAAACAAAGTGAAAGTTTGATTTAATCCGTGTTTCTTGAGTTGGTTTTCGTACACTTATTTTCTGGTTTTTCCACCAACCTTTATTTACTGTCACTGTTTATTTGGACAGATGTCTCAGAACGTGTAAATATTAGTATTTTATTGTTAACTATGAATTGAAATAAACTGTTATTCTTCTCTCATTATATTTTGATGCCTCAATCGTTATCGGTTAATAAAAAGAAATGCACGTGAATACAGTACGGGTACTGTATTGACGGGCATTTCTGTACTTGGCGTTCTTGCCATTCTGTACTATTCTGTTCTTCTATTCTGTACTTTACATGTACTTGGCGTTCGGAATTGATAAATCTCCATCGAACTCCCAACAACAACCTATGTGTTTATTTTGTAACAAAGTGATTTCTTCTGGAGCAATGAATTCTTAACTTTTGTAAAAACTTCTATAAAATGTCACGTGATGACACGTTTGTCATCCTGATAAACAAATTAAAGATTTGTGATTTTTAACGAACATCACGGATAAGTTTCTGAAAGCATAGCAAACTTATCAGTAAAATGTAATGAATTAATAGCCTCTTATATCAAAATTAATTGCTAAATCGAAGAAAGCTCATTCCGTCGGCAAAGAGTTGATGCTGACTGTGAAAGAAGTTTTAGAAATGGTTTTCAGTTGCATCCAGTGCAATAAAATTGTCCCATTAAGCAACGATACAGTAGGACGACAAACTGATGAGATGGCTGAAGATGCTGAAGTATCCTCCTTATGGAAGTATTGACACTACCGAATTCACTCTTCAAGTTGATGAATCAATCTTGAAAATAATGAGATTTTACTGTTGGTGTACGTTCAGTTTGTGAAGGAAAAAAAATCATTTCAGAGATGCTTTTTGCAAGAAGTTTGATTAGAGATGCTAAAGATGAATAAATTTTTAATACTGTCAAAGATTATTATAGAGATAAAACTGTTCTTTTTACGAACGTTATTTCTGTCGATAAAAATGAAGTTTATGCCATGATGAGTTGTCACCGTATGTCCACTACCCGTTTGAAGAAGAAAATACCAGGCATTTTAGCTATTCACTGAGTGACTCATACATAATTTAACTGTAAAAAATCTCAGTGATCGTTTGCATCAGTCACTTACACATGCCACCTCTGCAGCAAACAAAATTCGAAATACTACTCTCAACCATTGATTATTTAGGCAGCTACATAAGGAGAACGATGAAAAATTCAGTTATTTTCTTCTACATACCGAGGTTTGGGTGCTGTCCAAAGGTAACTGTCTTAATAGGTTCTGAAATCACTTCAATTTTGCTTGAGTTTCTCAAATAGAAGATTATTACAATTTAAGATCAATGTTGATTATATGACTACTTTATTCACAAATTTCAGTGGAATTAATTTGCAGCTTTAAGACGACAAAATCGATTTTATCATAACAAAAGATCTGTTGGTAAACTAAAACATCTGTTTTCTGTTCTGTTGACAAAACCATTAATGGTCCCCGTAATATCTGCCCGAAGGACATCATTCTGACCTTCAATCCCTTAGGCTCCAGAGTAGGTGTCCCCTGGCCCATACTTCGCTAAACTCAACAGTTACATTGATCAACACATAACCTTTAGGTACATGCTTAACTGGAACAATAATTGTCACTTTGAAAGAGAAAGCCCACTTAATCCTGTTGAAGATGAGGGTTAAGTGAAATGAAAGTACAATGTCTCTCTTTGGCATGCGTTGTTCGGGCTTCTGAGTCGTTTTATGATAGAATTTTCTTTGGTACTGAATTGTGCTTTTACACTAACAAAGACACCCAGTAACCCAAATTACTTTAGACTTCTAGCTTTAGAAAATATTAATAATAGTCCCGGTGATACGTTATAGATTTACACTGATGGTAGCAGAGGTGATGGTGCTATCTAGGGTAGAGGTGTGTTCATCCGGTACCGTCGAGAGAGATTGTCTCTCGACGGTACCGGTTCATCAGGCAGAGGAGAAGTATTAGATTTAATAGGAGGAATGATAACTACTACTTAGTTTTTAGGTGGAGCTAAAAATTAATAAAAAGTCGAATTATTCTGTCAATGAAGATATCAATACTGACATCTGGATTCTAAACAAAAGTCGTTGTTCCACTCAGCACTTGGATGAATAGTGCAAACATGGTGACAGAACAAGTGTTTAACATCTGTGATGCTCGGGTGCCCATAGCATATTTTAATGTGTTCCGGCATACCTAAATGCTGTTTACGGCAATAAGATTGCAGATGAATTGGTTAGTGAGGGCAGCCTTAAGAGGTTCTATAGCTTTTATGAGGACTGTCTTTCTTTTTTGGAACTTGCCTCTTGGGCCAAACTAGAAATCACCTCCTCTTGGAGAATTAAGTGAGGTGAGTGTTATGTCTGTATACGAGTGATATGATTGTACCACCCTGATGATACTTTGTTTGAAGAAAGCTGTAAGCGTAATCAGATGATTTTTTGCTAGCCTCAGTTGTGGTCATCTTCTTGCTCTAACGGCAAGTGTCGTTCCTTAAGTCGATCATCTTTACCACAATTGCAATTTCACTGAAACCACTCCTGATCATATCTTAATATATTTTTGTTGTCGAAAAAGCCAGAAGTGTTCCAGTGCTGGTGCGGTTGTTCATTCTTTGTAAACACTTGGACTTGATCCAGATATTGCTGTCGATCCAGGGGGATTAGAAACAACAAAAATCTGTTAGTTCTGCCTTCCTAAAGGAACACTTTATTAAAGTAGAGTTTTGGTGGCAAAGAGTTCAGTCAGTTTTCAATCTTATCGGCTCTGCAGAAGAACAATGAAATCTTCTTCGATAATAAACAAGTTTAACACTTGTCTTTGCACAAGACTTTCCTGGGCGTTTTTAAGATATTTTGTCCCCGGAAGTTCCTTAATGAAAAATGAACACTTTTGTGCATATTAAGGCAGAAGTGGTTCACATTCAGGAAGTATTGGCTGTCCTTTCAACTAATAAAGGTTTAAAAGTCAATTTTCACAATGGTGATAGCCTTGCAGAATTATGGCTGCACCGTAACCCCATTTCCCTCTACCTTGAACTTAAGACTATCAACAAAAAATTTTAATTTTCTTCCCTTTCTTCTATCTAAACATATAAAATAGAACATAAGATACTGGCAACCATCAAGAACAGTTATCCCAATGATATAGTAGCTACTTGATTGTTTCATACTACTTTTGTAAAGAATATTTTGATTTTTAATTATCTAACAAACAATAAAGAACTATTAAACAAATTTCACACACTTTAAGATTTTTTTAGACTGTTTAACAAATAGACTGCAGTTACCTAGCAGGGTAAATGTATCGAGTTGAACTATATAAATTTGGTGCGTAAATAGTGAAGAAAATTTCTGAAAGACGCACTTTGACCTTTATAATTTGAAACTCTCTTCCCTATACTGTAAATTATGGGTTTTTAAACAGGGCGAGGGGGGGGGGCGTTGAAAAATTTTTTGCTCAAGAGGAGAGGGGAGGTAGCTTTAAAAATATTTAGAACCACTGGCCTTACTAACCTCATTTCTATGTAAAAGACAGCCGCTAGCAAAAACGTCACCCGATACTGATTTTCATGCCTCCTTCCTCTCCTAGCATTACACCAACTACCTTGCTACAAAATCAATCTTTTCCAATTAAACATATGCAGGGATGGTGTAAATTTAGATTACTTAACTTTTAACATAAATTTACTTAGTAATGTAAAGTCCTTCTAAAATTAAGAAATATTGTAATTACACTAGGAACACTAGAAACACTAGTATACACTAGGAACTGGATAATTAATCACGCCCGGCACAACATATATAAATCTTATTTACACAGTCTGCGACCAGCGAGCATCTTGCAGAAGAAGGGAGAAAATATGGGCCAACGCAACCACACTTCTACCCTTTTTTCAAGGGACTAAATAATATGTTTTTACTATAGCTAAATAAACAAAGGCAATATGTATGCATATATTTATATTGTAATTTTAATTTTTACCTTTAGCTGATCTACATAAGGTTTCTATCGTTTACTTTTCATAAAAATATAGATATACTTGAATTGCATTTTGGGCTTTTGTTCTGTAGAGGAAAATATAAGAGCTTAATGAAAGAGTGCACTACAATAAATTCAACTTGCGGGCACAAAAACTATCTCATCGAGGAATATAAGGTTGGGGAAGGCAGTCCTCTTAAAACAGCATTCCGAGTATGAGGAATGGAACATTTTTCCTGAATTTTTTTCTACACGGTACAAGTTTTTAGACTATAAAAATTTTTCAAATCAGCTTCATGGGCCTCCGAAATTTTCGGGCCCAGGTACTTTAGGACTGCTAGTTATTCCCCCCCCATTCCAATCGGGGACCATGTCTATGTGTCCTGATTAACGATAAAGTAATGCCTTTAATGCATTCTATTATGCTTTTCAGACATATGTAATTAAAGCATTTCTTAGACGCATTAAATAGTTCACTATTCAATGGTAATACCATTTATTGGATGATCTGAGAAACATTTGTGTGTAGTACTAGCTCCAACTATTAAAATTAAGTTCAAGTAAAACTTTCGACATACTTCTAGAAAAGTAAACACTGTGAACACTGTGTTCAGGTATTCTTTGAAAACCTGGATAATGGTTTTGAACAACTTCGACATTTTAGTTATTTCTTTTTGTTTTGAATAGTTTATAAATTTTAATTAAGATGTGACTAGAAATCAAATTCTACTCCAAGTAGTGTTTTTTAGTATTTTA
Source organism: Pardosa pseudoannulata (assembly GCA_032207245.1). Taxonomy (NCBI): domain Eukaryota; kingdom Metazoa; phylum Arthropoda; class Arachnida; order Araneae; family Lycosidae; genus Pardosa; species Pardosa pseudoannulata. Next base: position 97,575,065 of record CM063502.1, read on the forward strand.
AAAATATTTTACACCAAACTCTACACTTAAAAACTGTACGGTTAAAACAATTAGCTTACTAGTTCTACTAAAAATTACACTGTTATCGATATATAAAAATAACAATATATTATTATCACCATAAGTGAAAACGCAATTATCCCATGATAACTTACGAAGGCCTCTAATTTCCTAATCCTTAAAACCATTCGCGACCATTCTAACAATAACCGTACAGTTTCATTTTTATTAAAAAAAAAAACCTAGGATTCGTTTCCCAGTTTGTATACAGTTTTTTTAAACCTGTATACAAACTGGGTGAACGAATCTTTGGGGTTCTTTTCTTCATAAAGAAATAGAATTTGAATTGGGGACAATAACTGAGATGCATTTAGGTTAAATTTTTAATATATTACATATATAGCATAGTAAAGACCCGGGGAGACCTTCGAGGACGGAGTTTTTATAAAAATGACACCTTTGTACTCAAAATCAATATATCCAACACGAGATTTTATTCCGTTCAAGTCGTACGAGACTGTTGATAAATGGTAGCTCAATACTGGTTCACTTTCATAAGAAGTCACACATCTCTGTAGCAAATAATTACAAGCCGCACCTTCAAGATAGAGCACAGTGAGACTCAGGGGTATGTTTTTAGCAAAAGAAAAATTGATTGATAAAAAGAACAACAATGAAAAAGATCTTAATTTTAATAACGATGGTAGTCTTGATTTTATTGTAACTTCCCATGAGCTGGGAAAGTTCCTCAAAAGAACTTGTGCAGTTAAGTTTTATAGATTGTATGTAGCTATATTTAACCCCATTGTCTGTAATGTGGTTTATAATTACTTACATGCTGTAATATAAAATGCTTAGTGAGGAAATATTTTACCAACATATGTAGCAATATTAGGCATTATATGAATGATATTTTTGTCCTTTTACAATGTTAACGTTGTTTGTAATCAATATTTTAATTACACGAGTCTTATGTAAGTTATAAATACCTTATACATTATTTGTTATATTTAGCCAGTTCAATGGAAGATGTATAAATTTTTTTCTAAGTCTCTTTAATGAAAATATATTGCTGGCTTTTAATCATATTATGAATTTTTACACCATAAGTGGTATGCAGTTTTTCTACATATTAAATACAATATGGTGAACAACAAATATGTATTTCTTTGTTTTTGAAGTAAATAATAAAAATAAGTTACATCATCCATTTTTTGAAGATGCAACAGCAAAGAAATGATCATAAAAAGAGAAGAGGAAAATGTAAAACAATGTTAAATTCCAAGAGAAAAGTATTGGTAGTACTATTGAAGGTGTTAAGGTGAAATTAGCAGAAATGGATCAAGATTGAAGATGTCCAAAAAATGCTTTGAGAGAACCAGGGAAGATGAAAGATAGAATTTATATAATACATTTTGGAAGCTACAAGATTTCAATGCCTAAAAAAAAAATTATTGTTGGGTTAATAAAAATTAAAAATGTAAAATGTAGGTATACGAAAGGTGTTAGTCGACGAGACCTTCCAAGAACCTTCATAATACTGTCAATAATTTTCTCCAAAATTTCTTTTCTTGGACTTTAACATTGCTTTCTCTTTTTATGGCCAATTCTTTGCTTTGGTTTCTCTGTGTCTGTCATTTAAGGTATGCGAGCAAATACTCACCCACAAACAGTACAAAAGAGAGAATTTGCAAGAATTTTAGATCTAGTCATGTAGGACGTATTAATAATATTGTTCAGAAAATGAAAGCAACTTCTAGGTTACCTCTTTATGGGCTATGTCACCATGAATTCCACTCTTAGAAGTATATAGGCAGTGACTTCCCAAATACATTCTTTAAATACTATTGCTTTCAAACAATTATAAACCTCACATATATATTAAATTGTTCAATGTGCTATAATTCAGAGAATGCTGACTTATCACTTTTTCTCTTAAAGACATATATGAGGAGGTATTATATACAAAAAATGATTAGTAAAAAGCCCTCCAATTTGTAATAGTAATATTTTATAAAAGTTTAATAATCTGTTTATCTCTAAGCTAAGTATAATAATGTGGGTTATCACTTTTAACCCTCATACACACGCGCATATATATATATATATATATATATATATATATATATATATAACTATATATATATATATAACATATATAATATATATATATATATATATATAATATATATATATATAACACATATAATATATATATATATATATATATATATATATATATGTGTGTGTGTGTGTGTGTGTGTGTGTGTGTGTGTGTATGTGTGTGCATGTGCACACCCACAAGTAGTTTACTATGACTTAATTATTTAAACAATTTAATATTTTGGTTTGAAAATAAAGGTATACCTAGGTTTCATATATTCAAACATGTTTTCTTTTAGAATGCCAGAAAAAAACTTTAAGAAATTTAAGAAAGAAAACTTTTTCAAATTTTAATTTTCGATTCGAGATTAAGATTATTAATAATGAATTTCTGAAATGAATGGAATCGACGGAAATATTTGCTCTCTTATATATTAATTGTCTTCCTGTCATTAGGAACGGGATATACCGACCGTAAACTTATTTTTCAAACTTAAATGAGCTCGTAAATATTTCCTTTTCATTCTTTTTCATTTAACTTTATTCCTCTAATACTGATACTTTAGGCTTAATGTTATTTAATCTTTAATACTGCTTAAATGTACATTTTGATACCATGTCGTTTTGACTGCTTGAGCAAAAATACTGTTTACAGCTCATTTTACACACACTATTTTAAACCATCTTTACATGCATATGCTTGTTTGTGTCTTCGTGTGTAAGCTCAAGGAAAGTTGTAAACATTATTTTTTGTCATAGCAAAGGAACATTACGACATGTTCTCAAATTTCATACATAAACAATATTAAAGAATAAATAAAACAAGCAGAAAGCATGGGTTGAGGTCTGTTGATCGGGGTGGCTACATGTTATGAAAGTGGTGAGTTTTTCTGTAAAGTGATTTTTGAGAACATTCTTAACAGGAAAGCTAATGTTTGAAGGAGAATCATCTTAGCTTTTGGATATAGGGGGATTTGAAACGTTTAGTTAGTCTTAATAAACCAATAACTGTACCTGATCTGAAAGACAGCATTTTATGACATGCTCTCAGCATTTCCCTGGACACACTGTGGTCAACTGTAAAACATGCAATTTTACGATTTCAAATGGTAGCTGAAAATTATGGCCGCCATGTTGAACATGTCTTGTTGCAGTACATTTTTTTTTATCTAGAGTAAATGTTAGCTAAATATGTAATTCATCAATAAATGCTCTCTGGTGGGGAAATTTTGTACTAGTTTTTTTATTCTTTCAAACAAATCCCGATCCTTGCATAATACCCTACACAACTTTTCACAACATTCTGAACAATAATTTCGACTGTAGACAACTTTAAATTAGGAAAGTTTAATTATAGATACTCTGTATTCACACACACAAGGTGTCACAAAATTAATGAGCATAACTTTTAGGGGATGGAACTTGCAAAAACTAACAACTTTCCCATTGTAAAATACGACCGGAAGCAAACTGTGAGCCGTGAGAGAGATCATTCTCTAGAGTGGATAAGAAATTACCTTTTGAGAAACCTATCATTCTTTTGCTATTTGTCTCCAGAAATGCAACGGTAATTAAATATCAGTAAGACCTACATGAATCTTAAGTAGGAAATGCAAACAACAGTGCCGCAGAAGCGGCAAAACTTCATCACGAGCGATATCCAATCATGACATTGCCCGATCGAAGAACATAACTTTTAAGCTGGTTCATTCACTGGTCAGATATGACATAGCCGCTCCAAGATCTCGAGAACGATTAAAATACGAATACGAAAATATTCTTCCAGGATTGTGCCAAACTATTGATCATTGCCTTTTCTTACAGAGAGATTGGTGGCGGTAAGCATGTCTCTTGGCCCAACAAGGTCTTTCTAATTGTCTTGCTAAGATTTTATTCTTAATAGACAGTAAAAAATAGTCGTTTAGGAGGCTCACTGAATCACCAGAGGTATATTTTGGCTGAATAAGCTTCGCAGCTATAGACGTTCGGGAAATACCCAGAATCTTCCAAAGTGGGAATTACCCCTTCGCCGATGTGATGTCTCTATAGCAGCTATTGATTGTTCATTAAAGAATTTATTTGTAAAGTTTTCAACAATAAAGATTCTGTAACCTTTATTTTTTATCCTTATTGGGTCTCCATTATTCAAGTAAGTACCACACGTGGCTTATCGTTTGTTTTTCAGCCTCATGTTACACTTAAATTGCAATTAAGAGAGCATGAAGTTAATTAACATTTAAAATGTAAAATGTTTTTTCTCGCCACTTTCGAAACGGGCTGAGATTTAAACTTGACCCCAAGTGTGACTTATCCTTTCCCTCCGAGGTACTTAAAAATTTGGAAGACGTGACGAAAAAGGTTTGAAAAGCGTTAGTCTAGCGTTTTAATTTAAAGCAATTTGATTTTTAGCTATTTCCTCATTTTGCCTGCTTGGCGACATTTTTGGTTTCTTTGCGACAAATTTGAACGTTTTAGAAATAGTATTTTCCCTTCGGCTCATATACGGGTTTTGAATTTACGGTGGAATTGACGGATGGGCTTGTATTCGGAAATATACAGTATATACATTCTTAGAAAAAAAAAACCGACGCACCGAAAAGATGAAAAGCAAATTGGACACTAATTGATATGCACACAGGTTTCGACGGAAAATGCAAAATTTTAAAGTTTGGTAGCCAATAAATGAACGTGTATCGCCGCAGCACTTCTTATCTGTGCAGCTGACAGGATATTTAAGAGGAGAAATTTCGATTCCAGGTCATAAATTCTTAGTGAATTTCATTCCGTGTACTCAGGTAGACAGTAACTGTGCCTCGCATACAGGTGCACGAACGATAGGCGTAGATGTCAGCATTTGAGGGAGTAAGAGTAGTTGGACTCAAAGAAGCCAGTTGGTCTAATCGGGGAATCGCTCGACATCTGAGTAGGATCAGTATCACTATAAGACGATGTTGATAGGAATATGCGAACCATGGCCGAACACAGCGTCAAAAGAAAGCGGTCGGCCTAGAGAAATGACAGAACTTAAGGACCGAGTAATCGACAGAGCGACACTCACAGCCCCAAATGCATCATGATCATCGATTGTACGTGAAACTAGTGCTTCAGTGACCGCAAAGACCATTAATAGGTGGCTCACAGAAAGGTGCTTAGGTCACGGTGCCCCTTGAGCCGACTATCATTGACCTCTGTATAACTACAAGCCCGTTTGCAGTGGTGTCGTGTTACAGTGGTGTCATTCGAACTGGAATGTCACTGACTGGAGTAGAATAATTTTCGGTGATGAGTCCCACTTTGAACTGAGCTCCGATGATCAGCGAAGACGTGTCTGGAAACGCAGTGACAGCGGTGGGATACCAATATGACTGTCTTCCGGCATACAGGCTGACAATCAGGAGTGATGTTCTGGGATGCCATTTCATTTCATAGGACCCCCTTGGTTGTCACCTGTGGCAAATTTACAGCACAGCGGCACGTCGACGAAGTTCTCCGCGCAGTTGTGTTGCCCTTCATGTCACGCCATCATGGGCTCACATTTCAGCAAGATAATGCCCGGACCCACACTGCACGTGTTTCTACTGCTTGTCTTCGTACTTGCCGAACGCTACCTTGGCCAGTAAGGTCCAAGGATCTCTCTCCTATTGATCACGGTTGGAGCATTATGGGCAGGGTCCTCCAACCAGCTCGGAATTTTGACGATCTAACACGCCAGTTAGACAGAATTTGGCACGATTTCCCCCAGGAGGTCATCCGCTACCTTTATCAATAAATGCCAAGCCGAATAACTATTTGCAAAAGGTCCAGAGGCGGACAAACGCGTTATTTGTGAAGCTTTGTGAAGCTCTATCACTTGAATAAATCATCCAATTTTTCTCAAATTGTAATAATTTATTTTTCTATACATGTACATTACATCTACTGATTTTCATCCCATTTGGATAACTCCTTCTTGGAGTGTCGTTTTTTGGTGTAAGAGTGTGTATATATATATATATATATATATATATATATATATATATATATATATATATATATATATATATATATATATATATGTATACATACATACATATATATATATATATATATATATATATATAT